>JALGBA010001165.1:0-364636 GCA_023970755.1 Azemiops feae
TCTATCTTCTATCTATCTATCTATCTATCTATCTATCTATCTATCTAGCTATCTATCTATCTATCTATCTATATCTATCTATCTATCTATCTATCTATCTATCTATCTATCTATCTCTATCTATCTATCTATCTATCTATCTATCTATCTATCTATCTATCTATCTATCTATCTATCTATCTATCTAATCTATCTATCTATCTATCTATCTATCTATCTATCTATCTATCTATCACCTGCCTAATCAAAGAATCACCAAGAACTCTCCCACCAACACTGACAGGGCAAAACACTTGTATATAAACAGAGAGCAAACCCCACTCCCTTCTGATACTGATGATGTTACTTGGTTGGGTCATGAAACATCTGCAAGAAAACCACCAAGCTCAGAGACAAGGGCCCCTCAGTTCAACCCTGAGCTACAAATATTTTCCTCCTCCTCCTCCTCCTCCTCCTCACACACCACTCTCTTCTAGCATAGCTACCTAGCTGGGTCTTGAAACGTCTGCAAGAAAGCCACCAAGCTCAGAGAGCTCCAGGGACCCCACAAACCTAACAGTTCCCGGTCCTTGCCATTCGTCGCCTTTTCTGCCCTTTGCTACAAGCACTTCTGAAGACGTTGGGAGTTTTACATACAAAGGCGGGCGTGCAGCGGACTGCGAAGTAGCGGTCGTTTCTTAAGCAGCCATTCCTGGTCAACCGTCCCAGCCATTGTGAGGTAAAGTGGCTGGATTGGGACTTCTGCTACAACTTTAGGCTTCCTGGCAGGAGGGGAAGGAGCACTTGGTGGTAAACCTAGACAGGATGACGGCTGACTCAGCCCCAGCACAGCACTCCAGCATTAAGGATTGATGAGTAATTTACAGCTGCATGGGGGTGGATAAACCCTGGAGGACTTTTTTTTAAAAAGAAATTGTGAACCAGTAATTATTGATGATGCTCACACAGTGTGTGCCATCCCCAGGGGGGCTGCCCTTGCGAGCATCAACAGAGCGAGTGGACTTTTTCTCTCCGGCTGGGGCACATGCCTTCCTCTCCAGCACAAGTGTGCTTTTCTGTTTCTGTTCAATCCATCAGAATAGAGCTGGAAGGGGCCTTGGAGGTCTTCTAGTCCAACCCCCCTGCTCAAGCAGGAGAACCTTTATTATTTCAATCCATCAGAATAGAGCTGGAAGTGGCTGTGGAGGTCTTCTAGTCCAAGCAGGAGAGCCTATACAATTTCAGTCAATCAGAATAGAGCTGGAAGGGGCCGTGGAGGTCTTCTAGTCCAACCCCCCTGCTCAAGCAGGAGAACCTTTACTATTTCAATCCATCAGAATAGAGCTGGAAGTGGCCGTGGAGGTCTTCTAGTCCAAGCAGGAGAGCCTATACAATTTCAGTCAATCAGAATAGAGCTGGAAGGGGCGATGGAGGTCTTCTAGTCCAACCCCCTACTGAAGCAGGAGAACCTATACTATTTCAATCAATCAGAATAGAGCTGGAAGGGACCTTGGTTTGTTCAAGATTCACGAGTGGGCCAAAAGCAGGTCCCAGTTCTGTAGACTAGGATATGACCAAGAGAGAGTCCTCGACTTACCACAATTGAGCCCAACATTTCTTGTTGCTAAGCAAGACAGTTGTTAAGTGACACGCTTCCCATTTTACGACCTTTCTTGCCCCAGTTGTTAAGTGAATCACTGCAGATGTTAAGTTAGTAACCCGGTCGTTAAATGAATCTGGCTCCCCCATGGACTTTGCGGGTCACAAGGTCGCAAAAGGGGATCACGTCACCCCGGGACACTTGCAACCGTCATAAATATGAGCCAGTTGCCAAGCGTCCGAATTTTGATCACGTGACTGGGGGGGGGGAACGCTGCGAGGGTCATAAATGTGCAAAATGGTCGTAAGTCACTTTTTTTTTCTGTTGCAACTTCGGTCACTAAACGAAGAGTCATAAGTTGACTCTCTGTAATGCTAAAACCTTAGTTTTAGTTCAAAAGTCTAGAGCGGGGGTCTTCCAACTTGGCCCTTTTATGACTTGTGGACTTCAACTCCCAGAATTCCTCAGCCAGCGTGCCTGGCTGAGGAATTCTGGGAGTTGAAGTCCACAAGTCACAACAGGGCCAAGTTTGAAGACCCCTGCTCTAGAGAAGTACCAGTTTTGTAATTCCATGCAAAAACGTAGTGACTCATTCACACTAAGCTGTTTGCTGGTTTCAGTAGGGGAGAAAAAAAAAATTCACACAGGTGAATGACTGAGTCTGCAAAGGCGGCACTAGCCGCGGATCCAGCCAAGTGGGTGAAATTTTATTCTAATCCAGACTTCATCAGACAGAAATATTCTCTCCCTATTTACGCTGGATGTTTAATTTCCAATTTGCAGCGTCCTTCTATCACAGGGGTCTTCAAACTTGGCCCTTTTAGGACTTGTGGACTTCAACTCCCAGAATTCTTCAACTCTCAGAATTTCTCAGCCAGCGTGCCTGGCTGAGGAATTCTGGGAACTGAAGTCCACAAGTCATAAATGGGCCAAGTTTGAAGACCCCTGTTCTATCAGTTTCCAGGTGGGATCTAGAAAACTAAAACGGATAAGGGAAGGTCACCATAGGGTGGTTTACGCAGCAACTCCTCAACGTACGACCACAATTGAGCCGAAAATTTCTACTGCTAAGCAGGCCGGTTGTTAAGTGAGTTTTGCTCCATTTTACCACCTTTCTTGCCCCTGTTGTTAAGCGAATCCCTGCAGTTGTTGTCTTAGCAACAGGGCTGTTAAGTGCCTCTGGCTTCCCCACTGACTTTTCAGAAGTTCACAGAAGGGGATCACATGGCCCCGGGGGCAGTGTGATCGTCATAAACACAGCCCAGTGGCCAAGCAAATTTTGATTGTGTGACCGTGGGGACGCTGCAACGGTCATCAGTGTGAAAAAACGGTCACGAGTCCCTTTTTTTCAGTGCGGTTGTAAACTTTGGACGGTCACTAAAGGAACTGTCCTAAGTGGAGGACTGCCTGTCTCTAACTCTTTCGGCAAAACGTCAAAAGGAAAAGGATTTCCTCCTGGAAGATCATATTCCTTTGTATTTCAACGGGGAGTTTTTCGTTCTTACACGGTGTTGGCTTTCCTTTCAGAGGTGGACACGGAGAAGTTGGCCCGCACAGTTTTCAGCAAGCTTCACAACACTTGCAGCACCTGGTTGAAGGACTTCCCGCTCCAGACAAAGCCGTATCGGTACTATGACACATCGATCCACGCTATTAAGAACATGAGACGCAAGATGGAAGACAAGCATGTCTGCATTCCAGACTTCAACACGCTCTTCAACCTGGAGGTAAAGGAGTCCTGCCAGCAGGCAGCTAAGTTACATTAGATGAAATTCTAGGTAGCCAAGAATGCTAGAATCCAGGTGGGCGCCAAGGGAAATGTTTTCATTGCATGTAGGCTTAATAAGGTGGGTAGGGGTGAGAACCTTAAAATGTGAAGGAACTCAATACCAATATCTTCATTTGTCAGGCTCCAAAACCAAGAAAGAATAGAGCAGAGCAGAGCAGAGCAGAGCAGAGCAGAACAGAATAGAAATATAGAATAGGAATATAGAATACTAAAATAATAATAGAATAGGAATAGGAATAGGAATAGAAATAATAGAAATAGAAATTAGAATTAGAAATAGAATAGGAATAGAAATAGAATAATGAATGGAATGGAATAGAATGGAATAGAATAGAATCTTTATTGAGAATAGAATAGAACAGGAATAGGAATATAGAATAGAATGGAATGGAATGGAATAGAATCAGAGTTGGAAGGGACCTTGGAGGTCTTCTAGATATTCTGAGTTACTCCAAAGCAGTTTCCTTTGTTGTTCCTCAACAATATTTGAAGGACCCTAATCATTAAATATGAGCCAGCCGTGTGCTGCAGCTGCCAAAAAAGCCAACACAGTTATAGGCTGCATTAACAGAGGGATAGAATCAAGATCACCTGAAGGGTTAATACCACTTTACAAGGCCTTGGTAAGGCCACACATGGAATACTGCATCCAGTTTTGGTCACCACGGTGTAAAAAAGATGTTGAGACTCTAGAAAGAGTGCAGAGAAGGGCAACAAAGATGATCAGGGGACTGGAGGCTAAAGCGTACAAAGAACGATTGCTGGAATTAGTTATGTCTAATTTAATGAAAAGAAGGACGAGGGGGGGACATGATAGCAGCATTTCAGTATTTGAGGGGCTGCCACAAAGAAGAGGGGGGTCAACCTATTATCCAAAGCAACTGAAGGCAGGACAAGAAGCAACGGATGGAAACTAATCAAGGAGAGAAGCATACATACACACATATACATACATATACACACATACATATATATACATACACATATATACATGTATACATACATATATACATATACATACACACACACACACACACATATATATACAGTATATATATATATATATATACAGTATATATATATATATACATGTATACATACACACATATACATACATATATTGCATTCCATAATTGCTCTCACTATTAGGAAATTTCTCCTTAGTTCCAGGTTGCTTCTCTCCTTGATTGGTTTCCATCTGTTGCTTCTTGTCCTGCCTTCAGGTGCTTTGGAGAAGAGCTTGACTCCCTCTTCTTTGTAGGCTGTAGGAGAAGGAGTGGCAGAGGCTGGCAGAGATGGTGGGGGGGGAGTCAAGAGAGTAATCAGCCTAGAATCTTTACGTTCCCACAAGTGGTCTTAAGTCCAAACCCTCTTGAATTCCGTTGACTGACCTAACGCCAATTTAGTGCTGACCGTTGACTAGATATTTGTGTGTAGGCATGAGCCATAAATCAGCTGAACTGGAGCTTAACACGTGGTCTGGATTCTTCAACCGGACAGTTTCCATAGCCATCTTTTCCCACGGGACGGCTAACCTCTGTGCATGATTTTTAGTCAGTACCAGTCTTGACTTAATTTTTTTCTCGTTTAAAGGCCCTCTGCATAACCTGGTTGCTGACGCTGCTGGCCCTCAGCCTGTTCTCTGCTTGATTTGCTCCTTTTTCGATTGGCAGGATCAAGAGGAGCAGGCCTATTTTGCCGTCTTCGATGGCCACGGAGGCGTGGACGCGGCCATCTACGCCTCCATTCACCTGCACGTGAACTTGGTGCACCAAGAAGCGTTCCAGCACGACCCAGCCGAAGCCCTCTGCAAGGCCTTCCAGGTTACGGATGAGCGCTTTGTGCAGAAGGCAGCCAGAGAGGTGAACTGGCTTCCTTGCTTGAGCGAGCGGGCAGGACTTGGTTTTCAGACAGCTCTGGGTTCACGATCGGACTGAATCTGGAACCGCCGTTCTGTTCATGTCGGAGGCATCGTTTAAGACAGCAGTCCCCAGCCTTTCCAGCTCTCTGGACCGGCAATGGCGGTGGCATCAGCAGTGTGTGTGTGTGTGGGTGTGTGTGTAGAGGAGATGGTTACTGGCATTGGGCCAGAGCGCGTGTTTGTAGCTCCATTTGCACAAGTGGCAGACGTGCACGCATACGGCTCACACAAATGGAGCTTTGCACGGGGATGCGCTCACCCGCCGCTTGCGCAAGTGGAGCTGCATGCATGCACACAGGCACACTCACCTGCTGATTGTGCAGCCTGTGCGGCCCGGTACTGGGCTACAGTCTGGGGGTTGGGGACTCCTGGTTTAAGACACTTCCGGGTTGAAAGGATAATAATGGAATGGAATGGAATGGAACGGAATAGAACAGAATAGAACAGAATAGAATAATGAAAGAAAAAAATAGAAATAGAATAAAATAGAATATAGAATAAAAAATAGAATGAAAGAAAAAAATAGAAATAGAATAGAATATAGAATAGAATAGAACAGAATAGAATAATGAAAGAAAAAAATAGAAATAGAATAGAATAGAATATAGAATAAAAAATAGAATAGAATAATGAAAGAAAAAAATAGGAATAGAATAGAATAAGAATGATAGAGAAAAATAGAATAGAATAGAATAGAAAATATGGAATAGAATAGAATAGGACCTTGGAGGTCATCTAGTCCAACCCCCTGCTCAAGCAGCAAACCCCCTACCTTTTCAGACAAATGGGGTGTCCAGTCTCTTCTTAAAAACTTTCAGTGTTGGAGCATTCACAACCTCTGGAGGCAGGCTGTTCCCCTGATTAAGGGTTAGCCGGTGACGTCACCATTGCCTGGGGGATGCCCGTGGGGGCTCTTTTCACGTCCCTGTCAACGAGCTGGGGCGAATGACAGGAACTCACCCCACCAGGCAGCAGCACACGGGTCTCGAACGCAGGCTTGCTAACCTCCGACCCAGCCTCCTAACCCCATGGGCCACTGCGCTCCTTATCATAGAGGAGTACAAATAGTCCTCGAATTATGGAGCCTGGAATTCCCATTGTACGTCCTGATAATCATAACTGGAGGCACTTGTGTGACTGACCCATTTTATGGCATTTTTTCTAGTGGTGGTTAAGTGAACCCCTTGTCTGCCATGGATGGTTTTTTTTCTGGAATCTGGAAGTAAACACTGGTTTCTAGCAAAAATATTGTCATCACGTGAATGTGGGGTGCTGCAAACAGTTGTAAACGAGGGCCGGTTGCTTAGTGCCCAAAATACTGTCAAATGTGATTGGGGGGGGGGTGGCCTTTGGAACTTGGAATCTGGGTCCCAAATACTTTTTGTGTTTGTCGTAAGTTCAAATGGTCGCTAAGTGACCAGTCGTAAGTTGAGGACTATCTGTAAACCTGGATGAAACTTCTTTGCAGGCTAGTGATTTGAGAGAAAACCTCCCAATATCTCGATTTATTTTCCTGCAAGCCAGACCGCTCACCTGGAATTTCAAGCATCGACACCGAGAGAATTGAAGGAGTATTTATTTTGCACTTTTGTAGTTTAATTTTTCGAAAATAATTTAAAGATGGATTCTGTCTCTTTCAAAGAAATTTATCGTTTTCCCCGGCTTGGAACCGTCTGAATAACAAATACGGGTGGCTTTATCAAAGGAGAAAAATATTAATGTTGAAGTCTGTGGAGATCCTCAGCCATACTGGTCATGGTTGTCCCAAAGGTGCTTTTTCAGGAGGCAACTGGACTTCCTTGTTTTTTTCCTTTGAAGACGTTTCGCTTCTCCTCCAAGAAGCTTCTTCAGCTCTGACTGGATGGTGGGGAGTGGAAGGATTTATACTCCTTGCAGACCGCTGGTCATTTGCATCCTTTTAGAGAGTCCTTGAGGCCACTTGGAGGTTTGTCTGTGTCCTCGGGGTCACCTGAGTGGTGCAAATGGGTGTGGAGCCATCTTGGAACTGCGGAAAGGACCGTGTGGTAGACTGCAGATAGATGATATCGTGTCCCTCCCCCTCTGTTGAGGGAGGGCTGTCCAGTCTTGATCTAGATGGCCTCTTTGACCCCTCTTTCAAACCAGCGGTCCTCCCCGTCCAAAATGTGGACTTTGCTGTCTTCGAAAGTGCGGCCTTTGTCGTTTAAAGGCAGATGGACGGCTGATTCTTGTCTTGATTGGTTTGTTCTCCTATATCGCCAATAAACCTCCAAGTGGCCTCAACGACTCTCAGAAAGAATGCAAATGACCAGCTGTCTGCAAGGAGTATAAATCCTCCCATTCCCCACCATCCCAGTCAGAGCTGAAGAAGCTTCTTGAATGAGACACAAAACGTCTTCAAAGAAAAAACAAGAAAGTCCCGTTGCCTCCTGAAAAAAGCACCTTTGGGATTTCGATTAATTCTGAAGGGATTGGTCAAACTGGGTGCACAAGAGTTGCTTTGGAATCCTGTTTTATTGGGGGAAATCCATATAGGATATACAGAAGGCCATAATATAATTATGCTTTGACAAACTGGCCTTAACGTGGCTCTGGAAGTCATTGACTCAATATTTCCTATTCTGAGCAAATCCCCAAAGCCTTAGTTTTGCCTGTAGCAGAAGCTATTGTGGATGGCTTTGATCACAGCAAAGCCGGTAGATTTTTCTTGTTTCTGTCTGTTCCTTCAATAGAAAAGTTGAACAAAAATAACCGTTCATGTGAACAGTACTGATTTGGCACATATCCACTGATGCTCTCAATTTTTTCCCCCCTGAAGTCATTCAATTAGGACAGGTTTCAAAATGATTTTGCCCGGGGCTTTGAGGATTTACAAGTCAGAAGTGCACACCGGTGTTTCAAACAGCTTGGTAAAATCTATTGCTCGCACTGGCTTCAAAAATATATATTAAAACATATGTCTAGCAACTGTTGGAAATGTAGACTAAAACCAGGCACATACTATCTCATCTTTGGTGGACATGCCCTAAAGCCAAAAGATTTTGGTCAAGAATACATATATGGTTAGAGAAAATGATTAAACAACGTAATAGATTTTAAGCCAGAATTATTTTTGTTAGGTATAATTGTAGGAAATTATGAGAAAGAATGTATATATTTAATATTACATGTGTTAACGGCAGCGAGAATTGTATTCGCTCAACATTGGAAAAATGCAGAATTACCAACGGAAGAAGAGTTAATTAAAAAAATTCTAGATTGTGCAGAAATGGACAGGTTGATATTGAAAATGAAAAAAAAAAGAAGACTCAGTATACTTTTTAGAACATGGGACACTTTTTATCAATGGCTAGAAAAACGAGGTAGAGAGAAAGGAACTTAATATGTATTAGCAAGTTAAATATTGGAACCCAGACAACAAGAGTTAAGGGAGACTAGTATAGCTATTTCAAGCTGTTTAGCTCTCATCAGCTTTATATTTGGTAGACCGGGTGCTCCACCCAACACACACACGCGCACACACACACACATGCTAAGCGAGACAGTTAAGTGAACTTTGCTCCATTTTACGACACTTCTTGCCATGGTTGTTAAGTGAATCGTTGCAATTGTTAAATTAGTAACACAGTCGTTAAAGTGAATCAGGCTTCCCCATTGACTTTGCTTGTCGGAAGGCGAACAGATAACCCGGGGACACTGCAATCGTCATAAATGCGAGTCAGTTGCCAATCACGTCTTCATGGGGGAATGCCGCAGCGGTCGTTAAGTGTGAGAAACGGTCAGTCGCTTTTTTTCAGTGCCGCTGTAACTTTGAACGGTCATTAAACGAAGTGTCGTAAAGCCGAGGACTACCTGTAACACAAGGAAGCTGGTTTGTGTTCTGTCTCTCAAAACTGTCGGCTTGGTTCCACTTTCTCCGTGCGTCCCAGTGACGGTTCTGCTTTCCCTTTAGAGCTTGCGATGTGGCACCACAGGCGTTGTGACGTACATCCGAGGGAGCATGCTGTACGTGGCCTGGCTGGGGGACTCTCAAGTGATGCTGGTGAAAAGGGGCCAAGCGGTGGAACTGATGAAGCCTCATAAACCAGATCGGGAGGTGAGTCCACCCTAGGACTACAAAGCCCCTTGTAGAAAAGGGGACTTGGCTGACGGCAGCCCAGCTTGTACAGCGTCTTTTGCAGTTGCTAATTTGAGTGGTGTGCCAGTTCACGTCCCTTTCCTGGATAGGAAGGCTTCTCTCTGCTCGGTCACTCATGCCCCGGTCATCTCCTGTTTGGACTACTGCAATGCCCTCTCCATGGGGCTACTCGTGAAGAGCATCTGGAAGCTTCAGCTGGCACAGAATGGAGTCACAAAGGCAATTTTGGGCACCCAAAGAAGGGCGCAGTAACACCTTTGGTCCATGACCTACACTGGGTGCCGGTCTTCTTCTGGGTCCAATTCAAGGTCTTGGTTATGATCTTGAAAGCCCTACATGGCAGAGGGTCAGGCAGCTATGGAACCGTCTTCAGGGTCCCATTACATCAGCCTGTCGCACCCAGTCAGCGAGCAAATGTATGTTGTGCATCCCATCAGCTATTTCTTACATTCTGACTGGCGGGATCCAGGAAGAGAGCCTTCTCTGCCGTTGCCCCCGCCCTGTGGAACATTCTCCCCCCCCAAAGGTGAGATAGCCCCCCCCCCACTCTCCTGGCCTTCTGGAAAGGCGTAAAAACATGGCTGTGTGCACAGTAGAGCATGCAGCCTTGGGGCTGGTGGGCGCCATGAAAGCCCTCTCCCCACTTTTCAATTAAATTTTAACAGTGTTTTTAGCATCCTTGCCTCTTCTTAATTTTTATGCAGTGTTTATGTTGTAATATTTTATTGTACAATCCTCACATGGGCAGTTCCAAAATGTGATAGTGATAGATAGATAGATAGATAGATAGATAGATAGATAGATAGATAGATAGATAGATAGATAGATAGATAGATAGATAGATAGATAGATAGATAGATAGACAGACAGACAGACAGACAGACAGACAGACAGACAGACAGAGATAGATAGATAGATAGATAGATAGATAGATAGATAGATAGATAGATAGATAGATAGATAGATAGATAGATAGATAGATAGATAGATAGATAGATAGATAGATAGATAGATGGATGATAGGTAGGTAAGTAAGTAGGTAGGTAGAGACATAGATAGATGATAGCCAGTCAGCCAGCCAGATAGATAATAGACAGATACATAGAGATGATGGATAGATACAAATGACAGGCAGGCAGGCAGACAGATATAGATGATAGACAGACAGACAGTCAGACACAGATAGATAATAGAGAGATACATAGAGATGATGGATAGATACAAATGATATATGGATGAATAGAGATGATAGATAGATAGATGATAGATAGATAGATAGATAGATAGATAGATAGATAGATAGATAGATAGATAGATAGATAGATAGATAGATAGATAGATAGATAGATAGATAGATAGATAGATAGATAGATGGATGATAGGTAGGTAAGTAAGTAGGTAGGTAGAGACATAGATAGATGATAGCCAGTCAGCCAGCCAGATAGATAATAGACAGATACATAGAGATGATGGATAGATACAAATGACAGGCAGGCAGGCAGACAGACATAGATGATAGACAGACAGACAGACAGACACAGATAGATAATAGACAGAGAGATACATAGAGATGATGGATAGATACAAATGATATATGGATGAATAGAGATGATAGATAGATAGATAGATAGATAGATAGATAGATAGATAGAGATAATGGATGGATGGATGGATGATGGTTGATAGATATAGAGAGCAGCATGCTGGCCTAGTGGTGAAGACATTCGCCTCCCACTCGGAGGGTGGAGAATTTAATCCTAAATAGCAGATTTTCTCTCCCAGGGGTGCAAAGAAAAAATATCTGCTGCGAACTCTGCGTGGCGTCAGGAAGGACAGCCAGCCAGTAAACGCCCAGCTCCATCCAGTCGTCCAACTCTCCCTCAAATTAAGAGATTACAGGATCATAAAAAGGGAGGGTTTTTTTTAAGCATATATATATAGAGAGAGATTGAATAATTTGTTTTTATGGTTTGAGATGAAAATTGAAGAAATATGTGTACTGTTAAGTGCTATGTAGTCAAATTCCAGGGCAGCCGGAAGTTCAACCAACGGGTGAATTGTCTTCTGCTTTAGGATGAGAAGAAACGCATTGAGGCCCTTGGAGGCTGTGTGGTCTGGTTTGGAGCATGGCGAGTCAACGGAAGTCTTTCTGTCTCCCGAGCGATTGGTAGGGGAAAAAAAAATGCTACGCTTTGTAGTCCTTTACAATTGTTAATGTGGATTGCTGAGAGGCAGGAAACGCTGCAGCCAGAGGGGGCAAATTGAATGAAAATGTCTACTCAATACGAGTATCGATTGGAACAAAGCCAGGTAAAGCATCAGAAAATGCTAGAGAAGGGATCAAAAGCAAAACGCAAAGATGATTTTGAGGGTGTCAGTTTTAACAGAATAACACAGTTGGAAGGGAACTTGGAGGTCTTCTAGTCCAACCCCCTGCTCAGGCAGGAGACCCTATACCAATCTGGACAAACAGATTCTTAAAAGCCTCCAGTGTTGGAGCATTCAAAACCTCTGGAGGCAGGTTGTTCCACTGGTTAATTGTTCTCACTGTCAGGAAGTTTCTCCTTAGTTCCAGGTTGCTTCTCTCCTTGATCAGTTTCCATCCGTTGCTTCTTGTCCTGCCTTCAGGCGCTTCGGAGAATAGCTTGACTCCCTCTTCTTTGGGGCAGCCCCTGAGATACTGCAAGACTGCTATCATGTCACCCCTCGTCCTTCTCTTCATTAAACTAGACCAGTGGTGGCGAACCTATGGCACGCGTGCCAGAGGCGGCACTCGGAGCCCTCTCTGTGGGAACGCGCGGTCGCCCTTGCCCCACCTCCCCCCGCGGCCCCCTCCTCACCAGCAGCTCCCCTGGAGGAGAGTTGCCCCCGGGCGCGGCCTGCACGGAGTAGCACAGTCAAGAACATAGCCGGGCAGCACGGATAAGACTCCGCCCTCACACCCCATAGTGTGCAGATGATGCTGCGGGGTGTAGGTGGAGGGTGTGGCTGCCATGGCGCTGCAGGGCTGCCTGGGCGATTTGCGGTGGGCCATGGAGGCGGTGCGTGGGCAGGGCAGGGCAGGGGGCGGGCGGGCGGGGGTGGAGCAGGCAGAGCGGGAGGGGTTTTTGGGCACTTGGTCTCTAAAAGGTTCGCCATCACTGAACTAGACATACCCAATTCCAGCAACCGTTCCTTATATGTTTTAGCCTCCAGTCCCCTGATCATCTTTGTTGCTCTTCTCTGCACTCTTTCTAGAGTCTCAACATCTTTTTTACATCGTGGTGACCAAAACTAGATGCCGTATTCCAAGTGTGGCCTTACCAAGGCCTTGTAAAGTGGTATTAACACTTCACGTGATCTTGATTCTGTCCCTCTGTTAATGCAGCCTAGCACTGTGCTGGCCTTTTTGGCAGCTGCAGCACACGGCTGGCTCCTGTTTAAGGGATGGTCCACTTAAGTTCTAGAAAAATCTTGGCAGCCCTTTCCTCCTTCAACAATATTGTAGAGCTGCAGGAAGCGCCAACCGCCCCCCCCCCCAAAAAAAACCCCAAACCCAAAATGGAAAGATTGGATCACAGGGAGGAAGGAGAGGAGGAAGACAGTTCAAGGCCACAGAAAAAAATGCTAAATTAGAGTTAAACCAGAGGCTTTCAGTCAGTGTGACCCTGCCTGCCATATGTGGGTTTAAAGTAGAGTAAGTTTAAAGAAGAGTGTAGGTTTTTCCAGTCACTAGAATAAGTTTTGTCCAGTTGGTGTACTTTGGCTGGCATTTCTGCTGAACAGATTTGGGCCAGACCAGAGGCACAAATGCTGAGTGTCTCTCCTCTAAACAGACAGTCCTTGACTTACAGCCTCATGACTTACACATCACCCCTGTGGTCATGTGATTGTCACTCGGGCACTTGGCAACTGGCATGTGTTTGTGAAGATTGCAGCATCCCAGTGTCACCGCCTGCGACTTTCCCAGCCAGGAAAGTCAGTGGAGGATGATCATGTTCACAACTGCAGTGACTCTCTTCAACAACCAGGCCCAGAGAGATCATAAAATCTGGCACGACTCCTTTAACCGCCCTCCTTAGCCACAGAAATTCTGGGTCCCAACTGTAATCATAAGCCGAGGACTACCTGTAATGATTAGGGCCTGTTAAATTTTCCTTCCACCCTCTGCGGCTTTTTTTTTGTGCTTTTATGATAATGATGAGACTGTCTATGGAGATTCTCCGTCATCCAGGTCATGGTTGTCCCAAAGGTGCTTTTTTTCAGGACTTTCTTGGTTTTCCTTGAAGATGTTTCGCTTCTCATCCAAGAAGCTTCTTCAGCTCTGACTGGATGGGGGGGGGGGGAATGGAAGGATTTATGACCAGCTGTCTGCCAGGAGTATAAATCCTTCCATTCCCCACCATCCAGTCAGAGCTGAAGAAGCTCCTTGGATGAGAAGCAAAACGTCTTCAAAGAAAAACAAGAAAGTCCAGTTGCCTCCTGAAAAAGCAGCTATGTTAATGAGAGCTAGTGACTTGATGCATTCAGATAAAATTGGGGAGCCTCATTGTCACATAACCGCTTTCCTCAAGCCTCCCATTCACTGTTAGTATTTTATGTGGTGTTTTTTTTTTTTAACGGCCTTAAAGGCAGAGAAAAAGATTGATGGCTTAACACAGGGGCCTTCAAACTTGGCCCTTTTATGACTTGTGGACTTCAACTCCCAGAATTCCTCAGCCAGGCACGTGTGCCTGGCTGAGGAATTCTGGGAGTTGAAGTCCACAAGTCATAAAAGGGCCAAGTTTGAAGGCCCCTGGTCTGGCTCTAAGCCCACGGTTTCATCAAAATGGCCGACTGAGGAATTCTGGGAGTTGAAGTCCACAAGTCATAAAAGGGCCAAGTTTGAAGGCCCCTGGTCTGGCTCTAAGCCCACGGTTTCATCAAAATGGCCGACTGAGGAATTCTGGGAGTTGAAGTCCACAAGTCATAAAAGGGCCAAGTTTGAAGACCCCTGGCTTAACGGTTATGCATCAGAAGCCTAAATCTCTCTCTCTGTTTCTCTCTCTCTCTCCTCTCTCTCTCTCTCTCTTTTAACCTGTTCCAGGTGATGCAGAGCACAAGCCATACATCTGTGGAGATGCAGATTCTGCCTCCACTGCGCTGGACGGATCGGAAGACTACCTCATCCTAGCCTGCGACGGCTTCTACGACACAATGAATCCCGACGAGGCGGTGAAGGTGGTGGCTGACCACCTGAAGGAGAACAATGGGGACAGCAGCATGGTGGCCCACAAGCTGGTGGCTTCGGCTCGAGACGCCGGCTCTAGCGACAACATCACCGTCATCGTGGTCTTCCTCAGGGACATGAGCACCTCCGTCAGCGTCGGCGAGGACTCCGAGTGGACCGAGAACTCTTTCCAAGGTGGGCAAGAGGACAGCGGAGACGACAAAGAGAACCAGGGGGATTGCAAGAGACAATGGCCTCAGCACCAGGTCTCGGCGCCCGCCGATCTCGGCTACGACGGCCGAGTGGATTCCTTCACGGACCGAACTACCTTGAGCGCCGGCTCCTCCATCAACGTCTTCGAAGATCCGGGCTGCCTGGACCTGAGGAAAACAGAAGCTGGCAAACTCCACAGTGCCAAACGCCTCTCCCCAGATCAAGTCTTCAGTGCCGGCGTCCCCAAGAGGGCGATTTTGAGTCAAGGCGCCTTGGGCGAGGGCAAGAGAGGGGAGGGCACTTCGCCCGAGGGGCGCAACCCTCTCCGGGGCTCTGCGAACTTGGGGTGTCCCCGCCCGGGGGAGTGCGACGTGGCGCCGGCGAAGGCCCCGATCTCTGCCGGGCCTGAAGGCGAGTGGTTCAAGTCATGGGGAAGACCAGCTTCCATTTTCTCTCATTTTCATTTCTGCGACGTGAAGCGGTGGCAACGGTTAGCCAGACTGAAGCCGAAGCTCCACGGGCTTCTCTTTGAGCAGAGGCCTCTTTTCTGCCCAGAAAGTTTAACCCTCTGCTCACCCAACCACCTAAATGGCCGTAGGAACAAGTTCCTAAGAAGCCGTCCTGGGCAAGCGTCCCTTGGCTGCCATCAAGGCCACGGCGAGAGCATTTTGTTGATGCTAAGGCCAAGTCCCTGTATACCAGACCCGTGGCTGCTGTGGAGTTGTAAAAAATAACACGTTCCCTCCTTTGTATTTTTTTTTCTTTTCTTTTCTTCTTCTTCTTCTTCAATAGTCTAGACATTCACAGAATTAGAAGTAATTAAGAGGGAGCGTTTCAGAATCAGGATACCGGCGGAAGGCTCGACTCGTGTAAATACCTCCGAAGGAATCAGTGTTTGTCTCCAAAAACTTCCTAGGAATCAGTGTTTTCGTCTTCAAAATTGGGAAAAACACAACCAACAAACAAGGATTGGCACACCGGTCTCCCTAGCAATTTCCTGGACACATTCAATCTCTCTCTCTCTCATGTACAAACACACACACGGATCACGTATGCACTCTGTGTAGTGGCTTCATTTCTTTGTGGGGACTGGATATTCTTATGGACTTGCCGGACAAGACAGGAAAGTGCCATTAAAAAAAAGAAAGAGAAAAGAATTTGCAAAAAAAAAGAGAAAGAGAGAGGTCTATGGAGCAATATTTTCAGAAAGATCTTCTAGACCCGATCGGGGTTGTTTTTTTTTTTTTTGTAAGTGGAGGAGAGGAGGAAGTAGGGAAGGCGTAAGGAATACTTGGGGATTTGGGCTTCTTTAATCCGAAGAGCAAAAATTACGTTATCAGGTCGTTTTGCAGGTCTGTTGTTAAAAAGCCATAATGGGAGGTTTAATCTAGCACCTAGGCCCTCCCAACCCTTCAGATGCAGTTTGAGAGATTTATTCGATCTTTTTAATTTTTTTTTTCCTCCTCCAAGATGGGGCAAGGGGAAGCAATGCCATGTCGGGTTTTTGTAGGTTTTTTTGGTTTGTTTTTGAAAAGATAATTTCCTGCAGCTAAAATTGAAACGATACCGAAATCACAAGTTAACTTGTTTGGGGCTTTTGGGGAGGGAGGTATTATTTAAGGACAATTTAGCCTTTTAAACGGAAAAAAAAAACCCCATAATAATGCTTAAACGGCTTAAGATTCATCATCATTTGTGGCTGATTTGCGTCACTGCGCTCTCCTTCCCAAATGCTTTTTATCTCAGGTGTCAAACTGATGTAAAAATCAGTTCAGATACAATTCACACTGTCCTATGAAAACTCATTTAAACCGCCAATTTGTCGTCAGTTCTGCTTTCCCAGGTAAGAGGTTGTGATTTTTTGATATATTTTTTTTAGGAATAATTGCGTGTTCAAGACGTTTTTGCTCCAATTGCTTGGAGCACCTGCATGTTCAAATGAAGAGGCTGTAAGAATAGGAAATGAAGCTATTAGGAATGTCCAGAGCAGTTGGGAATGCAATCAGATGAAGAAATAAAGTATGGACGTGGCCATCTCCTCTACCAACATTAGAAAAACTATGTAAAAGTTTGGAGATTTAAATTGCCCAGTTCGGGGTGAGAATCTGAGGATTGCCTTCCATTTTTTATTTTAATCCTGATGAGTAAACTATTCTTGAAACAAAGCACTAATTTTCATATAAGCTAGGTAGCTAGGATGTAACGGCGTCACGTAAAGAAGTCACAGACGACTTCTTTTAGGTGCTTAAAAACTTAAAATATTCGGCACACCACTTACGCTATCTTAAAAAACCTCACCCAAATTTCACAATATTCTGATCATTAAAACTAACCCGATGCACTCTGCCATTTGTGCAAATTTAAATACTTACAGAAAATTTGAGATTACCGATTAGAGAATGCTTCTGAACTTTGATTTGTGGTCTGATGATTAAAAAAAAAAATATTCAAGGTAGTCCTTAACAAGGTACCCTTTAGAGCAGGGATCCTCAACCTTGGCAACTTTAAAAAAAACTTTTAAAAAAAGATTGAAGCTTCTGACACATAACCGTTAAGCCAGGGGTCTTCAAACCTGGCCCTTTTATGACTTGTGGACTTCAACTCCCAGAATTCCTCAGTCAGCGTGCCTGGCTGAGGAATTTTGGGAGTTGAAGTCCACAAGTCTTAAAGTTGCCAAGATTGAGGACCCCTGCTTTAAGGTTTGGAACTACAACTACAAATCTGGACATCCTAATTGGAAATCCTGAAGGATGCCGTATTCGGAAAGAATTCTACAGAGCCGTGTTTGTCAACCTCGACAACTTTGTGAGGTGTGGACTTCCAACTCCCGGACTTCTCCAGCCATTCTGGGAGTTGAAGTCCACACCTCACGAAGCTTGCATTTAGAGCCTGTTTCTCAACCTGAGCAACTTTTAAGATGGGTGGACTTCAACTCCCAGAATTCCTCAGCCAGCCAGCCATGCTGGCTGGGGAATTCTGGGAGTTGAAGTCCACTGCCCTAGAGGAAATAGTAGTTTTATGCCATGAAAGGAGATTGAAACCCTTCGCTTTAGGCATACTGATGGAGAGAACCATTTGTTTGCATTTGACAAGCTTAGGTGTATCACGTTACGTAGAGTGTTGCCGGGAGATTAATCTAGAGCAATCTGTGGTATCTTGTCTGAAAAACCTTTCAGATCAGTCGAGGCGAGATGGATCCAATTGCTGTCTTCAGTGCAATTCTCTGAAGACTTGTCTAAAGTTCATAGGTGCTGCAGGAACTGGATGCTCTTCCCAAAATGCAGGTGTCATTGGAAAGTACTGGCTGTGGAGCATGCTCTCTCTCGTGGTTTACAAAGTTAACTTCATGCCTGTGGATTGATAGATGGATTACCTGCTGCTCGCCATGTTTGACTCGGCAGGAACCAGCCGGTCAATGGATTCCCACTGTGGTCCAGTACAAAAATATGGTTAGAAATAGAAAAATGTCCATTTCTTTCATCTCATAGTGATAAAAGTGTGTAGAGTCCATTTGTGAGGCAATTTTTCCCCCAAACGTGGTATATAATACATATTTTAAAAGTTAGTTGTTCCTGATCCGGTACGTGCTGCTTGATTCTATGACACTACTAGGCGTAAGAGGGGGAAAAAAAGAAAAATGGGGAAAAAAAAAAGCAGTGCTTTGTGACATGCTGTGTTTTTTTTCTTCACGCCACTAGTAAATAGGAAGTAGTTCACCTTCAGTTAAAACTCCCGTGCCCTCATTTGCTGCTTGCTGACGTAAGCAATAAGCTCCTTTTAAATCAACGATAATCTTAATGTTCCGTATCTTGTGTTTTGATCCTTTTTAGCTGGTGAAAATATACAAAAACAACAATATAGGTATTTAACTGTGTTAATGTTAGTCGTCTGTAAAGTGTTTGGTAAATCTGTGTATTTAAATAGTGGTTTGATATTTGCATACCGAAATCTTTCCAATAAAGATGTGGGGTATCCCTCAAGTTCACACAAGCTGCATCAGTTGTGTAAGAACACAGAAGCAGGAGCAGTTGGTAAGAAGAGAGAGACGCCGCCCAGCTGCCCTTCCAGAGGCCGCTCGAGAGCTGCTTGGTGAATTTATCCACTGTGACTTTCAAAGGGATTCCTTTAATCCCCCCCTCCGATAGAAACTGTAGAATTAAGATAAATACCTTCTGCAGCAGGGAACAGAATACAGGTAGTCCTCGACGTACGACCACAGTCGGGATCCGAATTCCCACTGCTAAGCAAGGCAGTTGGTTTAGTAAGTCGCACCCAATTTTCTGTCCTCCTCCTCCTTTGGCCGTGGTTGTTAAGTAAATCACTGCAGTTGTTAAGTGAATCACACGGTCATTAAGCAAACACAGCTTTCCCCACTGACTTTGCTTGTCGGGGAACCAGATGTGAACATTGGAAATGGCAATCACCGCGGCTCCCGGGATGCTGCGACCGTCGTAAATACACACTGGCTGCCAAGCACCCAAACTTTGATCATGTGAACTTAGGGGATGCTGCCAAAGCCATTTAAATGAGAGGACTGGTTGCAAGTCAATTAATTTCAGTGCCGTTGCAACTTTGAACGGTCGCTAAATAAATTGGCTCTAAGTTGAGGACTGCATGTAACGTTTATCCTGAAGCTATTAATCCACTTCGGTTGCCCTGCAGCTGGCACAGAAGGAAGGTAAAATATTTATACCCTGAAGTGCCATCAGTCACTCTTAGCACTTTAGAATCTACTCCAACTTCCTGAAAAAGCACAACCTGGTGGTCCCCCTGCTAAGCAAATTAGGGATACCCACAAAAGCAAGCGTGGAAAGATATTCTCCCTTTGGTACCTCACCTGGCTCAAAGACCACATCCTTAAGAGGAAGAGACTACCGTACTCAGACAGCAGCTAACCCTCCCCTGCTTCCATATAAATAATTTTCAAATGAGAACCCTTAGATTCATAAAGTAGCCCTGTCTTTTATTTGTCCTGTGTTTACAGTACTCCACTGTTGTATATTTTTGAAGAACAGTTAAGCCAGAAAAAAACAGCTATGCAGTGTAAGTTCAGTGCGACAACTGAAAATTAATAGTTCACATGGCCCTTTTTCTTGCCTAGGATCTTGAGATTAATTAAGAATCCGACAACTGGACATCTTTCCAAGAATCAGCTTGTTCAGCTCCAGAGCTAAAAGAACCACCAAAAACAATGCCGCCAGCGATGGTTCTCATGCCTGTTGACAAGGCCTGATTTCTCTTTATAATATAACCTCTACAGTAGGACTAAATATTAGCCACCAGTATTAACACATTGAAGTATTGCGCAAACGTTAAAATTTGGTTTGACGGGATAAAACATTTGTCTAACAATCCCTACCTTTTGGAAAGAAAAAAGAAAAAAAAGATTAACGACATTCATCGTTATTACTAAAATGTTAGACCTGTGCATTCTTGAGAATGTCAAGTATATTACAGAGCTATTGAAAGCTAACTGTGTTGTCCTAAAACTAACGAAGTAGCTCAGTTTAGTAGACATGATTTAGTAACATGTTGGGATCGGTTGAAAATTTTATTCCAGTAACTTAATGACTTTCGTAGGAATCGTGTATTAGCCATATTTTATTTATTAAAGCTGTTTGCAAAAGACAAGGACTATATTCAACCTCTACCAGTACCTTAATAAAACAACAAATCCTAACTCTTCTGTCTATACTTTTTTTAATAACACAAAGTCTTGAGTTTCTCTCATTTCATAGGCAGTGAAACTACCACCTGATGTTCGACTTCTAACTGCAGAGATTTCAAAGCTTCGTGTTGCAAGAACGGCAGCAAACCCGGAGAGGAGAGACCCCAAAGTACTTTTTCAAAGGCAACTGGACTTTATTTTTCCTTGAAGGCGTTTCGTTACACACCCAAGAAGCTTTCTTCAGTTCTGACTGAAAAACTGAAAAACTTCTTAGATGAGAAGTGAAATGTCTTCCAAGGAAAAATAGTCCAGTTGTCTTTTGCAAAAGCACCTTTGGGACAACCATGACCTGGATGACTGAAAATCTCCATAGACATTCGGCCACAGAAAAAGCAAAATTTAGAAAGGGGGGGGGGAAATTCCCTCTACCCCAGGGAACACATTTATTTGATTTATATCTTGTATTTACTCTAGGTTAGAGGAAAAGTATGTAGTGATTTCTTCCCAGTTTCAGCTTCTCAAGAACTTTTCAAGAACAATGCGCTGTGTGTTGGTTTAAAATTACTCTTCCGTGTTTCAGAGCTGAGGATAAACTAGATTCCAATTCTCAATCGCAGTCCAATATTTAACCATCACTCAAGACAGACTTTCAGTGAAATTAAAATGACGTCAGTTGGTAGGAGACAGACAATGCAAGTGGAAAATGGGGAAGAGATCCAAAGTTTAAAAGCCTACAGAGACCTAGCTTAGTGTCTGAATAAATCATTTTCTGCTTGTCCTACCTTAAAAATATCACCAGGAATGAAAGTGACAGCTGCCTATAAAAATCAATGGATATAACGGTGGTTAGATGCTGATGTGTCCATTTCGAAACTTACGATGTGACAGCAAAACAAATCTTGCTTTTTCTTAAGTAGTCCTTCTTAAGTCTGTCTTAATTACAAAAAAAAATTATTATACAAATCAGTTTGAGGGTAAAAAAAAAAAGGGGATCTCTTAGAACGCCGAGTCTAAAGACTAAATCTTAATTTTAGTAATGACAGTTCCCAAAGGAAATAATAATGCTTTTAACTGGACTAGCTACCTCTGCTCTTCGATTCAAATTCATTTTTCAAAACAAAAAAAAACCCAAAAAAAGGGGGGGGGAGGGGGCTGGAATATTTGTTTTACTAAAGTCTCTGAATGCTCAATGCTTTATTTCAGAGCAAGCACAGGATTGGGGAATGCTCATTTGAGAGCGATGAGGGATTGAAACATTTCAAAGTTACAGCTCTGGACCACGCCATTCCAAAACTAAGCTTCTAGAAGTTTGTTTACTTATCTTATTCCAACACCAGCCTAGTTGTAACACCATGATCATTCTCTACTGCAGTTACATAATTGTCACTAAGCATAAAATACAACTGGTACCTCAGTACTCATCGTTAATTGGTTCCGGAAGGTGCGATGAATACCAATTTCCCCCCCCTAAGGAATAAGGTAGTGAGTCATAAGACAGCTGACAGCAACACCTTCTAGCTTGCGCACTGCACACCAAACAAATGATGAGTACCGGGACAAAACGTTTGCGTCAAAGACCCATAAAAACCAATCACAAAGAGCTCTCTAGAGGTGCTTTGCAAAGGCTGTTGATGCTGAATCTAGTAATGGTTTCTTGCAGGCCGCCTTAAGCACGTCAACGGCACACAAGCGCAGTCAATTCCACATTCATTTTATTAATTAAAAGAGTGCAAACCGTTTTTCACCTGAATTTTTACAGTTTTTAAACATTCCATTTACAAATGGCTGTTTCCGTTGAAGGTATAACATTCAGGAGAAGATAAATACACCAGGATACACTAAGCATGTAGTTATAAACGTGCTTTTAAGGGATCAGCCAAATTGAGCTTAAAATCAGAACATCTTCAGTAGCTCAAATGCAATGCAGAAAAGGCTATTTTCAACTGGCCAGTATTGGACTAATTCGGAGAGAGAGAGAGAGAGAGAAAACCCCTCTTGGAAAATATTTAAATAGCTTAAGACAACAATGCATACCGTTAAAATAAATTGCAGCAGGAAAACGTCCATTGTTCGTCCCCTTAAACTTTGCCACATCACTGAGAAATACAAGCTAAGGTAAAAGTACTTTGGGGAGGTAGGTCAGGTGCAGGCTTCTGTTAAATGGGACTGAAAAACCAGTACGGCTGGAATTTTCAGAGACAGGAAAAATCTGTGTTAAGGCATTTCCATAAAATGTGGGGCAGTGCCGTTCCAGGGAAACTGAGCTACCAAATGCTAATCAAATTTCAGACAGCTCGCATCATTAAAAGCTCTTATCTGAGACCAAACAGAATAAACAAATTGGCATAATTTCTTATCGGAAGCAGTCTAGGTCAATAAAATCAACAAAGAATAAAGACAGATTCAAGAAGAAATCAGTAGTCTTTAAAATGGATTGGCACAATAGTTTTGTAATTTTTGTATTTTGAGAGGGTACTCTAAAATTAGACGGAGTCAGACTATGTGGGGAGTGCGTTTTTTTTTTCCTAAGCAAAATGGAAGTTTTAAGCATCCAGTAGACTTAAGGAGTCCACCTTTGTTCCTTAAAACGTCCCCAAATGGAAATAGGGACTCCAAACTGGGATACATTGACCGGAGGGGGCCTCTTAAGGGCTACGAAAGTGAGGGTGGTGTGGTTTAAAAGAACTCAGCATCAGAGTTAGTTACCCACAAAAAAAGGTGAAAGCTAAAGAAGCACGAATGGACCTTTCCGCATTTGGAGACAGATCTGAAGAACAAATGATTCAGTAGGATCTCACCCTTCTTCTTGGGAGGGAGGATAGCAGGACCCATACCCGAGAGGTCTCAAAGGTACACTGAAGTTGTCTTACTTGATCCAGACGTCACCTTCGGACGCAATCGGCTTTCAGTTATGAGGAAGAGCAAAAGAAACACACAAGACCTCTCCAGATGCTACGAAGTCACTCCGGGAGCAAATTGCTGGTATCGTCACATAGGCAGGTCCTTTGCAAAGTGTTCGGTTTCAAAGCGCCAATCTGCATAAAACTTTAGCTGGAAGAAGCCAGCATTACCTCACGCTGTCCTTCCCGATGTCAAAGGGCAGATCTTCAGGGCCTAATTGGTCACCCTCAGGGAAGAGTGCGCATAATTCTGAGGCTGAAAACACAAAAAAGTTTACGGTGAAGACTCCCCATTTGATGTGACAGAAGCATTCAGCTGTGGGCCACCACGCACTCACAAAAGAAGAGCCAGGTGACAGCTAAGAGCCAGGTGACAGCAAAGACAGGCTAACAAAAAGCAAAGACCACGTTTGAAGTCAAAGTATTTCCCAGGCAGTGGCTGTCACGGTTCCGACAGGTGAAACAGTGGCCTTTGCAGAAGCACCTTCTTACCATCACTTGAAGGCTGAGTCTGGAACGCCTGGTTGTAGACCTCTGGAGTGGCACAGGTAGTCTCGGGCTCTTCCTGTTCGTCGTTTTCGGTGTCGCACTCAATGTCGCTGTCACTGCTCATGCCTGGCAAGAGGTGAAGTCCAGCTGCACCCAGAAAGGAGTAAAACCGACTGCTCAGCACTCACACATTACCATCAAAAAAAAAAAAGAGAGGCTAAAGCAGGGGTCTTCAAACTTGGCCCTTTCATGACTTGTGGACTTCAACTCCCAGAATTCCATACTGACTACAACAATTAATAAAAAAATTCATTTGTTGCTGCCTCTTGAAGTTTGTCACCTAGACAGAACTTGATCTAATCCAGCAAAGCAAATCATTGGATGCTTTAAATTCATTTTTTAACAGAAACTGTATATATGCTGAAAGACTTCAGCTCATCATCATTCTTCTACAGGATTCAGTGCACCTTCTGAATAATATTCCAGCCAGAATTATGAAACTGATTCAATATATTTCCAAAACTGCTGATCAGATCATGATAATATTATCTTTTATATTTTCCACATCATCAACACACTTGGTATCCCAGATAAATTCAGACCTTGGATATCTCCTGATCAAGATTTTACCTTATGACAACCTTATTATCTTTCACTAGCTACATTTTGAACTTCACACTGGTTTTTAATTTGGGTATTTTTCTCCAGGTACAATACATCAAATCATGAACAAAATATGTGAAAAATTTCTTGGGAGAATTTTTTTAAGTCTTAAA
The DNA here is from genome assembly GCA_023970755.1 of Azemiops feae. Taxonomy (NCBI): domain Eukaryota; kingdom Metazoa; phylum Chordata; class Lepidosauria; order Squamata; family Viperidae; genus Azemiops; species Azemiops feae. The sequence continues at coordinate 24,641 of JALGBA010001165.1, forward strand.
AGAGGAAGAACACTCCAGTTCTTATTTCTCCTTTTAAGACTATTTTACTAATGATTTATGCAATCATCCATAATCTATTTTAGGAGGACAGAAATAATATTAATAAATATTTAAAAGTCCCCTCTCCACTGATTTTAAAAAAATAATCAGTAGATACAGGTAATTGTACTCCATTTAAGCAGAGGGAACTTGAAAGGGAAATCTAGTCTTTTGGTTTAATTCCACCTCATTTCCAGATAGTTTTTGTATCAGCTGCAAAGCTATGAGAAAATCTTAAATGGAAATTATAAGCATAACAACAGGGACTCACTGTCCAAGCATGGGTGATGCTCTATGCATATTGCTACCCATGTTAAAACTTTCTAGCACATTACTTACAACCTAGTTCTCTACGCACTTAAAACGCTGAAATCCACTGACTTCAACAAAACTTAGAAGTCTCCATATTTAGAACTGGCTGTCAGCCAGATGCTGTGTTCACACTGAAAATCAACTTAATCTATTTTTTCCCTCTTATTTCTGCTAATCCATCTAATGATACTCCTTGCTTCTGCTTTTTAAGGTGCTTTACACAGCTGGTAGCTAACATCCAGCACTTTGTGTCATTATCAGCAGCCTATCAGTGAAGTACAGTTTGATAAAAGCTCCAAGTAAATTGCTTCTTATTTAACAGCCAAGGAAGAACTGAAGCGTCTGGAACCAGGTTTGCACCAAGCAGCTTCTCCAGACGAGACAAATCCTACCAAAAAACCCCCAGTAGTTATCATTTGTTATTGCTTTACCAATATGCTAGAGGGTGTTTACTGTATGAAATAATCCACTAAAATGGACTTTGCTTTGTACATAAAGCCAACTTTAATAGTGCGGCGAGATTTCCCCAGTTCGGAGCACAATTCCTTTGTCCTTGTGTTAAGAAAACTGCCAACCTTCTCGTCTCCATGGCTACAAAATGGCAAATCAAACAGGGTCTCTTACTTCAGATTCCCCTCTCTGAAAAGGAGCAAGCAGCAAAGGGCTTCCTGGGGTTTTCCACAATGCAACTGTGAAAAAAGAAATCCTTTTTCTTCCTTTTCCAGCAGTCAAGCTGCAACTGCTAACAACGACGCTTAAAGCACGGTAACTAAGAAGGAACAAGGCGCCCGAGGTCAGAGGCGCCTCCTGCAACACCTTCATGAGGTGCTCTCCGACAGGTAATAATGGATGCCAGAGTCTTAGTCCAACTTTCAAGAGCAATTCATCCCCTAATGAGAGTCCAATGAGTGAGGAGGTGGAAGGAGGTTTTAGGAGTACGAACGGGAGAGGAAGCGACTTCCACACCAATAGCTAATTCTGTGATCCAAAAAAGAAGAGCATCTATAATGGTCTTCCCAAAGAATTAACGCAAGCCCCAGCTTCCAGGAACACTAGGCTCACTTTAAACCATGTTTTAAAGGTGCCACTAAACATTTTAGCAAACCCATCATCACTAGGAAATACTCGTCAATTACAGTACAGGCAGTCCTCGACTTAACAACGATACAGTGACCGTCCAAAGTTTTCCATCACTGAAAAAATTGACTTATGACCATTTTTCACACAAGCATTGCAGCATTCCCGGGGTCACATGATCAAAATTCAGAAAGTTGGCAACGGACCCATATTTATGACGGTTTTGCAGTGTGATCATGTGAACCCCGTTTGCGACCTTCTGACAGGCAAAGTCAATGGGGGAAGCCAGATTTACTTAACAGCCGGGTTTCTAACTTAACAACTGCAGTGATTCACTTAACAACTGTGCCAAGAAAGGCTGTAAAATGGGGCAAAACTCACTTAACAAACGTCCTGCTTAGCAACATAAATCTTGGGCTCAATTGTGGTCGTAGCCCTCAACTTGTGAGCACAATGGAGCTCAAAATTTCACTGCTAAGCAAGGCCGTTGTTAAGGGAATTTCACCTCATTTTACAACCTATTTTGCCATGGTTGTTCAGCGAATCACTGCAGCTGTTCAGCGAATCATGCAGTCATTTAAGTGAATCTGGCTTCCCCCATTGAATTTGTCGGAAACCAACTGGGAAGGTTACAAATGGTGATCACATGCCAGCTGCCAAGTGCCCAAAGTTCGATCACCTGACATGGGGATGCGGCAACTGTTTTAAATCGTGAGGAACGGACGTACCGTGTTTTCCCATATATAAGAGGCTATTTTTCCCTGCAAACACCCTGTTCCAAAATCAGGTGCGTCTTATACAAGTGCAGCGTCTTATACATGGAAAAATACGGTATATCACTGTTTTCCGTGCCCTTGTAACCTCGAACGGCCACTGAATGAATGGTTGTAAGCCGAGGACTACCTCCATTCAAGTTACCGATGTACAGTTAGTTGCGGCAGCCTCTTAGCTTTGTAACACTTGAATGTGGGTTAACAGGAAGACACACCAGTTTATCAGACATCTTCAGTTCTCTCTGAAATCCCAAATGTGGCCTTACCTTCCTCAAGGTTCGCGGAGGCCCCTTCAGAGGGGGCTACTTGTAGCTCTCCAGCTTCAGAGCTGCTTTCCAAATCACTTGCCTCCGTGGCCTCCAGACGACATCGATTTGGATTGGGCCTAAAAAGAGAGGAGAGGCAGGCTGGTAACAAAAAAAAAGCCCCAAAGCCTAAACTATTTTTTGTCATTTAACAGATTTCAGGGTTAATTTGAAAAAACAGGGCGTGTTTTTTTCCTGAAAGGCCACAATCATATCCTCTTCTTTCCAATTAAAACGGTAAACTATTTCGCGCTGCACTTTGCAAAACTAACCTTGGTAGATACAAGTGAAAGCGGGAGGGAAGTTCTTCTGAGAGGGAAATGCAATTGCAAAGCACTTAAAACTGATGTTCAGATTTGCAATACTTGCAGGTCTCTACCGGAAACGAGAGGCCGCCTTAAATTTGCAACAGCAGAACAACTCCAGAGGTGTTCATTTCTTACCTGGTACAGTATAAGCCATGGGTCAGCAACCCGTGGCTCTGGAGCCGCATGTGGCTCTTTCAGCCTTCTCCTGCGGCTCCCAGCCTCCTCCGCCATTTGCAGAGAGGCACTTGCGCTTCCCTTCCCTCTGTGTGTGTGTGTGTGTAAAAAAGAGAGTGGCCTCACGCTGTTCTCCCACAGGCTGACAAGCTTATTGGGCGGGGCTCAATAAGCAGGAAGCAGCAGAAAGCAGAAAGCAGCAGCTTGCTCTCTCTCTCTCTCACACACACACACACTCTCACAGAGTGGGGGAAGAGGACTGGCAGACCAAGGGCAGGAGAGAGCCAGCCCAATAAGAATGTGTGTCAGCTTGTCGGAGAACAGCATGAAGCCAGCTTGCCAGGTGAGCAGAAGATCGGAGAGAGGGAGAGAGACAAAGAGAGGGAGGGAGGGAGGGAGAACTCATGCACAGCAGCCTCTATTTCTTTTTAATTAAACTCTTCAATCAAGCTTTCCCCCCTCCTGCGCGTGCGCACACACACAGGTTTTGCGGCTCCCAGTGTTTTCTTTTCTCTGGGAAACGGGTCCAAGTGGCTCTTTGAGTGTTTAAGGTTGCCGACCCCTGGTATAAGCATTTGTAAGAGTAGAAAACAAGTGGAAATGAGATGCACTCCCAAATGAAGATACAAGGCAGGATGAAAGAAGAGAAGGCTAAAGGAGATACAACCGCAGCTTTCCGACATTTAACGGAATAACAGGGTTGGGAGGGACCTTGGAGGTCTTCTAGTCCAACCCCCTTACTCAGGCACCAGAACCTATATCATTTCAGACAGATGGTTGTCCAATCTCTTCTTAAAAACCTCCAGTGTTGGAACACCCACATTTGATAGGTTGTCAAAGGGAAGAGGTTTTTATATATCCTCTCTGTAGCATCAAAGGAGAAGAACCATAAAGGGGAGTAAACGAGGAGTAATTTCCTGACTGTGAGAACTCTTAAGCAGTGGTTTTCACTTAAGCCTGGTGGTTTTCACACCAAGGTTAGCCTTTTTTTCTGGGATGGTATAACGATTCCTCCTTTCGCAGGGGGTTGGACTAGAAGACCTCCAAGGTCCCTTCCAACCCTGTGATTGCATGCACGTTCTTTTCCAAGTCACAGCAAACGTACCCCACGGCTATTCCTTTCCTGGCTTTTTCCACAGCAGTTATGCCATTTAGAGCAGAAGCACCAACGTTGGAATCAGCGACCTCACATATTCTGTCTTCAGAATTAGACAGGGGATCCGAAGCGCAAGCCAAAGATCTTGGGGAGCTGCGCCGACTGTTGGGCTTTGCGTTTCCTAGGCAACCTAAAGCAAAAAATAAGACACATTTCTCCTGACGCTTTTTCCAATCTTGAAAGATATATCTAATACATAATACTTATTTGTCACAAGCAAGGAGTACCTGAGAAAAGGCAGGCTTTTATTTTGCTATCCCTGCTAGTTTCAGACGCAAATGACATTTTATTCTACCGGGTCTATCAGCAACAATATGGAAAAGCCATGTGAAGCATACTCCAGATCAGGGGTCTTCAAACTTGGCAACTTTTAAGACTTGTGGACTTCAACTCCCAGAATTCCTCAGCCAGCAAAGCTGCCTGAGGAATTCTGGGAGTTGAAGTCCACAAGTCTTAAAAAGTTGCCAAGTTTGAAGATCCCTGCTCCAGATAGTCCTCAACGTACAACCACACCCGAGCCCAAAATTTCCACTGATAAGCGAGGCAGTGGTTAAGTGAGCTTTGCCCCATTTTACGACCTTTTCTGCCACAGTTCTTGAGAGAATCGTCGAAGTTGCTAAGTGAATCAGGCAGTCAGTAAGTGAATCTGCCTTCCCCCGCTGACTGCGCTTGTCGGAAGGTCGCAGAAGGTGATCGATCACATGATCTTGGGATGCTGCAACCATCATAAATATGAGCCGGTTGCCAAGTGCCCTAACTTTGATCACTTCGGTCTGGAGATGTTGCGACCGTCGTAATGTGAAAAAGTCATTTTTTTTCAGTGCTGTTGTAACTTCAAACAGTCACTCAATGAATGGTTGTAAGACAAGGACTATCTACAAGAGTGGTGGCGAACCTATGGCAGGTGTGCCAGAGGCGGCACGCAGAGCCCTCTCTGTGGGCACGTGTGCCGTCGCCCCAGCCCCGCCTCTCCCCGCGGCCCCCTCACCCGCAAGCCCCCCCGGAGGAGAGTCGCCCCCAGGTGCGGCCCGCACGGAGCAGCATAGCCAAGGACATGGCAGCTGGGCAGCGGGGACAAGACTCCGCCCTTGTGCCCCGTCGCGTGCAGATGATGCTGCGGGGTGTGGGCGGAGGGCGTGGCCGCCATGGCGCTGCAGGGCCGCCTGGGCGTTCTGCTGTGGCGGGCCGTGGAGGCGGTAGATGGCCCTGCGGGCAGGGCGGAGCAGTGGGCGGAGCCGGGAGGAGCGGGGGTGGTCGGGGTGGTTTTTGGGCAATCGGTGTCTAAAAGGTTCGCCATCACTTGATCTATAATGATGCATCACTGGATGGGTGGGCAACTTCTGAATATTCTTTCTCTATATGTACATACTGTAAATTAATCTTTTTCAGTCTCTGTACCATACAGCCTTTACAACAGTTCGCTTAGTGACCGTTCAAAGTTATAACGGCACTGAAAAACATGGCTTGTGACCGTTTCCACACTTACGACCATTGCGGCATCCCCACGATCACATGATCAAAATTCAGACGCTTGGCAACTGACTCATACTTATGACGGTTGCCGTGTCCTGGGAGGGGAGGGGCACGTAATCCTCTTCTGCGACCTTCTGACAAGCAAAGTCAACGGGGAAGCTGGATTCACTAACGAACCTTGTTGCTAAATGAACAAGTGAAGCGATTCACTTAACGAGTGTGGCGAGAAAAGGTCGTAAAATTCACTTAACAAATGCCTCATTTAGCGACAAGAAATTTCGGGCTCAACGGTGGTCGTAAGTTGCCTGCATTTGACAAAAAGCCGTTAGCTCTTCTCCAGCTTTAAACAATTCAGTGGGCTTTTTCATCCTCAAATCATTGGGTTCTCTTCGGTTCTATTTTAACTGCTCCCATCAGCAACAACAGGAAAAGCCCATAGACAGAGGAGCAAGAATCTAAAACTGACACGCAGCATGCAAAATAGCATGCAAATGCACACATATGCCCCAGATATATTTATACCTTCAGAGGAAAGCTGACACTCTGGCTTCAAAAGGATATTTCCATCCCCACAATCCATTGCCCTTCGCAAAGACAGGCTGCCTGCGGCCCCTGAGCGACCAGCTTTAGTTGAACTATTTTTCTTATTTGCGGCTACAGGATTAAAAAAAAACACAAAAACAAAAACAACTTCAGCTTTAAATACAAGTAACATTTTAAAAAGAGAGAGACATAAGTAGATCTGGGTTAGACTTAAAAGAGAGATCACCCCTGATCGTTACCGTTATTTTAGAACTTCTAAAACAAAGATATTTTATCTCAGCTCAAAGATGGACACTGTCTTCCTTAATTGAGGCTTCAATATAGTTTGTTTCGTCTACGTCAGAGGTTTTCAACCCAGGCACCTTCCTAATGACTGGATTTTAACTCTCAAAACTCCTGAGCCAACAGGGCCATTGGTGAGAATTCCAGCATATTCGGAATTGTACACATTCCAGTACACATATCTGGAATTTATCAAGTTCGGGAAACTTGTGTTATTGCTTCACGTTACTATTTAATGTAACCTGGTGGCCAAAACCTGACTGGAATGCAAGGACTGAAGGGTGTATCTTATTTAAAGGAACAGGCTAGATAAAAGGATAAAGAAGCTCTGTCTGTCTTGTCTATTGATCGATCCCTCCATTGAACCATCCATTCATCGATCCGTCCATCTTAATTTTTTTTTTATTCTAATTTGCTTCGCTCATTAAGCCAATCCGGCTTCCCCCCATAGACGTTGCTTCTCGGAAGCCGGCTGGGAAGGTTACAAACGGTGATCACATGACCCCGGGACACTGTCATACATATATGCCAGTTGCCAAGTGTCTGAATTTTGATCACATGACCATGGGGATGCCGAAATGGTTGTAAGCGTGAAAACCGGTCAATAAGTCGCTTTTTTCAGTGCCGTTGTTATCTTGGAACAGTCACTAACCAATGGGTTGTAAATGGAGGACTATCTGTACGGCTGGCCATCGGTAGCCATTAGCTTGTGGGTGCCGTGAACTTGTGCGCCTGAATCTCCCTGTGAAATGTAAAGCATTAAGACAACGGCCTCCATCAGCCATCAGTCATCAGTGCCTTGACAAAAGGAGATTAATTTTCACAGCTTTTACGGCTTTCTCAAACTATATAGGACTTAAAAATTGAAATTTCATTTGAAATCAGTGCTTTATCAAGGTGGGGGCAATCCTGTCTTGAGATTTTAAAAGGCTGCACACACAACAGATTGTTAAACGGCTCCTTTCTTGCAGAAGGGATGACTAAACCCATGTCCACTTACAATTCCGAATATAGCAGCTAGAGAGGGATGATTTTGTCAGCAGCTCCCTCCCAAGTTCCTGCAGCTTGTTGTAGCTTTCTGTCCCGCAGGCTGCCAAGGCGCCCTGATCACCAGGGAAGGCGTAGGTTGCCTGCCCGTCAGAAGAGGTGGTGTTGCTGCTCCGGACCTCGGACAGCTGGTTCTTCACATCTGACATCTTACTCCGTACTTCAGCCATCTGACTCTTCAACCTCTTCAGCATTTTAAGGTCTGGGGGAACGCGCCACATTGCCTGGTGCCTCCGCTGGTCTTTGTCTTTTAAAGAGTAGGATGCTGAACAGAGAAGAAAGGGAAAGAACGCTCAAGCTCACCACCAAAAAGGTTTCCAGGGCACCCCATGGTAGCATCTATGGGGGATTAAGGCCTTAGTTATAGGGCAGTGGTGGCAAACCTATGGCACGGGTGCCAGAGGCGGCACTCGGAGCCCTCTCTGTGGGGACGCGCACCATGCCCCGGAGATTGGAACCGTCCCTCTTCAACCAGCCGCCCGCTAACTCGCCGAGGTCCCACGTGGCCGGATGCATCCCAGCACCCATGTGCTCACTGGCCTCTGTGTGCGGGGGCTGATGGTATCAGGCAGCAGCTGCCCCGGCCCCTGCCTCGCCTTGCCCTGCGACAATGGCACTCCCGCCCTGCCTCGCCTCACCCCGCAGGACGAGCCTCCTGCCCACCGCCCCACCTGCCAGAGACCCCCTGGATCTCCCCCAACCCTGCCCCCACATGCGTCCCTCCCCACAAGCAACATCGAGGTGATCACGCCCACCTTGGCCACACCCACCCAGTCTGCCATGACCACCACAGCCACGCCCACCCAGTGGGCCATGCCCCCCTGGCACCAGGCGATAAATAAGTGGGTTTTGGGTTGCGGTTTGGGCACTCGGTCTCTAAAAGGTTCGCCATCACTGTTATAGGGTTTAATTTCCAGTGCTAGTTCTAAACCCGGATGAGACAGGAGGAAGGTCTCTTTCGTGCAGGATCCCCTGATGGTGACAGGGGTGGCATGGAAATTTGATTTAAAAAATAAAATAAAATTAAATTAAATAGAGGTTGGGCATTGGGCTAAAACCTTGATGCTGCAAAACACCAAGATTAATGTTGTTCAAGCAGTAAGCAATACCCCAATCACGGAACTACTAACTCAGACAAACAAGCTAACAATAAACAACAGCCTAATCAAGGAACCAACAAGAACATTCCCACCGACACCGACAGGGCAAGCCGAGAACAAACCCTTTCAGCACTGATAATGTTACCTACAGGTAGTCCTCGACTTACGACCACAACTGAGCCCACAATCCCTGTTGCTAAGTGAGATTTTCGTTAAGTGAGTTTTGCCCCAGTTGCTAAGAGAAGCACTGCAGTTGTTAAAAGTTAGTAACGCGGCTGTCAAGTGAATCTGGCCTCCCCACTGACTTTGCTTGTCAGAAGGTCACAAAAGGGGATCACGTGACCCCAGGGCAATGCGACCGTCATAAATATGAGTCAGTTGTCAAGCATCTGAATTCTGATCATTTTGACCACAACGGTCGTTAAGTTAAAAATGGTCATAATTGGCTTCTTTCAGTGCCGTTGTAACTTTGAACACTCACAAAATGAACTGTTCTAAGTTGAGGGCCACCTGTATGTGGGTAATAAAACATCTGCAAGAAAATTATCAAGCTCTGAGAGCACCAAGGACCCCACAAAAGATATTTTACCACCAGTGGAACAATAGATGCAATTCAATGAGATCTGACTGAGATTGTTGGAGAGCAACTGTTGCCCAATACGATGTGCCACAGAGGCATAGCTACCTCTTTTACCAATGTTTTGCTAACCCAAAGCCTTATACCAGAGCTGAACACTAGTTGGGACTTCATTCTTTGATTGCACATCCATGTAAGGATACAGCGTTATGTAATTTTTAATCGATTAGTCATTAGGGTCTATTTAGTATCAAATGAAGTTAATATCAAAATACTTTGCAAATGATCAGTTAGGCCAGGGGTCTTCCAACTTGGCCCTTTGATGACTTGTGGACTTCAACTCCCACAATTCCTCAGCCAGGCATTCTGGGAGTTGAAGTCCACAAGTCATCAAAGGGCCAAGTTGGAAGACCCCCCCCCTGCTTGTGGACTTCAACTCCCAGAATTCCTCAGCCCACGTGCCTGGCTGAGGAATTCTGGGAGTTGAAGTCCACAAGTCATCAAAGGGCCAAGTTGGAAGACCCCTGAGTTAGGCAAAGGATGATGGAGGACTGCAGGAATGTAAGGACAGGCCGACTGCAGTTCCACTAACTGCTATGGCTTTGGGAGGCTCCTCATTTACAGCAACAAATACTCCCCTAAAAGAAAATCAAATTTGAAATGGCTCACTAGAGATTATAATGTCGGACTGTAATATGCAGCTACCTTGCAGTATCCAAATGGCGCATAGCCCCATTACCTAAAATATCATTTTTACCGCAATAGCATTTCAGTAATGGACCAAAACTAGATGGAATTTTTCCACCGGAACATAAAGGCCTCTCTCTGGAGCACAAATCTGCAATAAATTGCATAAAAGTTAGCATAAGCAGAGTGTTTGCTTTAGCTAATTTTTCACGCTTCCCGTTAGGCACAGACCTTCATTAAAGAAGTAGAAACGTGAAGAGAAAGGTCAGGCAGCGGAGTCTTTTCTATGCGAAATGACATGCAGTTTACTGTGGAAGATTCTGAAAATATCACAGGGAAGGAGAAGATCTATTCAATTTGTACCGTACAAAGAGCCCTATTTCTGGCTTTTCCTCCTCTCCTTTCCTCCACCCTCCCTCCCATTTCTGGCATGGGTAAAACTAGAAACAAAGGTCTGATGGAGTTGCAAGAGCAGAATGCTTTATGGGGCTGGCAGCTGCATATAGTCTGACACAGGGGTAGGCAACCTTGGCTCTTTTATGACTCGTGGACTTCAACTCCCAGAATTCCTGAGCCAGCCATGCTGAGGGGAAAGGGAGAGGTTTCCAAGCTGAGCCATGCTGGCTCAGGAATTCTGGGAGTTGAAGTCCACCAGTCATAAAAGAGCCAAGGTTGCCTACCCCTGGCACTCTGACACAAAGAGAGCAGAATAAAAGTCATTTGCTACAAAATGGGCAGCAAATAAATTCAATCAACAAACAAACAAACAAATAAGGAAATGGGAAAGGGGTTAAAACAAAGAAGGCAGAGGGTCTGTACTTAATACACGAAATATATAATTAAATTGTGCTTCCACAACACACAGAAAAAGGCAATCAAAGAAGATGGAGAGACATCATCAAAGACACACTACAACAGCAATTAACAATGATTGAGGCTGCCAGAAGAACAGGAACCACAACTTTGTATCTTCTTTGACACCCTAAGCCAGGGGTAGGCAACCTTGGCTCTTTTATGACTCGTGGACTTCAACTCCCAGAATTCCTGAGTCAGCCATGCTGAGGAGAAATGGAGAGGTTTCCAAGCTGAGCCATGCTGACTCAGGAATTCTGGGAGTTGAAGTCCACGAGTCATAAAAGAGCCAAGGTTGCCTACCCCTGCCCTAAGCAGGAGGAGGAGGAGGAGGAGGAGGAAGAAAAACAAAAAGGGGAGGGGGAGGGGGGAGGAGAAGGAGAAGGAGAAGATTTTCAGAGGAGCTCTGAGGAATGAGACAAAGCCAGAACACAAAAAGCTGAGGGAGAAAGGCTGGTAAAATGACCTACAAGTTCCCTGCTTTTTCCTAAGAACAAGAAGCAACAACCTTTTAAAGCACAATTTATGTCTCAGTCAAGCTAATTAAAATCAAAAGTAATTTTTTTTTTTGCTAAACTAACAACTCCACGCAAGGATGTACAGAATCTCTATGGCGACATTGCCAAAATGACAGTTGTTATTTTTATAAAGATCTAAATTTGCTTTTATTTAGTTTCTGAATCCTACATATGCTATTGAGCAAATGTAACACACATCCTGGTGCCCGTGGCTATCACATTGCCAGCCTCTGTCTTCAAGCTCTCAATAGAACAGTCACTCTCTCAATATTTGTACTGACTGCTTTCTCAACTGTTGCTTTCCAAATTCTCATTATCTTACTGTTAAATTACAGATGAGACTTTAAAAACACATTCCACCTTGATATAACCACCAGCTGAATACAGCCTTTTCCTGCTAACTGGCCAAGTATCTCAGGTATATTTAATTTGAATGTTTCTATTTTTTATTGTTTTAAAATGTTTTTAGTTTTGAATGCAATATATATATATATATATATAAAAATTGTAAGCTGTCCAGAGTCATTGACTGAATTGTAAGCTGTCCAGAATGTGTATGTATGTATGTATGTATATGTGTGATTGCTTTATCCTGTAGACCGGGTGCTTCACCCAACATATATATATATATCCTCCCTGGTTTCTGCTGACAAGAGTGAGGGGAACCTGTGGCCTAGAGGTTAATACAGCTGCCTAACTTGCAAGCTGCCCAGGTTCGAATCCCAGAGGGATATGACTAGCTGAATGACTAAAGAGCTTGAAATAGCTATACTAGTCTCCCTTTAACTTTAACTCTGTCAGCCACAAAATTTTGAATATATGCACACACACACATAATATATATATATAATTGTGTGTATACATATATAAAAAAAAATTCAGTCATTGACTGAATTGTAAGCTGTCCAGAGTATGTATGTATGTATATACATATATATATTTACAGGTATTATAGGACACCAAATATTTAATATTGTTTCTGCCTGTTATTTACAAATTACTACAATTTTAACTATACAGATAGTCCTCGACTTACAACAGTTCTTTTAATGACCGTTCGAAGCTATAACGGTGCTGAAAAGTGACTTATGACCATTTTCACACTTACAACCATTGCAGCATCCCCACGATCACGTGAACAAAATTGAGACGCTTGGCAACTAACTCATATTTATGATAGCTGCAATGTCCTGGGGGTCACGTGATCCCCTTCTGTGACCTTCTGGCAAGCAAAGTCAATGGGGAAATCAGAGTTACTTTACAACCATGTTACCAGCTTAACAGCTGCAGTGATTCACTTAACAACTGTCTTGTTGAGCAACATACATTTTGGGGTCACTTGTGGTCGTTAAGTCAAGCACTACCTGTAATTCCTTCTTTTCTCAAGGACCTGAACCACAAAACTACACCATATCGACATATTCATTGTCTGTGGAAGTTTAAATGGTCCAGCTTTCTAAAGCATATTCTTAGTATCTTTACGACTCTCCTTAATTTTAGTGGGAGACTTTATCTTCATCGATTTAAAACACTATCAGGAATCATATCTGAAGAATAATCGCCAAGAATAAGTAGCTCCTTTGAGGAGGATTCCCCAAGTGAGAAACGATGGATCTCATTTTTAGTTATCTCCCCAGAAAAGATGGAAGGCTTCTTCACAAAGCTTTCTGTCCCCTCATGTCCCCGACTCACCTCTATTCTGCAAAAGTGAGGCAGGCGGGCGTGGCTGTAGACCCCACAGGTTTTCCATCCCATTTCTGTCCTTCAGGTCCAGCAAATGGATTAATATCAAGGGATCTATATCAAGCAAGCTGCTACTGGCAGAAGTGAGTGCATTTCCTCGCTTTGACAAGTGGCTGGCCGTTGTGCGATATGCATGGCTCCCACCTGGAGGAGGAGGAGGAGGAGGAGGAGGAGGAGGAGGAGGAGGGAGAGGAGGAGAGGAGGAGGAGAAGGAGGAAGAAGAAGAAGAAGAAGAAGAAGAAGAAGAAGAAGAAGAAGAAGAAGAAGAAGAAGAAGAAGAAGAAGAAGAAGAAGAAGAAGAAGAAGAAGAAGAAAAGAAAAAGAAAAATGAGTAGTTTGCAATGATTTTAGGCACTCAGTAATTCTTAGATGTCAGCTAGTTAATAATAATAATAATAATAATAATAATAATAATAATAATAATAATAATAATAATAATAAAGTTGGAAGGGAGCTTGGAGGTCATCTAGTCCAACCCCCTGCTCAGGCAGGAAATCCTATACCATTTCAGACAAATGGCTGTCCAGTTTCTTCTTAAAAACTTCCAGTGTTGGAGCATTCACCATTTCTGGAGGCAGGTTGTTCCACTGGTTAATTCTTCTAACTGTCAGGAAATTTCTCCTTATTCCAGGTTGCTTCTCTCTTTGATTAGTTTCCATCCGTTGCCTTCAGGTGCTTTGGAGAACAGCTTGACTCCCTCTTCTTTGGGGCAGCCCCTGAGATATTGACACACTGCTATCATGTCCCCCCTCGTCCTTCTCTTCATTAAACTAGACCTACCCAATTCCAGCAACCATTCCTTGTATGCTTTAGCCTCCAGTCCCCTAAAATCATCTTTGTTGCTCTTCTCTGTACTCTTTTTAGAGTCTCAACATCTTTTTTACATCGTGGTGACCAAAACTGGATGCAATTGGACAATCTTATTAGCATTGCCTCTAATAGTGAAATCAACTGTGAACACTAGCAAACATGTACCTAAACAGACCCACAGAGAAATAAGAAAACGACCATATTAAGCTATTTTGTGGAGAAATATAACATTCCCCCCCCCACAAAATAGCCTAACGTCTCAAAATCTAAGAAAAGGGAGTAGAATCTATATACCCAACAATTAAAAATATAAAATGATTGGTTTATTTGATTTTCTAGTCATCCAAAACAGGGATGCTAGATATGGATAGATCTCCAAATGGTGCTAAATATGGGATATGTGCCATCACAGGAATGAAAAGACACGAACCCTTTCCCTGTTGATGCATGACAAATTTAATCATTTTTAAAAATAAAGATATAAAGAAATCTATATCAATCAGCGAATAGTTGAAACCAAACTATCAAACCGTCTTGTCTCCAGAAGTTGTGGGTGCTCCAACACTGGAAGTTTTTAAGAAGAGACTGAACAGCCATTTGTCTGAAATGGTAGAGGGTTTCCTGCCTGAGCAGGGGGTTGGACTAGAAGACCTCCAAGATCCTTTCCAACTCTTGTGTTAAGAAATGGAACTGCAGATATGAAGGAATGAGGAGGATCCAGGAACAAAGTTAAAAATTCAGAACCAATACAAAATCAACCACAGGCCAACGATCATTAAAAACACTTAAAACAATAAAAGTTTTACATTATGAAACTATTTAAATTGTTAGTTAGGTCTCTTGACTTTCCTATTACGAGCTCTCTTTAAAAAGGAAGAAGAAAAGTTGGGTAGCATACCCCTGTTGATAAGTAGTCTAGAATTAATTTAATAAGGGATTAATTTAACTGGGAAGTCAAATTCCCATTTTAAAGCTCCTTAAAAACAGGTGATTAAGAACAAGAAAGGAACAGAATGAGAGATCCTTTTAAATGAGTGGGCTACAGAGACTGTCAACTGAGGATTTCACCAACATCAAACATTTAAAAAGGGAAAAAAAACCTAAATAATGCATTCAGTCATTTTGCTCTGAGACATCATGTCTCCGTTTCTGCTGTTGTAAAGGAGGTGGTATTAATCAGCTAAATATAAATTAATTTCTCGGCTGGGAAGAAACTCTGTCAAAGGTATAATTTGCCTGCCATATACCAGTGATTGTTATCTAAGTCACAATAGGATGTTGACAGTTATAAACAGAACTGTAATATGAGAATACAGATGCTGTTCCCTACTGCCCGTAATATACCTGGCAAATCTGTCCCAGATATCCACATTTTCAGCATAATTTTACTAGCCTCGCAGTGCTTGTTTAAAAACAACGCTTTTCCAATTATTAAAAAAAAATATCTCATCAAATACAGGTAGTCCTCGACTTACAACGGTTCATTTAGTGACCATTCAGAGTTACAAGGGCACTGAAAAAAGTGACTTATAACCATTTTTCACACTTATGACTGTTGCAGCATCCCCATGGTCATGTGATTTACATTCGGATGCTTGGCAACTGACTCATATTTATGACGGTTGCAAGTGTCCCGGAGTTATGTGATCCCCTTTTGCAACCTTCTGACAAGCAAAGTCAATGGGGGAAGCCGGATTCACTTAACAACCGGGTTACTAACTTAACAACTGCAGTGATTCACTTAACAGCTGTTGCAAAAAAGGTCATAAAACGGGGCAAAATTCGCTTAACAAATTCCTCACTTAGCAACGTGAATTTTGGGCTCAATTGTGGTCGGAAGTCAAGGACTACCTGTATGAAGAATCTGTTTCTGAATTACATTCAAATCAACCATGCAAAACACAGATGTATTTAAATTCTTCTGTATCTGCTATCTAAACAATGTACATCAGAAGAACATCAGAAGTTTGAAAAGAAGGCCTTAAAGCTTCCGACGTTAAAAAGACACAAATGCCCAGGAACAGTCTTTTTCCCTGCAGTAGGGCAAACCTCTCAAAAACTCAGCTTTCTCTGTTAGCCTTCCCCAAACGTAATCTCACAGCTAGTATTATACCGATATGCTTTTTTTTTTTTAATCCCAGCTGCAAGCCTCCTTTGAATTTGAGCTAGTGGGACGACTGCCCTACATTAAATAATCTCTACATATGATACGTGATGCAGCAGTTCCAAAAATAGAAAATCCTACAGAATCCCAACTCCACGTGGCTTCTGAGGTGGAGAAAGGAAGAAGGGATGCTTTACACAGAAATGCCATTATAAAAAGCCTTTTCTCTACGTATACCTGAGGCACCTGCTGGGGCAGATGTAGCTTCTTCGACAAGGTCTCCTTCCTCCAATTCCATGTTGTGAGTGTATTCCACATCGTTCTCTCCAGACCTTGAGGGCAAAGTAAGGCCACAAAGTTCCTGCTAAGCGTCAGGTTTGAGAAAAACGTTCATTCTACAAATACCGTTTGAAGAATTCTGAATTGCACAGAAATCCTGAATTGCGCTGAAATTACAAATTCACTGTAGTAGGATAAAATCCTGAGTTCATCTGCACCTAGGGGCAGCTGCAACACCAAGTAGAAACAGTGACCTGTGGTAACGGAATCAACTGGACCGTTTCAGAGGGGAAATGACAAAGTACAGATCCCAGAGAGCTACTTAAGGTGCTCCTAAAGTGGTGGGTTTTTATATCTGAAGTAAGGTTTAGTTAGATTAGATGATCCGAGATCCCCTTTTAGAATACAGATAGTCCTCGACGTACGACCACAATTGAGCCCAAAATTTCCATTGCTAAGCGAGGCAGTTAAGCGAGTTGTGCCCCATTTTACAAGGTTTTTTTTGCCACAGCTGTTAAGCGAATCATTGCAGTTGTTAAGTGGATCTGGTTTCCCCCATTGTCTCTGCTTGGCAGAAGCCAGCTGGGAGGTTACAAAGTGATCATATGACCCCTGGACAGGGCAAATTTTGATTGTTTGACCATGGGACTGTTACAATGTCACTTTTTTCAATGCACTTGTAATAATGGTTGTAAGTCGAGGGCTACCTGCATGCACTTTATAAATTCAACAAAAAGAGAAACTCTCAGAGGAGACAAAAATAGTTCAACTAAAGTTTGACCCTCTACAGCAGGGGTCCCCAATCCCCAGGCTGTGGAGCAGTAGCAGTCTGCGGCCTGTTAGGAACTGGGCTGTGGAAGTGAGCGAAGCTACATCTGTCCATGCACGGGATCTAGGTAGCATGTGAAACCACCACCCCCAAGTCTGTGGAAAAATTGTCTTTTCTGGAAACCGGTCCCTGGTGCCAAAAAGATTGGGGACCTCTGCTCTAGAGCCTAGGCACTCTTGGCCTCCCATCCCATCACCCCTGCGCCACCACTAGAGGTATGACGACTTGCCTCCATTAAATTGTGAGTGCTCCAGCACTGGAGGTTTTTAAGAAAAGAGTGGAGAAGCCATTTGTCTGAAATGGTATAGGGTCTCCTGCTTGAGCAGGGGGTTGGACTAGAAGACCTCCAAATGTCCCTTCTAAATCTGTTATTCTGAGAGTTAACACCAATTTTGGGAGGGAATATTTATCTATCCCTTATTTAGAAGGTCCTTCTCATCCATTAAATTCTATGTATTTATCTATAAAACATCTCCAAGCCTTCCAATCTGATTGTCAGGTTTACAATGAAAGTACTTCCCCATGCAGCTTAAATATATGGATTAGTTGCAGTCTAATCCTATGCACAGGAAGTCTCACCAAGTTGAATGGATGTGAAAAATCTCAGCTTTAGGCTTATATGAACATTAAGCCTTCCCGGTGACATTTTTGGAACATCGTTGAAGGGTTGGGGATATTTTCCCACACACACACACACACTTAGGGACGTGAGAGGGGATCACATGTCAACAGATGCAGGGAAAGGAAATCCCTGCCTTGACTTACATGGTCTCTTCGTCTATGTCGTTTTCCTCTGTGTTGCTGGTGGCGGTTGAGCTCACGGAGGAACTGCTGCCGTCCAAATGGTTTGCCTCCTCTTGCCCAACGAAGTCAACATCCAAATCCCCATCGGAGAGTTCGTGCTGCAATTCAGAGCGGATTTTGGAACAAAAGACTTAGTTTGAGTTAACGGTGGCAAAGAAAGCCGCGATTCTCACAAACAGCTGATTAGAAAGAAAAGCACAACTCTGAAAATCAGGAACACGGAAGCTTCCATGCGTACACTTCAAATCCTCTGTTTATAAAGCCAAAGAGATGAATTACAGGGAGTCCTCGACTTTGAACAGTTCATTTAGTGACTGTTCAAAGTTACAACGGCACTGAAAAAAAGTCACTGTGACTGCTTTTCACACTTACGGCCATTGATGCATCCCCACGGTCGTGTGATCAAAACTGAGACGCTTGGCAACTGACTCGTATTTATGACAGTTGCAGTGTTCTGGGATCATGTGATCCCCTTTTATGACCTTCTGACAAGCAAAGTCAATGGGGAAGTTAAAGATTCACTTTAACTGTGTCACTAATTTAACAACGGCAGTGATTCACTTAGCTGTGGCAAGAAAGATCGTAAAATGGGGCAAAATTCACTTAACTTGTCTCATTTAGCTACAGAAATGCTGGGCTCAATTACGGCTGCAAGTTGAGGACTATCTCTATTTGCCTTGCTGATATGAGAGTCAGGGGGAAAAGAAGGAAAAGCAATGAAATGTAGCATTACTGATCCTTTTCTCACATCGTAAGTAATCTTTAACAACTTTAGGTAGTCCCTCAACTTATGACCACAACTGAGACCAGGATTTCCGTTGCTAAGCAAGATGATTGTTAAATAGTCGTGCTTAATTGTATGACCTTTTTCCCCCCCACGGTTGTTAACAAGTGAATACAGTTGTTAATAAGTGAATCACTGCAGCGGTGAAGCAAATCCAGCTTCCTCTATTGCAGGGATCTTCAAACTTGGACCTTTTAGGACTTCAACTCCCAGAATTCCTCAGCCAGGCACACGTGCCTGGCTGAGGAATTCTGGCAGTTGAAGTCCACAAGTCATAAAAGGGCCAGGTTTGAAGACCCCTGCTCTATTGATGTTGTGATTCCTCGCCAGCCAGTGGACCCAGCAGCTGAGTCTGAGGAATCAGAGGAGGAGGAGGGGCCTGGAGTGACATCAGAGTCAGAGGAAGGCTCTGAGGAGCTCCAAGACTTACAGTCGGACAAGGAGCCTGGCCCTTCTACTTGCGCTCAGGCTGAGACACAGCTGTGCTAGGAGCCTGAGTTGGACAGTGATGAAGAACAGTTGGGACAAATCCAGGATGCACAAAAGCACAGGCAAGAGAAGCGAGTAGGACAGAGGAATGCAATGGGGTGGCTCCAAGGGCAAAGGAGAAGGCATTAGGAAGCCACGCCTTGGCTGAATTATAAAAGGGAAGGTGTAGGAGGTGTTGGTTGCCAAAGGCAACCGTTCGTGTTGAGGATCGAATTTCTGTGGACTGTGTTTGTTTGCCTTGGACACTGACTCGGGTCTGTGAGAATAAAAGGGGTTGGTTTTTTCTTGCGGTTCCTGCCTGTTTCTTGGAAGAGGGGTTTCTCCTTGTGAGCACAACAAGGACTCACGTAGGCTGGGACAGAACAATTGACTTGGTTCATCAGGGAAAGTTGCAAATGGCCATCATGTGACCCTAGAACGCTGCAACCATCATCAAATACATGCCAGTTCCCAAGCACCCTAATTTTGATCATGTGACCACAGGGATGCTGTGATGGACCTAACAAACCGTCTTGTTTAGCAACAGAAGGGCTGGGCTGAATGGTGGACTACCGGTACTTTCCATTCACTGAGCAGAACCACAAGTATGCAGTAAGTTCATTGGAACAGGGGGCAAGAATACTTACATTAAAATCTTCATATTGTACTTTTTCCTCCTCTTCTTCTTTTGTGTCTCTGGGGGGCGCTGTGCTGGCCACAGCCTCAAGAAGCACGTCTGAGTTTGGTCCTGATTTCTTTGGTCTCATTTCCAGGCCCTCGTCGCTTTGTGGGCTCAGGTGACTATCTGGAGGGGAGACGCCATGGGATTTCTGGGTCCGGGAAAGCTCAATCGCCAGCCTCTTCATTTTTTAAACAAGTAAAAAAAGAAGAAAAAAACACGACACTGAAAAGTTGTGTTGATGTGCTTTCTGAAAGCAGAGAGAGCAGGACCCAACCCAAACTAATGTGCTCTAATCTGGAAGCAGCCCTGGTACAAGAGTTCTCTGTAAAGACGATACCGAATAAGGTATTTTTCTAGAATTTTGGAAATGATTAAAAAGGTAAAAGTAGTTAAAAGGCTTGATTTAATAATGGGAAACCCCAAAGGACTAAAAGCAACTGATGTTGGGAAATTAAAAGGGGGGGAAAAAGAAATGAAAATTCTGGTATTCTGAGGGAGATGGGCCGTTAAGAAATACAAAATATAAATAAATATAAATAAGTAAAATGGGTCTGAGTAGCATATATCTGAAAAAGTGGCTAAATTATATACAGAATTTAGGTGCAAAAATGATTCAGGTAAACTATGACATTGTCTTAAGAATAGGGGATCATACATTAATCTAAGTAAAATTACCTTAAAATGTACACGAAAACACACTCCTTAAATAATCTTATGTTATTTGTTCATAATTAACTACCTAAACGTAAAAAAAAGAAAAGAAAAAGTAAGCCGGGTAGAAGGGTGAGTGGAAAAATCCCCCGGAGATATGAAAGGGTGATCTGAGCAATCCTTGGGAGATTACTATATGTCTGCAATAGTGGCAAATATCTGTAGCTCAGGTGGAGGATGAGGGTGGAGGTACGTTCTCCAAGCTTGTGGCTTGGTTTCCGAACGTTTCGTTACCAGGCTGGGCAACATCTTCAGCGGAGTTTAAGGGACATCGGTGTTGGTGTTCGTCTGTTTATAAGGGCTTCAGGTGTGGGTGTGTTGAGTGAGGGTCTTGTGATGGATGTTGTGATGCAGGGGTATCAAACTGCCGGCCCATGGGCTGGACACGTCATCCGGAAGCCGTGGCCACCCCATTGATGGCAAAACAGTCCTGATCTTTCTTGTGACGTCACGAGTTTGACATGTCTGTTGTGATGGGTCAGGTGTGAGTCATCAGTGAGAGGCTTGCGACGGGTCTTGTGATGGGGAGGTTACAAATCAATCCCACAGCCAACCAGAGACAGCACCGATCTTCAACCGACCCACACAAGCTCCCTCTTCCCCACCAGCAGTTCACCTCCCAATGACCCCCACCTGATGTAACCTCCCCATCACAAAACCCATCACAAGCCTCTCGCTGATGACTCACACCTGACCCATCACAAGACCCTCACTTGACACCCACACCTGAAGCCCTTATAAACAGAAGAACAACGACAACGACACCCTCCCTAAACTCCACTGAAGAGGTTACCTAGCCTGATAACGAAACGTTCGGAAATCAACACAAAGGTCGGAGAACGAACCTTCACCCTCATTATTGTACGTCCCCAAAGAGAGGCCAAAGAGGGCCTAATGCCAGCTTGTTAAGGAAACGAGAGCATAAAATGAGAATGGACCAACAATCCTTCCAAACTAAGCAAGGCGCCTAAGTACAGCATAATGGGCAGCCTGGAAGATGAAACACTGGCTGAGTGAGATGGAATTGTTGCCACTGCACCTTCCCATCCTCCAGCTCTCTCTTCTCTTGATGCTCTCTGAGCTTGGTTGTTTTCTTGCAGACGTTTCCTTAACCCAAACTAGGTAACATCATGAGTGCTAGAGAGAGAGAGACAGCACCAAGGACCCCTCATTTCAACCCTGAGCTACAAATATTCTCCTTTATCTGTCTTCTCTACTGCAGAAGAGCAGTAGGAGAAATAGATGACACAAGCCGTTTCTTTCACCAGGTCTCCACAATATACAACAAGTTGCAGCTGTCACCCCAGATTCAGCTTCTGAATGAGTGAGCTTTAACAGAATAACAGAGTGGGAAGGGACCTTGGAGGTCTTCTAGTCCAACCTCCTGCTGGAGCAGGAGACAGGTAATCCTCGACGTACAACAGTCCATTTAGTGACCATTCGAAATTACAATGGCACTGAAAAAAAATGACTTATGTCCATTTTTCATACTTGTGACTCTAGCAGCATCTCCGCGGTCACGTGTTCAAACTTCAGAGGCTTGGCAACTGACTCAAATTTATGACGGATGCCATGTCCCGGGGTCATGTGATCACCTTTGGTGATCTTCTGACAAGCAAAGTCAACGGGAAAGTCAGATTCACTTAACAACAATGTTACTAACCTAACAATTGTGGCAAGAAGGGTTGAAAAATGGGACAAAACTCACTTAACTGTCTCACTTAGCAACAGAAATTTTGGGCTCAATTGTGGTTGTAAGTCAAGGATTCCCTGTACCATTTCAGCCAAGCGGCTCTCTAATCTCTTCTTAAAAAACCTCCAGTGGTGGTATACCCACAACCTCTGGATGAAAGCTGTTCCACTGATTAATTGTTCTCCCTGTCCTAATTCTAATTTTTCTGTTCAATTGCTGTCCTAATTTTTCCAACAGCTGATCCATTAAAAATAGAGTATTTAAACTGGAAGATCTACTGGCTATCATCAGAATTTCCCTGATGGGAATTCAATGAGATATGTGTAGTGCTTGAGATCTGAAGTTTAAAAGGCGCATACACAAATTCTGCTGTCTCTTTTTTTTATGACCCCGTAATCCCTTAATTCATGGTAGAGTCGGTGTGACCGGAGCTGAGCGGTTACTGGCCGGATGCCCTTCCTGATGCCTACATGGAGGAGTTCACAGCAAATATTTTTTCTTTACGCCCTAGGACAGAAACATCTGCCGCTACCCAGGATTGAACTCTCAACCTTCCGAGTGGAAGGTGAGGGTCTTCACCACTAGGCCACAACGCCGCTCAACAATTCTGTCTCCTGCTTAAAAAGTTGCACTTTTTCTTTGGGCTCACCTCAAAGCTTGTAATTCCAAAAAAGTACATGCCTGAATTAAGGAGGTACCAAAAGCATGCTCAGGCCTACTCTAAAATACTTTGTCACACCCTAGTGCAGGGGTAGGCAACCTTGGCTCTTTTATGACTCGTGGACTTCAACTCCCAGAATTCCTGAGCCAGCTATGCTGGCTCAGGAATTCTGGGAGTTGAAGTCCACGAGTCATAAAAGAGCCAAGGTTGCCTACCCCTGCGTGTATGCCAGACTTTAACAACCTGGTACCTTCTAAATATAATGAAATAAATACAAGTGAAAACAGTATCCATTTTGCTTGGGAATTATGGCAAAATATATCCAGGAAGTACCAGATGGAAAAGCTGTGGTGACAATATTAAGCAAGATAAGTCAGTTTTTTATATAGGTAATCTTCAACTTATGATCACCATTGGCACCACAATTTCCATTGCTAATAGCAATAGCACTTAGACTTATATACCGCTTTATAGTGCTTTAGAGCCCTTTCTAAGCGGTTTACAGAATCAGCATATGGCCCCCAACAACCTGGGTCCTCATTTTACCGACCTCGGAAGGACGGAAGACCGAGTCAACCTTGAGCCGGTGAGAATCGAACCACCAAACTGCAGGCAGCCGGCAGAAGTAGCCTGCAGTACTGCCTTCTAACCGCTGCGACATCACGGCTCAGCAAAGGCAGTTGCTAAATGAGTCGCATCCATTTTTACGATCTTTTTTGGCCACAGTTGTTAAGCGAATCACTGTGGTTAAGTGAAACAGGTGGTCGTTAAGAGAATCTGGCTTCCCCCACTAACTTTTGTTGTCAGAATCCCCGGGAAGGTCGCAAATGGTGATCACGTGACCCCAGAATGCTGCAACTGTCAATTGCAGGTCGCCAAGCACTTGAATTTTGATCATGTGACCATGGGGATGTTGCCACGGTCGTACATGTGAAGACTGGCTGTAAGTCAATATTTCAGTGCCGTTGTAATTTCAAAAGGTCACTAAACAAATGGTTGTAAGTCGAGGACTACCTACGGTGGCCGCCCCTACAGGGCGACTTTCGACCCTATCCAGGGTCTACCGGCGGGGGGAAACCGGACGGCCAAGAGAACGAGTTCTCTGCACGTCCGCGGGCGCTGCGACCGGAACCGGAAGTTATTGATATTTTTATTTATAAGAATTGAATGGTAATTAGTGAGGTATTAAATGGATTAAACTGAAACAATTGAGGAATCTTTTAGGGACGTGGACTGATCTATGAAAATTGGATTGGAAGAATATATTTGAGAAATATTAAGATATAATAGTTATATTACTTGTTTATGATAGAAATAATTATTGTCCTATTATTATTATTATAATGTTATTATATTACTATGTCTAATGCAATAGTTTTAAAATATATAAATTCATGTTTATTTACATAATATGTATGTGAAATAGAATAAGAGATATAATTTGATTGAGAAGCATAAATTGAAATTGGAATAATAGATAGAGGTGAGAAACAATTTATATTTTAGGAATGCTCGAACTGTATACCATAAGAGGGAACTTTTAAAGTAGTAGTTTAAATTGTATATGTATGACTGTATTTTTTGTTGTGTTCTATGGAGTGCCCTATCTCCACGATGTGTTACAAGCACTTGGCTGTAAAACAAATAAAAACTAATAAAACTTGTTATGGCAAAGAAAAAAGGAAGATGTCAGTTATGAAGTCCTTGGGAAGCCAACAAAACATAGAGAAGGAAAATAAGCATGGTTTTAATTCTCTCTGCGGCCAAAGGCAGGATTAGTATTTTAATGTTTTAAACATTAAACATTTTTATGTTTTATGGTTTTAATACGATTTACATGTTGTTTTAACTTTTGATTGGGAGCTATCCAGAGCTGGTTAGATGTTTTAAATATATAAATGTTTTAAATATATAAATGTTTTAAATATATAAATATTTTACATATTTATAAATATATAAACAGGTATAGTACATCAAATACATATAAAATATAAATATAAAAACAATTATATAATTATATATTAATTATATTACACTATATTATATTAAATATAATAAATATATTGAATAATATTTATATAATATAATAATAATACAATCCATAAAATGTATAGACACACACACAATTTATATAAAATATATGAATGGCTATATAAATGTTTAAAAAAAAAAGTAAAAAGAATTCTAAATAAATAAATAAATACATAAAATTCTATGTGCAGTAGCACTGCCTACCTCTTTCAGATTATTTATTTGCTGGACGTAGCTTGTTTGAGCCGCTTCCAGCTGAGAAATGTACCAATACTGATCCCGACATTTTTGGAAGAACGTAGGTGAACGCACCTGGAACCTTTAGAAGAAGCATGTCAAAAATTTCACTAAGCTCCCTCAGGAAAATGCAAGTCATTTCAGCAGCTGGATTCTCTCCAAGCTCCTCCAGGGTGTATATGTTACCCCAGTCCAAACAGGACGGCGTTATTAGGAGAGAAGGGTTGTGTTATCCTACACTATCTCATTTACTCCAAGGGATTAAGGCTTTAAACTGCATTCAGTTAATTAAACTGGCTAATGCTAAAATGTCACCCTTTGTTTGATGCCTGTTTATTTGGCTTCTCAAGTGGGACTGGAAAAATTGTATTTCCTTTTAACAATAAATGCTACCTGTTATTCGTTAAGCTGCAATAATCCCAATAAGAAATCTGTTAAACAGATTTAAGCAATTATCTAATTTTGCTTAGGGTCCACCAACTACAAGACACAATTAGTCATTGGCATTTATTTTAACATTTATATGTCATTCTTAAAAACCAGATTTTCCCAGGATGGCTTATAACAAATTAAAAATGCCCAAAGTTCTAACACAACCAAAGTATAGGTTGAAACAGTATAATTAAAATATGTAACAGGGAAACAATAAAAAGGAGCAATAAAAGATTAAAATGCCCCAGAGAAAAAAAATGTATCTGGCACAGAAAAGATAGTAAAGACTGTTTCAAACAGCCACACTATAGACAATATTCCAGAGAAGGGCTACCAATGAAAAGATCCCCTTATATGAACCCTATACAATGTATTTTCACAAGAAAAACATTTAAGACCAAGAGCCCCTAATGTAGCATAAAGAGGTTTCCTATCCTATTGCCATGAAGTCTACCTACGATGCCCATTCATCTTTCTTACCGTAATATGACTGTGTCATTCTGCCTGTTCAAATAGCCTTCATTGGCAAGCAGATCCAGTCGGAAAAACCTGTTGTAACCCCAGCATTCCCCAACTTCAAAATCAGATGCAAATTCTCTGATGATGTTTTTTGCAGGATCATTAGTGGATTGGTGGACCATCTCAACACGGTATTCATATCTGGAAGGGAAGGGAAGGGAAGGGAAGGGAAGGGAAGGGAAGGGAAGGAGGGAGGGAGGGAGGGAGGGAGGGAGGGAGGAAGGAAGGAAGGAAGGAAGGAAGGAAGGAAGGAAGGAAGGAAGGAAGGAAGGAAGGAAGGAAGGAAGGAAGGAAGGAAGGAAGGAAGGAAGGAAGGAAGGAAGGAAGGGCACAGTAAGTATTTTGATCTTCATACATTATGTGTATTCCCATATCGTCTCCAGGGAATGTTTGAATCAATTTGGGTATATATAACAAGATTTAGTAAGGAAAATAAGCAGAAAATAATACTGAATGGTGCCAAAGAACTGAATTACACAGGTGGAAATTTAATCCAGAGGTAGTACGTGCTGCTTCTCAGAGGACATGCTGGTGCTACAAAACATTCTGCCTATGTAGATCAAACTAGTACCTAGTCTTGATGGCTGTCAGGTGGTTATTAAAAATTGAACTTTGCAAAAGAGCATTCCAGAGATATTTACCTAGTCCAACATTTTTTTTTTGTTTCCTATTTATGTTATTTTTGCCATTATGCTAGATACTGCTAGTTTTATGACTTGGCTTATATATTTTTTTATTTCAATTAAACTGCAAATGTTTTAAATTTTTGCACATTTTGTACAAGAGTTGCAAGTTCATAGCGGGATACAAATATAGAAAAGAATATTTATAGGTCAGGGTTGAACTGAGGGGTCCTTGGTGCTCTCTGAGCTTGGTTTCAAACTCAGAGAACACCAAGGACCCTATAGTAAGCAGAAACTAACTGGTTAATGAAGTTAGTTAAATGTAACCTCAAATATTTTAAAAAGATATCGGAAGCCATATTTTTGCACTTTAAGAGACAGGAGAGCTTGTCTTACATGCAGTAGTTTGTACAAAATACCGAGAAAAAAAGATTAGTCAAAAGTCAAGACTATGAGAAAGTTAAAAGCTGCAAAACACATATTTTCCAAAATTTTAGGTATACCTTAACAATTGATGGAGACCCTCTTGATCAAAAGAATGCAGTGAATAAAAATCAATGGATTTGTTTTCACTGGACTCATGCAAAATAACCCAATGTCCCACTTCATCTAGAAAATTTACAAGGTATTGGTATACATTATGTTTTCAGGGATGCATATTCCAAATGTACATTTTTATTGACCATTTAAAAGATATACAAAACCTCTGATTAGAAAAATACATTAAAGGTACTACTGTGGTGCAAAGCAGAGCAAAAAAAGAAAACGAATGAAAAATGAAACATGCAGGTTCTGGCCATCCCACGCAAGACTGTGCATGAAATGCCAAGGGCACTGCAGATGGTCTGGTGCCTTGGCACTAAAATGCCACCAAATGGTTTAAAATGAGAAGAGACAAATAAGCACATAACCAACCTTAGAAACTTATTTGGAAGACTTAAAAGTATTCATCGACAGTTGTACCCTATCCTGAAAAATTGAAGCAATCAGGATAAAAACTAAATTTCACAAAAATAAAGCGAAGGACCAGGATTTTGGTTTACACTTATGGAAAGATGCGTTCAGGTCCCATACATGATTTTATTTTAGATGTTATGACCATTTTAGGAGGAAAAAAAATCCTCTTTTATGCATGGAAGCCAGGCAAATTTCTCAGCTGGACTTCTGTTCCCTGCCAAAGTTAAGATATCTCCCTACCTCAAGTTCAGCACAACATCCTGCTTGGTAAAAGCAAACTACACTATTTACACACCACACACCACTTTCCCTTTAAACTGACAGCAATTAGCAGTCACGCAGTTTCAGGATACCTTTGGGCAATACACAATAGGCAAAGCTAAAGGATAAAGCCAGAAGTTTCAAAACTTCTAGTAAGAGTTTTATTTTTTTATTATGAAATTTAATCATAGTTTCACATTTCACAGAACCCTTTCTAATCTGGAAGATGATTTCAAAGGGAAATATTTTGCCAATTTCCATAGTTTCGTGTCACTAAAAATCCATTCTTCAGGGTTTATTTATTGTTCACCATTCTACCCCACTGCAACCCATGGCTTACATATAGTAGAAAACAAACAAACAAACCAACGCCAATCATAAGAATAAAATAGTAAAATAAATATCATGCCAGCAAGAAAGCTGTATAAGCAATAAAAAGGGAACAGAAAGATGGCTTGATAAAATTTGAAGTCTCTCAGGAACACGGCGAGCCTAAGGCTACTGAAAGGCCAACAAGGAGGGAGTTGGCCTGATCTGGCATCAGCAGAAAAACAGTATCTCTTCACTTTAGCTCCCAGAACTCCCCAAAATGGAGCATCAATAGCAGATTCTCCATGTTGGATAGAATTGGCTGGGCTGGTAACGGATAGAATCTGTGGTCCTGCAAATGTTGTGTTGTGAAAGTGCAGCATGGAAAGATCAAGTTTTTCACTCTCTAGAACAGACATTTCAAACTCGCGACGTCATGCGACGTATCGGAACTTTTCCCCCATTGCAGGCAATGGGGTGGGCGCGGTTTCCTCGTGATGTGTCCAGCCCGCGGGCCGGCAGTTTGACACCCCTGCTCTAGAAGAACAAAGTTGAAACGTGACCACCATCTTTCCATTTTCTCTTACAATTCCTAGCCAGATGCTGGAGTTTAGCAAGTTAGATTTATAAAAGGCAAACTCAAGAGAGTAAAGAAACGTAACTGTACCTCCACTTACATTAACACAACATTAATTAGGGACCTCTGGTAGGACCTCAAAAAAGGGCCTTTTGTTGATGGTCCCTTCTTTATGGAAAATCATCCCTCCCCAGGTACAGTTGGCCCCCACCTTGTTGGCCCTAAAAACTTAGCTTTGTCAGTGGGCCTGGGGAGCACGAATGGAGACGGAGCTGATTAAATGACTGATTTGATTGTGTTGTTACTGCCATGGAGGGTAGATAATGCCATGGAGGGTAGATAAAGGGTTTTTTTTAATGTTTTTTATGGTGGATTTTTTAAATTTTGTAAGCCGCTCAGAGTTAACGTATGTGAGAGTTAGCTACATACATTTGTTTAATAAATAATGAACAGAACAATGTTCATTTCATGTAATGCATGCCATAGATAATATCAGATGCTTGCATTAGTTCTTACTTGGATGTTTCTGGCAATCCAGCGGAGAGCTCAAGAAATACTGATAAATAGTAGCCACGTACCACTCCATTTCCATCCTTTATAAAAAAAAAAATAGAAGTTAGGAATGAATCCGGAGCAATCCAAAGAGCTTTTGAAGTTCCGGTTTATAGCTCCCTACTGTGACAGAAGTCAATTTTTTATCAGATGCAGAGCTCACCAGATCTAAAATTAAGAAGGGTAAACTCTTGAATACTGCCTTGCATCTTTCTTTCTTTTTTTCTTTGCCTCAAAGTAATGGCTTGTTCACTGAAACTCATATCCCTTGTGTCACCTGATACAAAGCCCCTGAAGGCAGGACAAGAAGCAATGGATGGAAACTAATCAAGAAGGGAAGCAACCTGCAATTAAGGAGAAACTTCCTAACAGTGAGAGCAATTAACCAGTGAAATGGGTTGTCTTCAGAGGTTTTGGGTGCTCCAACACTGGAGGTTTTCAAGAAGAGACTGAAATGGTATAGGGCAGGGGTAGGAAACCTTGGCTCTTTTATGATTCGTGGACTTCAACTCCCAGAATTCCTGAGCCAGCCATGAAGTCTACGAGTCATAAAAGAGCCAAGGTTGCCTACCCCTGGTATAGGGTCTCCTGCTTGAGCAGGGGTTTGGATTAGACCTCCAAGGTCCCTTCCAACTCTGTTATTCTGCTATTTTATTATTCTGTTATACCATGTGCTGACAGCTTGAACACCTAGCAAAAAGTCCCCCATAATGAATCAAAGTTCACTGTTTCTCGTTCAGCAGAATAAGCTTGATATTCACTTAGTGAGCAGAATGCGACAGAAAGCTACAGACGTTCTGATCTCAAAGGTTCCAATATGATAAACAATGAATAGGACGTCTTGTACAAAAGTTAAACAAGCTGTCAATGCAAGTGATTGTTTTATTTTGTATCTAGTTTTGCTATATTTTCAAACAATTTGTTCAAATAGGAAAGGGCTTAAGCATAAAAAATGTGCAGGCTTTCCCAAAAGAAGGAATTGTGGTGAAGCATATTAAGTAGCAACTCTGACATGACTCATTTAAAAAATAAGGGGCTTGATTTTTAATAGTCAATGAACGTTACTTGGGTTAATCAGCTTTTTTTAGGGGAACAAATCATACTACAGAGCATATTATCAATGGGGTTTTGGGCCTATCTATACTAAAATAAGGAGGAGTCCCTGCGGATTTTACTCCGCTAGTTGTTGCTGATTATAGTGGGCGGTGCTCATCTCTGAGCTTGACTCCCTCTTCTTTGGGGCAGCCCCTGAGATATTGTAAGACTGCTATCATGTCACCCCTCGTCCTTCTCTTCATTAAACTAGACACACCCAATTCCAGCAACCATTCCTTATATGTTTTAGGAACAATATGTTTGTTAATATTTATGTTGGGGCTCCATGTTTGGTCTGCATTCATCAAAGTATTAGACTCAAATATCTGCGTTCTGAAGTCCTGAATTTCAGCAAGCTGAACAATATATCAGCATTTGTCATAGGACTAGCGCACTGAATTGTATCAGAAATTGTAACAAACATCTATTCATGTATCTCTTAATACTACTTAATTAATTTTTAACATTGGTTGTCTCTTTTTAAATTTAAATTTTATATTTTATATGCTGTTTTAATGCTTTTAGTTTATCTGTTACACTGTCCAGAGTCCCTCTGCGAGGGAGACAGCTGGTTCCTAAATATGATGAAGAAAATAAAATTAAATACATAAACATCAGTTAAAACTTACTGGGTACACTTTTAGCCTCCAGCAAAGCCCAGAAATTTGAAGTGGTGGGCTGTAAACCGGATCTGCTCGCTGACGTAAAGTGCTATTAAGAAAGTTGAAAGAAGAAGAATTTAGCACACAGAATAGCAGCCTTTGAATAAAGACTAAGCCATTCCTTAATAGCAATAGCCATAAGACTTATATACTACTTCACAGTGCCCTTTCTAAGCAGTCAGCCTATGGCCCCCAACAATCTGGGTCCTCATTTTACCAATTTCGAAATGATGGAAGGCTAAGTCAACCTTGAGCTGGTCAGAATCAAACTGCTGGCTACCAGCAGAATTAGACTGTAATACTGCATTCTAACCACTGCACCACCACGGCTCTTAACATGTTATGCTTTGGATTGTACTTCAAACAGGGGCTTCCCAGGGTATATGGGTGTCACTCTTTTCAGCAGATGCATCTTTTCCTGGAACCCTGGGGCAGTCATCGCAGACCCTCCTCTAAACAATTAAATAGAATTAGGTAATGTTCTTACCTAAAATTCTCCAGGACAAAGGTAGTCGAATCATAAGCAGGTACTAACTCACTGCAGAGAAAAAGAAAAAGCATGAGATCCTTATAACAAGTTTTTTTTTAAAAAAAAAAAACCTCTTCACATTTCTTTATTAAACTGCAGGAAGTTTCAAAGTTCCTTCACAGGATTTTAAAAAGGGATGGTAATAGTTAGTTTATTAAAATATATGGCCATAAACAAAACACATTTTAAAAAATCTGTCGTACAACCTCCAATACACACCTACGGCATTCATGCAATACATATTACATACACCTGGGTAACAATCAAATCTAAAAGCTTCTGTCATAGCAATGATACAAAAATCTGGAGACCTTATTTATTTATTTGCACCCACCGGATTGTTTTTACAAATCACACAAAGCGGCAAACACATCCAACACTTTCCTCCTCTTATTTTTCCCACAATAACCCTGTGAAGTGAGTTGGGCTGCGAGACAGTGACTGGCCCACAGCCACCCAGTTAGCTTTCATGGCTAAGGTGGAACTAGAACTCATAATCCCATTTTCTAGCCTGGTGCCTCAACCACTAGAGCAGGGGTGTCAAACTCGCAACGTCACATGACGTGTCGCAACATATCGTGACATTTTTTCCATTGCTGGCAATGGGGTGGGCACGGTTTCGCCATGACACATCCAACCTGCGGGCCAGCAGTTTGACACCCCTGCACTAGACCAACTGGATTGTTCAGTAGGCAGTGCAGAACTGCTACATTAGAGTGATCTTAATAGTTTTTAATTAAAGAGAATTTTAATTCTGCCCTCTAAACTTGGTAGATAGTGCACCCGCTATTGTCTCAAAGTCTGCCTTAATTTCAAAATATATGAATCTTCTTGGTAAGGAATACCTAGGGATGACATGATAGCAGTGTTCCAATATCTGAGGGGCTGCCACAAAGAGGGGCTCCACCTATTCTCCAAAGCACCTGAAGGCAGGAGAAGCAGCAACAGATGTAAACTAATCAGGGAGACAACCAACTAGAACTAAGGAGAAATTTCCTGACAGTGAGAACAATTAACCAGTGGAACAACCTGCCTCCAGAAGTTGTGGGTGCTCTATCACTGGAGGTTTTCAACAAGAGATTGAACAGCCATTTGTTTGAAATATTATAGGGTTTCCTGCCTGAGCAGGAGGTTGGGCTAGAAGACCCCCAAGGTCCCTTCCAACTCTGTTATTCTGTTATCATAGTATCTACTCTAAGTACTATGGGTGTGGAAACTTCTTGGAACTGCTGAAAGGACTTTGTTGTAAACAGGAGATAGGTAATATCGTGTATCTCCCCCTCTGCCTCATTCACACAAGCTTATTATGGCTAATTTAACTTTTCAACTCTAACTCTAAGATGCAATTAATTTACAGCGTAAAGAAAAAAAAACATGTTTATATTTTCTATTTTTTAACTGCACATCTCCCTCAGAGAATCATGTAAATTCTTCTTGACTGCTAACTATGCAAATCTCTTCCAAAACTCACTATAGTGACTAATTATCACAGAGACGCGTCCATAAAAAGAAAAAGATGCGTTTCTCACATCCTTTGCGTAAATGCCAGGCCTTAGGCAAGTTGAGAAGGTTACATGTTTTGAGCTCAAATGTCTTTTTATTTATTATGGCTGGCTGGGGAATTCTGGGGTTTGAAGTCCACACATCTTAAAAGGTGCCTAGATTGAGAAACAAGCGATCTAGATTAAACAACCAATTTGATCCATCATAAATAGCTGAATGCAGCTGTACCTCGTGAAGTCTGGAGGGACAGGAGTGGTGACAAAAGACGCCATGGGCTTCCGGTGCACTTGTTGGAACATCATTAAAATCTCGGAGCTTTTCGAGATTAGTTCACTTTTACTGCACGACCGCAGCTGTAAAGAAAGAAATGGAGCACGAAATAGGCCTTAGTCAAAACACCCACCTTAAAATACAAACTGACCCAGATTGGATCCTGCAACATTATCTTCAATCAATCAGAACAGAGCTGGAAGGCACCTTGGAGGTCTTCCAGTCCAACCCCCTGCTCAAGCAGGAGATCCTATACCATTTCAGATAAGGGGCTGTCCAGTCTCTTCTTAAAAACCTTCAGTGATGAAGCACCTACAACCTCTGGTGGCAAGCTGTTCCACTGGTGAATTGTTCTTTTAGGAAGCTTCTCCTTAATTCCAGGTTGCTTCTCTCCTTGTTTAGTTTCCATCCATTGCTTCTTGTCCTGCCCTCTGGTGCTTTGGAAAATAATTTGACCCCCTTCTCTTCTTTGTGTTATCCCCTCAAATGCTGGAACGCTGCTATCGTGTCCCCCCTAGTCCTTCTTTTCTCTAGACTGGCCATACCGAATTCCTGCAACCGTTCTTCGTATGTTTTAGTCTCCAGGCCTTTTATTATCTTAGTTGCTCTTCTTTGCACTTTTTCCAAAGTCTCAACCTCTTTTTTGTAATGTGGTGACATGTATACTTGCCTTCATTCATGTTAAATTACAAAGCACATAAAACCACAATGAATTCAATGCTAGACTAGAGGGGGCTTTGCTCTGACCCAAACAAACACTCTTTACTTTAAACGGTAGTCCTCGACTTACAACCATTTGTCTGAGGGATCTTTGGTGCTCTCTGAGCTTGGTTGTTTTCTTGCAGACATTTCATTACCCAAACTAGGTAACTAGCACTGATGATGTTACCTAGTTTGGGTAATGAAACGTCTGCAAGAAAACCACCAAGTTCAGAGAGCATCAAGGACCCCTCACTTCAACACTGAGCTACAAATATTCTCCTTTATTGGCAACCATTTGCTTAGTGACCGTTACAACGGCACTGAAAAAGCAACTTGTGACTGGTTTTTACACTTAACAATTGTTTTAACGTGATCAAAATTTGGGCACTTGACAACTGGTATGTATTTATGACAGTTGCACAGTCCCAGCGTCATGTGATCACCACACATAACCTTCCCACCAGGCATCTGACAAGCAAAGTCGATGGGGGAAGGACAGGTTCACTTAACAATTGCAAGATTCACTTCAACTGCAATGATTTGCTTCACAACTGTGGCAAAATAGGTCGTAAAATGGGACAAAACTCACTTAACAACCATCTTGCTTAGCAACGGACATGTCAGGATCCACTGTGGTTGTAAGTTAAGGACTATCTGCACTGCCACAAAATCAAAGAGGCATAGTTTGTTATTTTAAACCTATAAGTCATGCCTGGTTATCGGATCGTAAAATCGTTTTTCAAAGATGGAGTGTCCACAAAACTAGCTTCCATTACCTGATGTTCTACTTCTTGTAGCAAAGACTCCAGAAGTTCCGTTTCTTGCGTGAGGGATGTCTTCTGACCTATACAGTAGACAAAAAAACCCCAAAATGTTTAGGTATAACGCCAGAAAAGACTAATAAACAAAGCTTATACTTGACTTTGCATGTCACAACAGCAGCAAGAATTATATTTGCGCAACCCTGGAAAAATGAAGGAATACCATCAGATGAAGAAATAATTAAAAAAAATACTAGAATACGCAGAGATGGACAGATTGACTATGAGACTGAAAGAAAAAGAAGAAACGGACTATTATCAAACTTGGGATTTATTTTACCATTGGCTGAGGAAAGAAGAAAGGATTAGGAATTAAATATGTATTAACATGTAAACTCAGACAGCATGTTGGTTGAAAAATTACTACTGTATGTATAGAAAAAATGAATTAAAAAACAAACAAACCCCAACATGTAAACAAAATGACGCTATCCCAGCACTGTGCACTCAAACCAAAGAGGCTTTGACGCAGGGCCAAATTAAAGGTAGCAATGTTTAACTATAACAAGTTTAACATCTGCCATCTGCCTAGGAAAAACCCAAAGCATACGGCCATGGTTGGAGAGACAGGGCTTGGCAGCAGTGCCTATCAGAAGAGTCCAGAAGTACTTATTTATTTAATCAAACTTAAAAGTTGCTTCGATCATAATCACGAATTCTAGGCAGCTCGCACAATGTAAAAAAAAATCTCTTGTGACAAAAAGGACCATTAGCTGATCATGTGTACGCAGTGTGAGGTAGCACTAAAAAGCCAGTGCAAGCTGGAGCTGTGTTAACAGAAGCACTTGCATTCAGGTGATAGCAGATAATGGTTTCATTATGATCTGTTCTGGTTAGGTCTCACTTTATTTATTTATACATCAAACTAGAGACCCCCCCCCCCAATCTCACTCAGAGAGCTACTCTGGGCAGTGTTGAATTAAAATGATAGCAGTGTTCCAATATCTCAGGGGCTGCCACAAAGAAGAGGGAGTCAAGCTATTCTCCAAAGCACCGGAAGGCAGGACAAGAAGCAACGGATGGAAACCAATCAAGGAGAGAAGCAACCTAGAACTAAGGAGAAACTTCCTGACAGTGAGAACAATTAATCAGTGGAAAAACCTGCCTCCAGAAGCGGTGAATGCTCCAACACTGGAAGTTTTTAGGAAGAGACTGGATAGCCATTTGTCCGAAATGGTATAGGGTTTCCTGCCTGAGCAGGGGGTTGGACTAGATGACCTCCAAGGTCCCTTCCAACTTTATTATTATTATTATTAAAAACATGAAAGCCATGTAAAAACATTATCGAAGGATTATATCTAGTACTAGTACACATTAGAAAGGACACAAAGAAACTCCAGTGGGCCCTGGAGTTTCTTTGTGTCCTTTCTAAAGCTCTCTGGATGATGATGAGTCAGGAATACAACTCCAATGAGGAACATTTGCTTTGTGGCCATAGGAACTGAATAAATAAAGTCAACAAAACACACAAATTTAAAGAGGCAGAGAAGGTCTGGCTTGCAAAAGAAGATATGAGAACAACCTCAGAATATCTAAAAGACTGTCACATGCAAGACAGGGCAGAGCTATTCTCTACTGAAAAACAGAACAGGCATTTTGCATCAATTATATATTCTGCTTTCGATGTCTCATTATTTCCAGACTTATCAAGTTATAGCTTAATCCTATGCCAAGAGAATTTCTGCTCAGTTCAAGGGTGAGCCATCTTTGACTAATAAGCAACTCAGCCTTCTTACGAAATGATCTATTTCTCCTACTGTTGGAAGATGGAGGAGACAAACACCTTGGTTAATGCCTTGCTACATGATGTAAGGACCAGGCCAATGCCAGAGGCATCAGAGACATAAATAAATAAATACATAAATAAAAATATAATGTTGGAGACAGAATGGGAAGTCCCATTCCTTTTAACTCAAACACATCTAAACACAGTCCTTAATTAATGATGACAATCGGAATGTCCATTCCTAAGCAACACGGTTGTAAAGCGCAACATCACACAATCCCATTGGAAATTCCAGTTGCCATTGTTAAGCAAATCACTGTGGGTTGTTAAGCAACAACCTCATATGGTCACCATTTGTGGTTTCCTGATTGGCTTCCCCCTTGATTTTGCCTGTACGAAGCTGGCAAAGAAAATTGCAAATGGCGACCACGATACTATGACATCATAATCACGAGCCAGGTACCAAGCACCCTGACTGCAATCATATGACTGTGGGGATGCTGCAAGGGACCATCGTAAGTACCACTTCTTCAGCACTGTCATATGTTTGATGACTGAACGAGTGACGCTAAGTGAGGACTACCTATATTGTTCAATTAAACTTCACAAACCACTGGCACACAGCCATCAGTATGTCGTGCTAAGTTCAATTCCTGTCCTAAAATGTAACCCCCAAAAAGGCAAACCTACCCATTAGTGTGATGAGTTTGTTCTTCAGCTGCGTATCTAACCTAGCAATCATCATCTCCACGGCGTTCCGGATTTCCCGAACACGTTCGTCTTTCGCACTGCGGACCGCTTCAACATTCCTTTCCTGAAAAAACACACACGGCCTCAATTTACAACTGCCTGGACAGCTTTTGCTTCTTTACATGGGTACGACATTCTAGGTTGTGCAAATCCTTCAACAGAAGTGAACCGAACATGTGGGAGAGCATACGTAGCACCACCTTCAAAATCATTAAAACAGCCACATCTTTCTCTAACTTCAACAGTGGCTTTGCATCTACTTCTGGCTGCTTCCACGTACCTGCATAACCGCTTTGCTTGAATGGAAGAAATACAAAGTATTTTTTTTTTCTTCCATTCAAACATGTCTGATCCTCAGAGACTGTCTGGGGAAAGTCCCTGCAATTTTCTTGGCAAGATTTTTCAGAAGTGGTTTGCCATTGCTTCCTTTTGGGGGCTGGGCAAAAGTGACTGACCCAGGGTCACCTAGCTAGCTAGAACTCACAATCTCCCGGTTTCTAGCCTGCTGCCTTAACCACAACATCAAACTGAAAGTGTAGGCTGGAACAATTTCTGAGCAGCTAAATGATATTCTGCCTCAGGTAACACTTTTATTTGGAAAGAGAGAAGCCCACATAGGAGGGAAGAGAAACTAAAACTTATACCTTGCAATATAAAATATCTGCCTCTGTCACTAGGATCTTTTACTCCCCTCTCTATGATATATCAGGAGAATAAATCACCTTGGATTATACCTCATGATTCTTATACATAACTCTAATTCCCCTTCTAAACCAGAAAAACAGGTGTGACAGTTTTATTATTCACAGTCTCTCAACCACTGTCTGGCTGCTGCAACACATATATAATAAGTAACCTGGAGTTAGGAGGTGTTAAATTGATCACATTTTGCTCATTTTATTTTTTTAAAGGAGCAGCATTAAAAACATTCCCACCTTGAAAACATTAACTAGGAAGCCTCTTCTCTAGAATAAAGGCAGTCCTCGGCTTAACAACCATTTAATGACTGTTCAAAGTTACAACAGCCCTGAAAAAAGCGACTTATAATCAGTTCTCAAACTTATGACTGTTGCAGCATCCCTACAGTCATGTGATTAAACTTCTGTGCTTGGCAACCAGCATCTATTTATGAGGGATGCAGCATCCTGGAGTCCTGGGATTGCCAATAATAACTTGTCCAGGGAGCTTCTGACAAGCAAGGTCAATAGGAGAAATCAGATTCGCTTGATGACGGCACTTAATAACGGTAGTGATTCGCTTAGCCACCATGGCCAAAACGTAAAATGAGGCACGACTCACTGCCTTGCTTAACAATGGAAATGTTGGGCTCAGTTGCGGTTGTAAGTCGAGGATTATCTGCCTTACTTTTTGCAAGGGCTGAAAATGCTAAGCTGGAGACAGAGAGACTCATATCTCTTCGTAGTGAAAGCTGAGAATCTGTTTATTATTGTTCAACCTGGAAGGCACTTGTTTCTTTCACCTCGTCCTCCTCTCCCAACTGCCCAAGTTAGAAAGCACCTTCCAGCTTCAAACAATAATCCCAGCACAAAGCTTTGAGAATATCAGAATTGCACATGAACAAAATTGGGAGAGTTGCTCTTACCACTTCTTGTACCAAACTTATCAACTCCATGAGTCTTCGGCGAAGCTTTGCCACCTCCTCATTCACTTTTGTGACATGCTGCTCATATATTTCCGCCAAGGGCTTAAAAGTATGCCCGCCATGCTATTAGAAAGATACAAATGAGTATGTTAGCTTCATTATACCAGCTCAAAACACTGTACTGTTACCCAAGTGCAGGGGTCTTCAAACTTGGCCCTTTTATGACTTGTGGACTTCAACTCCCAGAATTCCTCAGCCAGGCACTCTGGCTGAGGAATTCTGGGAGTTGAAGTCCACAAGTCATAAAAGGGCCAAGTTTGAAGACCCCTGCCCAAGTGAATCCCAAAGATTATTATTGGAAGAAAGCCCCTTTCAACCTGCTGAATCTGGTTTTTCTTCCAGTCACCCTTCTTACAAAAATCTATTCAGGTTCTAAGTGAATACATAACTGAAGTAAAACTGCCTAGCTTAGAATAGAATATATTTATTGTCACTGTGTATAACTCACAACAAAATTAAGTGCTGTCCACAGTGCACACTACACACAAGTAAAAACCACAAATAAGTACATTATATACAAACATCCTCCACATTCTATTCACCACTGCGCTGCCCCTAATATTGCACTTCAGTATTGCACTATACTGTGGTATTTAATATGGTTACAGCTCTGGGATAAAAACTATTTTTCAGCCTGTTTGTCTTTGTTTTTATTATCCTGTACCGTCTGCCAGATGGTAATAGT
Source organism: Azemiops feae (assembly GCA_023970755.1). Classification (NCBI taxonomy): domain Eukaryota; kingdom Metazoa; phylum Chordata; class Lepidosauria; order Squamata; family Viperidae; genus Azemiops; species Azemiops feae. Next base: position 64,336 of record JALGBA010001165.1, read on the forward strand.
TCAAAAAAAGAACGTCCGGGATGAGATGAGTCTCTTGCTGCCTCATTAAAGAACTATTGTATATGTCTGAAGTTAATATTTCTGGGGGAAAGGCTAAATGAACTACTCAGAAACACCTTATAAATACTTAATTCAAGGTTTACATATAAAAGGTACATTACATGCTTTTCTTGTCAAAGCTGATCTTCATTAATTAATTTTAAATAGCTGTATCATACATTACATATCAGCACAGTAGAACAGAGTAAGAATCATTTAAGAAATCCCTGCCAAAAAGGAGGGAATTGGTGTCACTAGGTGTTAAATAGGGGAAGGAAGATTTTCTGATTGTAACCCATCCTTAAATAAAATAGAACTTTATATCCTTCTTGCAGGCTAATACATTTTATTACATGCATATTATACTTGAAGAATTATTTTGTTCAATATATATGTGTGTATGTGTGTGTATATATGTGTGTGTGTGTGTGTGTGTTATATATTATATGTGTGTGTGTGTATACATACATACACACACACACACGACAGTTGCAGCATCCTGGGCTGATGTGATCGCTATCTGCCACCTTCCCAGCTGGTTTCCAACAAGCAAAGTCAATGGGTGAAGCCAGATTTGTTTAACAACTGAGTAATTCACTTAACCATAGTGATTCACTTAACAACCGTGGCAAAAAGGTCATAAAATTGGGTACAACTCACTTAACAACTGCCTTGCTTAGCTATGGAAATTCTGGTCCCAACTGTGATTGTAAGTCAAGGATTACCTGTAATTTCATATTAAGTTACAAAAGACTTGCCTCCTACAATGCTACCGCAGAAACTATATCTGTAATCACAACTTTTCAATAACACGAGGGCAATAATTCTGTTTCTATAGAATGAACATTGTGCAGATAACTCTTTGTTCTTCCTCTGTGCATATAAAGAAAGCTTTACTCACCATTCCACCCCAAAGCGCACACTGGTGGCAGATACACTTCTTACATGTCCAGCAAAATACACTAAGCTTTTCATGATGATTTTCGCACCTTTAAAAAGAAAGGGAAAAATTGCAGTTACAGACAGATAGAACAAGCGGTCTTATAAGCTGTTTTCCTCAATCATTTTAACAATGTGGGAAGTGCCATTAAGGAGCTTATTTTTACTTGACATCGGCCACAATAAGCTACTGCTGAAATGCTGATAAAAACAGGAAACAGTGTAAAGTCACACACGGTTGGGGAAATTACAAGTCAGCAATTCAGTTGTTATTTTTTTCTCTCTTGTATTGCAAGTACACTGAGTGCTTCTGTACCAGAGACAAATTCTTTCTAATAAAGTCTCCTTCTCCTCTTCTCCTTTCCCCAACTCTATTCCTTTCCCCCTTTCCCCTTACTTTTTCCCCATTGTCTTCATTTTCATTTATATTTTATCTTCAGAAAATGTTTAATAAAAATGTATGTGTTTTACATTAAGGAAAAAAATTAATACAAAAATTATAAAAAGAGAGAAGTGCCCATGGCCCCCACCTGCTTTTCACAAGCTCTTAATTCAGTCTTTCCATTATCAAGATACATGTTAGTTAATACACATAGAAACTGAACAGTTCCAGCTACAATGTTTAGGTTACCTCTAAAATGTACTGCAAATTAGCTTAGCTTCTCAACAGAGATTGAGTGACTGTCTGTGAAATCACCCCAAGGGCTTTTTGTCCTTGGTGCCAAAGAAAAGGCCTTTTATTTTCTATCCTTTCATCAAATGCTTTCTTCTATTCTAGGCAAATTTCCAGGTTGGCTTAGGAGAAGCACGAATGGGATGCTTGGAGAACCACCAACCTCCAGCTTGCTTGAACGGAAGAAGTCGGCTTCTCTGTTTATATTCCTGATGCCCTTCCTTCGTTACAAGTTGGCTGACTGATAGGGGCTTCAGCACTTTGGAATACAAATTGCACTCCAATGCTATCCTGTGGGAGCACGTGTTCATAGTACCAGGAGCACAGAGATTTGGTTACTTTTCCAACAAGTGCTCCTTAGAGGAGGACAGCTACCAGGTTATCTATGTCATCCTTAATTAAGAATTATAAATCCTATGTTTAACCTCAGCTTTGGCAGAAGAGTGTGTGTGATCATTTCCTCCTAAAACACATTCATTCAGTGAGCCTTTCCACCCTAAACTGTGGGTCTGTTTGGTATGCACCAGTGAAGGATACCTACTACCATTGTAGGAATACGAAACTGTGGAAGTTCTTTTGCTATACAAATAGTCCTTGACTTAAGACTGGTTACTTAGCAACCGTTCAAAGTTGCCACAAATCAACCCGGAAAATGTTACTTATCACCCAGAGTCCAAGTTCCAACATCTGCCCTCCCTCACAGTTAAGATGACTACATTTTGGATGTTTGGCAACTGGCCCGCGTTGCTTGGCAACCCTAACTCGACCATTTGCAGCAGCCCATAGTTACTTGGATTGCAAATTACAACATTTTTGCCAGAAACCAACCAAAAAAAAACTTGCTTTACGACTGCCCCAAAAAAGGTACTAAAATTAGGTCTGGTCACATAGTAACCCACTTTACAATCATCATGATTTACAATCAAAATTGTGGGTTCAATTACAGTCCTAAGTCAAAGTCATGTAGTGGACGGAGCACATTGTTCATTGAAATAGGAGGGGGTGTCAGTGTTTTTACTTAGCTTAACTTTTTGCTGTTCTGTAGTACAGCCTTCTGGGTCTGTAAATTAAGACAAGCCTACCTTCCCCCATGACTGCACCCAAAAACTCTATGACACCCCTGAACTAGAGCAAGTGGAAGGATGATTGGCACCCCAATACTACCCTCAATCCATTACAGAAAACACACTTCATAGTAAATATCTATAGAGATTCTCGGTCATCCAAGTCATGGTTGTCCCAAAGGTGCTTTTTCAAGAGGCAACTGGACTTTCTTGTTTCTTTGAAGACGTTTCGCTCCTCAGTTCCCCACCGTCCAGTCAAAGCTGAAGCAGCTTCTTGGATGAGAAGCAAAACGTCTTCAAAGAAAAGCAAGAAGGTCCAGTTGCCTCATGAAAAAAAAGCACCTTTGGGTTCACAGAAACTATCAATGTTCCCCTTTAACATCTCACATAATTGTAAATCCACTCCTATTTACAGGAGAAAAATCCATCGGTTTTTAAAATTTCTAAATTATGATCGAATTTAGGGGCAATACATTACAAACCCTTCCGTCAACAGACCATTTAAATCTACATACTTGTCTTTTTCGTTTTCTTCATGCTTGCTCAGATTACATAACTGGAGCGTGTCAAGTTGTTGGGTCACCTCCTCTGCCCAACGACAATTGACAAGTTCTCGCAACTGAAGTGGAGCTCTGCAAGTAAAAGTTCCGAGTAAAAATCCTGCTTTTTAAGAAAAAAATTAGAATAGAATAATATTCATTATTACAGAACTGAAAACAGGAGTTTATGCAAACACGTAAGACCTTTATCCAATCTCTCTGCCTCTGAAGCATTTAATAAAAACACTGAACATATTAGAAGTTGGAGGCATTCATCAGTAAGCTACAATTCAGGAGCCCTAACTTGAAATGTTCCTTGTAATTTCTTCCACATTCAGAGGAAGCCAATTAATGAAGAACAGTAAATAATTTCATATTCATTCAAGGAGGGAAATCTTGCCTAACCGTTATTTTGAAACCAGGAATAAAAAATTATTTGGGGGGGAATAAATGCTTGCATATAGCCAGAACTTAAAAAATTTAAAGAAGATATAGCATTCATAAGTTTGAGATTTACAGCATACACAGAGACCAATTCTTTGCATTGGTCATGATGCTCATGGGATGAGAACCCCAGAACCTGAAGTCAAAGGTACTATAGTAGAGCTTCCCAAACTGTGAGTATGCTTCCCTTGGGGAGATGCAGACGGATACCAGGTGAGGCACAGAGAACCTTTAAGTATAGTGTCTATCTTTAGTTTCATTGTATTGTTTTCACCCTCCATTTGTGTTCATTTTGGTGTTCGGATTTTTAGATAAGTGTACATTAAGATTACAGTAAAAGGAGGTGTGATGACAAAAAGTTTAGGAACCCCTGTACAAGAGGGAACCTGGTTATCTATACTTTGACCTAGGGAGAATTGTTTTAAGTGACATCAAAGGAGCTGACTCTTTCCCAGAACTGTTGAAAACTGTTCTTTTATCCTCACTGAGTGACAACTGTGGGGAATTTTTAAAATTATAACTTGTTTAAGTTTTATTAATTACTGAAGGTCATTCCATCATGTGCCAAATTTAAACTATAACCTGTCTGCTCCTTCCAAACATGTATTGCGAATATCGGCAACAACAAAAAATATAGAATTTGCTTTGGTTACCACAACAGTCCAAAGAGCTTCAAGTGAAAGCTTACCGACAATGTGGGCACTGAGCTCTTTGTTCCGTCAGCCAACGCTGTCAAACAAAACAGGCATGTTATAAAACACCAGAAAGTTCCAGAAACATTAGAAAAACATAAGTCTTATAATATGTTTGGACATATTTCTTCAGCATAAGTAAATTATTCTTGAATGGAATTCACACAACACATAAATGCTGCCATCTCAGAGCATAAACATCCCTATTTATTGTATCTGTATACTGTTGCACTCAGAAAATGACTCCCAATACCAAATTATACCTTGTTGAACAGCCTGGATCATACAATATGCTAAGACAACGGCTGAATTCCCAGAGCATGCTAAAGTATAAGTTAGCCAATCCCAGTTTAATCTAAAATGCTGTGCAAACGCAGTCTATATGTTAGTCCAGATTTATTTGTATCCCTCCTTTATTATTTTTACAAATAACTCAAGGCAGCAAATATATATCCAATACACTTTCCTCCTCCTATTTTCCCCACAACAACCCTGTGAGGTAGGTTAGTCTAAGAGGGACTGACCCAAGGTCACCCAGCCAGCTTTCATGGCTAAGGTGGGATATGAACTCGTGATCTGTTAGTCACACATGGAGCTAACAATTAATCAAGAAAATTGGTCATGGCACTTTTTTGTATGTTATCAATGTATTAATCCTAAATATTGGTCCAACCCTATTTAATTATTTTGTTCAGAAAATTAAACGTGTAAAAGCTCTAAGAGAATCACTAGTCTCAAAACAATTGTGACTGTAATAAATTTCTGGGTTCTCAAATTTAACAGCAACATACAATCTAAGGATAATCTCAGGAATAAGTTCAACTGTTGTTGTTTTTTCGTTTAAAATGTTGGAATTACTATATACACCCCTGAAAAGAAAGTTACCTTTTTTCAAAATTTAGTTTTGGAATTTACTTTTTATATTGAAAGAGAAGATGAAAACAAGTCAGATTTATTTTTACTTTTGGAAGAATATCAGTTTAAATTCAGAACTGCTTTCTTTTTAAGGAAATAGTATACATTATTCCAATATTTTCTCTGGGCATGGCTACTAGTAAATGGAAAGCAGGCAAGCAGGCACCAGAACAAAAAGTTTTTCTTAGTGTGCCAATAAATTAGAATCTCTGTCCACATACATCTGCTTTGAAGTATTTTCAAAAACATTTACACATCCAAAATCTACTTACTGTCTCCACATGAGTAACATGGCTCCATATTTGTGAATATTACTTACCCGAATACAACTGAAACAACAAAGCTTGGAGCAGTGTGGACACAGGCGTGCATCACGCAATTTTTCCATACAAATGAAACATCTAAATACTTCAGCAATACTCTGCAAGAAAGAAAAGAAACACAATCAAGACAAATATGTGTCAGCTTTATCTGTAAATTGTACCCACATTATCTTATTCATATCAACTCACATTTTACTTAAACCTAGGCTCAACTATATTGCTCCGGGATACTATACAACAGTGTTTGGAGAGGAACCAACATGAAATTATTTCTAAATGTCATTTGTTTAAATCAAAGGGGGAAAAAAGGGTTGCTACATCTACATATCAGTATCTTGCTAACACTGTAACAAAAGAGCAAAAAATAAGTATGCATATAATTGTTTAGAAGACACTCTAGAATATGAGTGTCCAACTTGCCTGGCCGCAATGAGTGGAATTGTGTTGGGTCGCCTATAAAATATATAATATAATTAATGTATATAAATCACATAATAATGTTAAAAGGCTGACAATCTTATGGGCTTGCATTACTAGTGGTCCAGGACTGCATGTGGACCATGGGCCACAGGTTGGACACACGTGCTCTATAATCTTGCAGAATACAAACCTCACTATTATAAGTAGGAAGAGGATATGTGCACAACCCCCTGGTATGTTTCTAAGATGGGCTGAAATGCATGATTCATAAAATGCACATTCCAACAGAATGTATTTTTTATAGACAGTACCTTTTTGCTTCAAGTAAGATTCAGAAAGATATGGAAGCAAATCACATTTTATTCTTGCTTTCTCTTAGTTCTGTGAAATACGGTGTAATCCAAAGTTTTCAGTTTTATATGTTTACACATTAAATTCATATCTTACTTTGCCTTTAGGAGCTCAAGTTAGTAGAAGTAGTCCTTGTTTAAAAACCATTCATTCAATGACCATTCAAAGTTATGACAACACTGAACAACTGGTACTGTTATGGTCATTATACAGTCACATAATCAAAATTTGGGTGCTTAGCAACCAGGCCGCACTTACAGCCACAGTGTGCAAGGGCCTCACGAATGGCCAATAGCTGTCTCAGCCAGGTCGTTGTTAAACAAATCAATGGAGTTGTTAAGTAAATTGTGTTGCAGTTAAGCAAACCTGGCTTTCCCCATTGACTTTGTTTGTCTGAAGCCAGCTGGGAAGGTCAAAAATGACGATCACATGACCTCAGGACAGTGCCACCATTATAAATACATGACTGTTGCCAAGTGCCCAAATTTTGATCACATGACTTTTGTTTTGTTAGAAGATCACAAAAGGGAATCACATGACTCTGGGACATTGCAACTGTCATACATATGAACCAGTTGACAGATGTCTCAATTTTGATCATGTAACCATGGGTATGCTTATGACCATGGGTCTTAAGTGTGAGAACTGATCAAAAGTTACTTTTTTATTGCCCTTGTAACTTCAAAGTCACTAAATGAATGATTGTAAGTTGATGACCACCTGTATTTCACATTTACCTACCCCCAAAAAGACCTTTTTCCACCCTCTTTCTAGTACTAGTGCTCCCCCCCATTCCATTAGGAGAAAGAGAAGCTCAGAAGTTTTTGGTGGTAGAAGCAGGAGAGTCTCTCCTTGGTGATGGCCCCAACTTCCAAGCCTCTATCCTGAGGTGCCAGCTTCCTTTACTGGTTTTTCAGGACCAGGAAGGTGGGGCAAAAAAGGTCCTCACCCGGGGTCTCCATTTGTGGGGGAGGGGGAGGGCAGCACCCCTGTCCCACCCAGGACGGGATCCCCCCTCACATATCCATCCCCCACCTCAGGGGGAGGAGCGGTCTGAGGGGAGAAGCACCTCCCTTTACTGCCATCATCATCATCATCATCATCATCAATAATTATCATTATTTTATATTATTATTTTATATTATTATTGCAATTACGAAGGCATATGAAGGCTGCTTACCTCAACACTATTATTGTTATTGTCACAATTATGAAGGGTTATGAAGACTGTTTACCTCAACACTATTGTTTATTATATTATTATTATTATTATCATCACAATTATGAACGCGTATGAAGGCTGTTTACCTCAATACTATTGTTGTTGCAATTATGAAGGCTGTCTACCTCAACACTATTGTTTATCATTATTGTTATTGCAATTATGAAGGCTTATGAAGGCTGTTTACCTCAACACTATTGTTTTATTATTATTATTATTATTATTATTATTATTATTATTATTATGAAGGCTTATGAAGGCTGTTTACCTCAACACTATTGTTTTATTATTATTATTATTATTATTATTATTATTATTATTATTATATTATTATTATTATGAAGGCTTATGAAGGCTGTTTACCTCAACACTATTATTGTCGCAATTATGAAGGCTTATGAAGGCTGTTTACCTTAACATTATTGTTGTTGTTGATTATTATTATCATTATCATCATCATTATTATTATTATCGCATTTATGAAGGCTTATGCTGTTTACTTCAACACTATTATTATCATCATCATCATCGCAATTATGAAGGCTTAGGAAGGTTATTTACCTCAACACTTTGCTCGTCCATGACTGGAAACCGCCTCCCTCGAGGTGGGGGTACCTTCGGGGTCGCTCCCTCTCCTCAGTTTCCTCTCCTGAGGAGAAACGACCAGCGTGTGAAGGCACCGGGGCAGAAAAAAAGAGAGGGGTCGAGCTTTTTTATCCCTCCCCCCTCCCCGTTTTCAAAGCCTTCTCATCCCGCAGACTCCCCCGCCCCAGCCCCGGCCATTTCTCCCCCTTCCCGAGAGGAGAAACGGGGAAACCGAGTCATCAACGGCCCCGCCGGCTCGCGCCTTGCGGCTGTGGGGACGGGGGAAGGGAGGAGGGGGGGAAAGAAGCCCCTCTGCCGCCTTACTGCGCCTGCGCGGTCATGCTCGCCAACCGAGACCCGAAGGTGCCGCATTAGCCGGCCGCGCCGCTAGACCGACCCAGTGCGCCTGCGCTGAAGCGAGCGCCCGCTCGGATTTGCCGGAGCGCTTCGTTTCCCTCCGGATTTGCCGGAGGAGGAGAAGGGAACAGTGTTGCGCATGCGTTAAGTGTCGGGGGGGTGTGGTCTCGAGAACAGGTGAGCGGGAACAGGTTGCAACGGGTTCGGAAGGTTTGCGTGCCGCATAGGTGATAAAAAGGAGAGCTGTGTTACTCTACAACAGTGCTTTCCAAACTGGACAATTCTCAGTCAGGATAGAGCTGGAAGGGACCTTAGAGGTCTTCTAGTCCAACCCCCTGCTCGAGCAGGAGACCCTATACCAGGGGTCCGCAACCTTGACAACTTTAAGACTTGTGGACTTCAGCTCCCAGAATTCTGGGAGCTGAAGTCCACAAGTCTAAAAGTTGTCAAGGTTGCAGACCCCTGCCCTATATCATTTCAATCAATCAGAATACAGCTGGAAGGGACCTTGGGGGTCTTCTAGTCCAACCCCCTGCTCAAGCAGGAGACCCTATACCATTTCAATCAATCAGAATACAGCTGGAAGGGACCTTGGGTATCTTCTAGTAGTCCAACCCCCCTCAAGCAGGAGATCCTATACAATTTCAGACAAGTGGTGGTCCAATCTCAATCAATCAGAATAGAGCTGGAAGAGACCGTGGAGGTCTTCTAGTCCAACCCCCTGCTCAAACCATTTCAATCAATCAGAATAGAGCTGGAAGAGACCTTAGAGGTCTTCTAGTCCAACCCCCTGCTCAAGCAGGGTATCCTGCCTGAGCAGGGGGTTGGACTAGATGACCTCCAAGGAACCTTCCAACATTATATTATATTATTATTATTATAACTTCAAACAGTCACTAAATGACTGTTAAGTCGAGGACTAGCTGTATTCTTAAGCTGGAGGTAAAGCGATTGCATTATAGCTTGTGTTGTTGCAATAGGTGTCCCACAACAGGCATTCCAATTGGATTATGAGAGTGGGGTTTGCTCTCCATAGACAAGTGTCTTGCCTTGTCAGTGTTAGTGGGAGTGTTGTTTTCTGCTTGGGGGTTCCTTGATTAGCCTGTTGTTGACTGACTGTTGGTCTGAGTTGGTAGTTCCTTGATTAGTGTATGGCACTGACAGGGCAAGGCACTTGTATATAAAAAGAGAGCAAACCCCACTCCCTTCTAGCACTGATGATGTTACCTAGTTGGGTAATGAAGCGTATGCAAGGAAACAACTCAGCTCAGAGAGCACCAAGGACCCCACAGTCCTCCTCCTCCTCCTTCACCCCTTCTCCTCCTCTCCTCAAATCCCTCTCCCTTCTAGCACTGATGATGTTACCTAGTTGGGTAATGAAGTGTCTGCAAGGAAACAACCCAGCTCAGAGAGCACCAAGGACACCAAATAGTCGTCTCCACCTCCTCCTCCACCTCCCTTTTAAATGCCACTTTTCAGCACTGGTAATGTTAGCTAGTTGAGTGATGAAACACCTGCAAGAAAACCACCAAGCTCAGAGAGCACCAAAGATCCCACAGTCTTCCTCCTGGTCCTCCTTCACCCCATCTCATCCTCTCCTCAAATCCCCACTCCCTTCTAGCACTGATGATGTTACCTAGTTGGGTCATAAAACGTCTGCAAGAAAACAACCAAGCTCAGAGAACACCAAGGACCCCACACTTCAATCCTGAGCTACATATATTCTCTTCTATCAGATGAATGTCAACAATATGGATGGACTGTTAGGACAATAAGTTCTTCACAGGAAGAACTGAAAGACCATGTTGGGAACAGACTGTCCTGAAGAAATTCTAAGTACCTACGTGATGGCACATAATGAGTCAATTAATCAATCAACCAATCAGTCAATGACATATGCTTAGGAACATGTCAAAAATCCTGTTTTTGCACAAAGGGAAATAAATGTTTTGTTTTTATCTTAAGATATCCCATCTATTCCTCTAGCACTATTTACTTACCCAGTTTAAGAAATATTTTAATACAGTATTAAATATGCTAACATGTTAAATATGTTTTCCCCTTATGTTTTTTAAAAAAGGACCCTCCCCTTAATAATTATTCCATATCTTAAATGTTCATCAATAATTCTATCTTATTGGTCAGTGTAATTTTTTTCAGAGGGAACATATGGAGAATTGGGCTATGCTCATCGTTGCTTTGGCTAAACCAGCGGTCTTCAAACTTGGCCCTTTGATGACTTGTGGACTTCAACTCCCAGAATTCCTCAGCCAGGCAAGCTGGCTGAGGAATTCTGGGAGTTGAAGTCCACAAGTCATCAAAGGGCCAAGTTTGAAGACCCCTGCTTGTGGACTTCAACTCCCAGAATTCCTCAGCCACGCACGCTGGCTGAGGAATTCTGGGAGTTGAAGTCCACAAGTCATAAAAGGGCCAAGTTTGAAGACCCCTGGGCTAAACATTGAGATTGTATACAGGCCGCAAAATGGGGCAAAACTCACTTAACCAGAAATTTGGGGCTCAATTGTGGTTGTTAAGTCAAGGACCACCTGTACATTTTTCGTTTAGCTTCAACGATTGGATTTTAACACACCACCAACACAAATGAGTCCCAGGACTGAAATATGTATCCCCCTCAACTGAACAGCATTTTTTTTCTTAAATGCCTTGATTTTCGCTATGAATACAAAGTTTTTTTTTAAGGTTAGAATGATACCATACCTCCCAAGGCGCTGAGATAGATCCAATTGTAGTTTTGGCTCAAAGGCACCCAGGTGAACTTAGCCTGATGCTTCCTCGAGCGCGGAAATATAATAAGGGATGCTTTTTCCTTCGGTGTGTTTGCAGCTTGGTTGTTCGGAGTTACCAGAAGCTCCCAGCAACAAACTCTGAGCAAGTTCTCTCTCCCGCAAGCGAACGTTTTCCCATTCTTTTAAGGAGGAAGGATTTTGCAAAAACTTCACTTACCTTTCTGGTGTGGACTTAAGTAGGATTATTTGGGACTGACCTGAGCTTACATTTAGATCTGTGGTGGCCTTTTAGCCTTTCCCAGTGTTTTGCCAAGTTGTATGCATATTTCTTGAAGCGTAACTCCACGTGGCTTGAACGATTCAACATAGAAATTATGGTTCTCTTAATAGGATCGCCCAGTCAGGGGTAGGCAACCTTGGCTCTTTTATGACTCGTGGACTTCAACTCCCAGAATTCCTGAGCCAGCATGGCTCAGCATGGAAACCTCTCCCTTTCTCCTCAGCATGGCTGGCTCAGGAATTCTGGGAGTTGAAGTCCACGAGTCATAAAAGAGCCAAGGTTGCCTACCCCCGTCCCAGACCTTTAGACAGCTGGTGTATTTAGTATCTGTATCCCGCCTTTATTATTTTTTACAAATAGCTCAAGGTGGCGAACGTACATAATGCAGGCAGTCCTCCACTTACAACAGTTCATTTAGAGACCGAAGTTACAATGGCACTGAAAAAAAGGGACTTAGGACCGTTTTTCACACTTACGATCGTCGCAGCCTCCCCGTGGTCATGTGGAACTTAGCAACAGGGATGTTGGGCTCCGTTGTGGTCGTAAGTCAAGGACTACCTATATTCCTTCTTCCTTTTTTTCCTACTACAACCTTGTGAGGTGGGTTGGGCTGAGAGAGAGGGGGAGAGAGAAGAGGGAAATGGAGAGGGGAGAGAGGAAGAGAGAGAAGGAGGGGGAGAGAGGGAGGGAGGGAGAGAGAAGAGGGACGGAGATGGGGAGAGAGAGTGGGAGAGAGGGAGATGGAGGGGGAGCGAGAGAATAGAAAAGAAATAGAATAGAATAGAAAATATGGAATGGAATGGAATGGAATGGAATAGAATAGAATAGAATAGAATAGAATAGAATAGAATAGAATAGAATAGAAATAGAATAGAATAGAATAGAATAGAATAGAATAGAATAGAATAGAAGCTGGAAGGGACCTTGGAGGTCTTCTAGTCCAGCCCCCTGCTCAAGCAGGATAACCTATACCGTCTCAGACAGGTGACTGTCTAGTCTCTTCTTAAAAACCTCCAGCGATGGAGCGCCCACGACTTCTAGAGGCAAGCCATTGCACTGGTCAATTGTCCTCACTGTCAGGAAGTTTCTCCTTAATTCCAGGTTGCTTCTCTCCTGGATTAGTTTCCAACAGACTGGCTCAAACTCACCCAGCTGGCTTTGCTCTCCCTTTGACTGCATTCTTTTAAGAATCTCTAATTCCTCACTGCAGAGTATTTTCTAATCCAGAAAATGTTTAGAGCTTGTTGCTTATGTATTTTTTTCCATTATGTTCCCGATGCTTGAAATAACATACAGGGAGCCCTCGACTTACGACTGCAATTGAGCCCAAAATTTTATGTTGCTAAGCGAGAAATTTGTTCAGTGAGTTTTGCCTCATTTTACGACCTTTCTTGCCACAGTTGTTTAGTGACTGCACTTGTTAATAACATGGTTGTTAAGTGAATCTGTCTGTCAGGAGGTTGTAAAAGGGGATCACATGAACCCGGGACACTGCATCTGTCATAAATGTGAGTCAGTTTCCAAGTGTCCAAATGTAAATCATGTGACCATGGGGATGCTGAAACGGTCATAAGTGTGAAAAACAGCCATTTTTCCAGTGTGGCTATGACTTCGAACGGTCTTTAAACGAACTGTTGTTAAGTCAAGGGCTACCTGTAGCTAAAATTGTCCCTTTTTCTGCCTTCCTTCTCCCCCCCCCCCTTTGAAGATCACCCACCTCTCTTATTCCTGCCCCTATTATCGGCTTTGTTAATTTATAATTGATGATTTTAATGTTTTCAATCTTGTAAGTTGCCCGGTGTCATTGGACACGAGATGGATGGCAAATAAATTTCATAATTAATAATAAATACTATCAACCACACCCCCATGCCTAATCTCACAACAGCTTCAGTCCCCCTTAGTCCGATGATAAAGAAAACCCAGTGGATCCTTTAATGCAGGGGTTCCCAACCTCTGGGCCGTGGCTGTTTGCAACCGGGCCGTGGAAATGGATGAGCAGGCACACGTGCATCCCCACTTGCGTGAGCAGTGGCCAAGTGCATGCATGCCTGCTCTATTGTAAATGTCACTTTACATATGCCTTGGTAAGGCCACACTTGGAATACGGCATCCAGTTTTGGTCACCACGATGTAAAAAAGATGTTGAGACTCTAGAAAGTGTGCAGAGAAGAGCAAAAAAGATGATTAGGGGACTGGAGGCTAAAACATATAAGGAAAGGTTGACGGAATTGGGTATTTCTAGTTTAATGAAGAGAAGGACGAGGGGGAACATGATAGCAGTGTTCCAATATCTCAGGGGCTGCCCCAAAGAAAAGGGAGTCAAGCTATTCTCCAAAGCGCCTGAAGGCAGGACAAGAAGCAACAGATGGAAACTAGTCGAGGAGAGAAGCAACCTGGAACTGAGGAGAAACTTCTTGACAGTTAGAACAATTAATCAGTGGAACAACCTGCCTCCAGATGCAGTGAATGCTCCAACACTGGAAGTTTTTAAGAAGAGACTGGACAGCCACTTGTCCGAAATGGTATAGGGCTTCCTGCCTGAGCAGGGGGTTGGACTAGATGGCCTCTAAGGTCCCTTCCAACTTTATTATTATTATTATTTGCGTGAGTGATGGGTGTGCATGCACACCACTCGCAAAAATGGAGCTGCGCGTGTGTGCTTGCCGACTGCTCGCGTGGAACCATTCCCTCCTGTCCCCCCAGTGATCCACAAAGCCGGAAAGATTGGTGAACTCGGCTTTAATGACTTCTCTCGTTGGTCTAAAAGTTGAAGGTGACCTGGTGAGATTCCTTTCTCTGCTCTCCTGTCAATAAGCTCCCAAAATTATTTTCCTTACCCTGGGCATAAAACAGGAAGGAAGAAAAGTAGCTTTTGCACTTCCGATTATAAGAAGAAGAAAAAAACCTGGATGTTCTGACTGACATCATAGATTTATCTTTATTTTTTTCCTCAATACATTTAACATGACAGAAGTTTGTTTTCAAAGTTTACCACTATGGCTTTAAATACGGGTCGCCCAAACACCACCAGAAATTTATATTTATTTGAATACTACACGAATAGAATAGAATAGAATAGAATAGAATAGAATAGAATAAGGAATAGAATAAGGAATAGAATAAGGAATAGAATAGAATAGAATAGAATAGAATAGAATAGAATAGAATAGAATAGAATAGAATAGAATAGAATAGAATAGAATAGAATAGAATAGAATAGGAATAGGAATAGAATAGGAATAGGAATAAGAATAGAATAGAATAGAATAGAATAGAATAGAATAGAATAGAATAGAATAGAATAGAATAGAATAAGGAATAGAATAGAGTAGAGTAGAGTAGAGTAGAGTAGAGTAGAGTAGAGTAGAGTAGAATATATGGAATGGAGTGGAATGGAATAGAATAGAATAGAAATAGAAACAGAATAGAACAAAAACAGAACAGAACAAGAATAGAATAGAACGGAACAGAACAGAACAGAACAGAACAGGATGGAATAAAGTAGAACAGGATAGAACAGAATAGAATACTTTATTGGCCAAGTGTGATCGGACACAAAAGGAATTTGTCAATGAAGGAGTTGAACAACTGCTTCAACAAAAAGTTCCATTTACAATGGTGCTTTTGTGGGGAAATTATTTCAGAACATGGCCAGGCATTTTTAAGGTCAGCCAAGGATCTTAGAAGCATTGATCCCATAGAACAGTATTAACTTGATGGAGACCTTGGTGCTCTCTGAGCTTGGTTGCTTGCTTGCTTGCAGACATTTAGTTGCCTAGCTACCAGTAGGTACAAGTTGACTTCAACTTTCAACCGTTCATTTAGCAACCGCTCAAAATGACATCACTGAAAAACGAGACCTAAACTTAGGACTGTTGCGGTACTGTATCCGCATGGTCACATAATCATAATACAGGCACTTGACAACCGGCATGCATTTGTGACTGTTGCAGCATCCCGGGGTCACGTGATCGCCATTCACAACCTCCACCGCCGGCTTCTGACAAGCCGAGTTAATGGGGGAAGCCAAATTTGCTTAACGGCCATGTGATTCCCTTAACGGCAGCGATTCACTTAACAACTAATAATAATAACAAGAATCTCATGCTGAAGATTAAAGGTTGGACACCCATGATTTAGATCTTAAATATGCAGGTGGTTCCATCAACAAAGATGATCAGAGGTCTGGAGGCTAAAACATATAAAGAACGGTTGCTGGAATTGGGTCTATCTAGTTTAATGAAGAGAAGGACGAGGGGGGACATGATAGCAGTCTTCCAGTATCTCAGGGGCTGCCCCAAAGAAGAGGGAGTCAAGCTGTTCTCCAAAGCACCTGAAGGCCGGACAAGAAGCAACAGATGGAAACTAATCAAGGAGAGAAGCAACCTAGAACTAAGGAGAAACTTACTAACAGTGAGGACAATTAACCAGAGGAACAACCTGCCTCCAGAAGTGGTGAATGCTCCAACACTGGAAATTTTTAAGAGACTGGACAGCCATTTGTCCGAAATGATATAGGGTTTCCTACCTGAGCAGGGTGTTGGACTAGATGACCTCCAAGGTCCCTTCCAACTTTATTATTATTATTGCAGTGTAATTGTCTGGTTGAAGAAGGGAAGATCTGCAGAGGTTTGTTCTAGATTAGATAACACTGCACAGTTGGCTGTAACAAAACCGGAATATATTTTTTTCTTAAAAGTAAGGCAAACTTGAGTACAGGCAATAATTACATGGACTGGATATATAATTTAATGTATCCAGGTATGCTATTATGAAGTCTAGCCAGATTTCAGCAGCAAGTGCTCATTTCCCCCCCCCCCCAGATTAGAGATGTATTTACCAGCAGTTTAAATCTTTGAGGCAAAAGCTCTCGCCCCATTATTAAAAGTCCCAGTTTGGGTTTCAGGAGTTTTTTTAATCACCAAAAAAAAGAGTTCAATTGAGATTTCTGTGGACATTTTTTTTTTGCAGCACTTAAAAAAAATGTGCTGCAATACACATTCCACAATACGGCTTTCAGCCATTTGTTTTTGGTTCGGCACATTTTATTTGAAGCTAGAATGTGTTGATTCCTCTTATAGTCATTTCAAAACTTCATGGGTGAAATTCATTGAAGTTTTTCTTAAAAGTAAGGAGAACCTAAGAACTTCAGAGAATGGGTTTGAAGCTGCTGAATTGCAACAAGGCTATCAGAATGTTAAGGTGTCCAGTAACATAACTGTGAAACAACCTACAAGGACATCCACCTTCATATTACCAAAATTTGAACAGGGAATCAGGTGTACCTTTACGAATTATGAAGCAATGGATGGAAAGTCATCAAGGAGAGAAGCAACCTAGAACTAAGGAGAAACTTCCTGACAGTGAGAACAATTAACCAGTAGAACAACCTGCTACCAGAAGTTGTGAATGCTCCAACATTGGAAGTTTTTAAGAAGAGACTGGACAACCATTTCTCTCAAATGGTATAGGGTTTCCTGCCTGAGCAGGGGGTTGGACTAGAACAGGGCTTTTCAACCTTTTCACCCATTGTACCACTTTTAGGATATGGCAATATCCGAGTACCACCAGTCGCCTAGCAAGGTGTCAAAAACTTGATGACCAAAAAAAAAAAAAAAAGGAAAAAAGTGATAAAGTGCAGGTAGTCCTTGACTTACAACAGTTCGCTTAGTGACTGTTCAAAGTTACAATGGCGCTGAAAAAAGTGCCCCCCAAGCCACAGCCGAGCAAGACACCTGCCTGCCCGCCCGGCGGCGCTCTTCCTCCTGTCCGAGGTTTTCATTGTTGTGAGCATTTCTGTTGAGGATTGGCAGCAGGGGTGGGGTGGGGGGGTGTTTGGTTTTTATTCCCCCCGTCTGCTGGGTGGTTGCAGCAGGTTTTGGTCACTTCACATGACCCTGGGACACTGTGACCGTCATAAATATGAATCAGTTGCCGAGCATCTGAATGTAAATCACAAGACCTGGAGATGCTGCAACATTCCAGCTGATCGGCGCTTCTTCAGGGCTCAGCAGAAGCACCAGGATCAGTGCTGCTTTCCAGCTGGAGCCTGGCGCTGATCCTGGCACTTCCGCTGAGCCCTGACAGCCCTGAAGAAGCGCCAATCAGCTGGAAAGCGGCACTGATCCTGGCGCTTCCGCTGAGCCCTGACAGCCCTGCAGCTCCAGCCATCTCTTGCTCAGGCTTGTGCGGTGCTGCCACCGGTTCAGCTCATTCCCCTCCCCGGCTACCACTTTTCTAGGATGGTCGCGTACCACCTGCCAGGTGCCAATGTACCACAGGTGGTACCCGTACCACTGGTTGAAAAGCCCTGGACTAGAAGACCTCCAAGGTCCGTTCCAACCCTGTTATTCTGAATCTGGGGAAATAGAGAAAATAATGCACATCTTGCTCTTTGTAAGTTTGTAGAAATAAGAAAAGTTTACTGCTACACGTAGTCCTTGACGTACAACCATTCATTTAGTGATGGTTCAAAATTACAATGGCACTGAGAAAAGTGACTTACAACCAAGTCACCTTTGACCATCACAGCATCCCCTTGGTCACGTGATCAAAATTCAGGCAGCTGGAAACCAACCTGTATTTAAAATAGTCACAGCATCTCGGAGTCACGCGATCCCCTTTTGCGACCTTCTGACAAGCAAAGTCAATGGGGAAGCCGGATTTAACAACCGTGTTGCTAACTTAACAACTGCAGTGCTTCATTTAACAACTGTGGCAGGAAAGGTGGTAAAAGGGGACAAAACTCACTTAACAACTGTCTTGCTAAGCAATGAAAATTTTGGGCTCAATTTTGGTCATACGTTGAGGACTACCTATATGATTCTTGAAGCATCCTGGTAGTTAAATGAAATTCTTAATCAAAAAATTAATAAGAATATAGAATACTATCCGCAAGCGAGCAAGGTAATTTTGACACAAAGCATTACCTTTTTGTGTGCAACTTAGGAAAAAGATCCAGAGTTTATTAATTTTCTGGGAAAAAGTTATACTTTGAGTGATTGCTTTGTACATGTGTTTGATTCAGTCTTTTTAATCAGTTGTGGAATTATGGATTATTGTTGTCTCCTTTATTGGTTCTGTATAGTCTCTGGCTAAGCAGAATAAAATCACCACCATTTTTTATTTTATTTTATTTCTCCAGAATGTTTAGCTTGGTCAGAAAATAATTTTAATTACTCAAAGCTAACCTGAGTAACGTGCAAATACTAGAAGGGCAGGCTTGCTTACAGCAATAATACAAATAATAAAAACAGATCAGGTCACCGGCTGATCATTTTGTAAACTTTTTCACAATTTAATAAAGATACAAGATCAACACTGGCAGATAATTCAAAACAGCATTGTTTACGCAGTGATATCTAATGGTATCTGGGCAACCTATGTACCAAACACAGGAACAATGTCCAATAGGTTAAAAAATATATATATATACATGAAAAGGCCTTGTTCATCACCTCCCACTGGGAAGCTTCTTTCTGGAATGTTCAGCAAGGAATCTGTGGGTTTAATGTTCTTTTGGGCAATTCTGTAGAAAAAGAACAGAGACTGTTTTAAGCAAACAACCCCCCCGTTTTCTCGCAAAAAGAAATGTACAGGTAGCCCACTTATAAATTAAAGCACAATGGAGAAGAAATACAGGCAGTCCTCAACTTACAATCAGCAATTGAGCCCCAAACTGTATGCTGCGAAGTGAGACATTGCAAAGTGACATTTTTGCCCCGTTTCACCACCTTTCTTGCCACAGCTGTTAAGCGACTCACTGCAGTTGTTAAATCAGTAACACCACGGTTAAGTGAACCTGGCATCCCCATTGACTTGGCTTGTCGCAAAAAAGATGATCAGGGGACTGGAACTAAAGCATATAAGGAACGGTTGCTGGAATTGGGTATGTCTAGTTTAACGAAGAGAAGGACGAGGGGGACATGATAGCAGCCTTCCAGTATCTCAAGGGCTGCCCCAAAGAAGAGGGAGTCAAGCTGTTCTCCAAAGCGCCTGAAGGCCGGACAAGAAGCAACGGATGGAAACTAATCAAGGAGAGAAGCAACCTAGAACTAAGGAGAAACTTCCTGACAGAACAATTAACCAGTGGAACTCCTTGCCTCCAGAAGCAGTGAATGCTCCAACACTGGAAGTTTTTAAGAACAGACTGGACAGCCATTTGTCTGAAATGGTATAGGGTTTCCTGCCTGAGCAGGGGGTTGGACTAGATGACCTCCAAGGTCCCTTCCATCATCATCATCATTATTGTTATTGTTATAACAATAATAAAAGGGGATCATGTGACGCTGGGATGCTGCAACGGTTACAAATGCGAGTCTGTTGCCAAGCGTTTGAATTTTGCTCACGCGACCCTGGGGATGCTGCCGCAGTTGTGTGAAAAATGGTCATAAATCACTTCTTTTTAGCACCGTCGTAACTTTGAACGGTCACTAAATGAGCTGCTGTAAGTCGAGGACTGCTTGTAAAGTGGACATACAACCCCACGCCACCCCAACTGAAAGTCTTAACTATATTTATGCCGGACGTTAAGAGACAGAAGGAAGTAGCATCCACGATTGGCTGCGTTAAGAAAAAAGTTTAAAACCAGGTTGTTAAAAAACCTTCGTTCTGTTTCAGGAGCCAAAAAAAAACAAAACCCACATGCTGTACTTATACATAAGCTACAAACTTATAATGGCCAGGATTTTACTTTTAGCTATTCAGGACCAGACCTAAAAAGGCAGATTCTTACGTTTAGATTTACCTGTTCTGTCAAACTTTCTCTCACTTCGGGAGTCTGGTACATTAAGTGCTGCATCGCACGCTGTTCTTCTTCAGACAGAGAAGAGATCTAGAAAAGCAAGAAAAGGAGCGGATTTCATTTATTTTATTTCTATCCTGCCTTTACTGTTTTTATAAATAACTCAAACATACAGCAAACATATAGTACACAAGACTCCTCCTTCCTCCTTTTCCCCACAGTTAACTCCAGTGAGGTGGGTTGGGCTGAGTGTGTGTGACTGGTCCAAAATCACCCAGCCGGCTTTCGTGCTTAAGGCAGGATTAGAACTCGCAGTCCGCTGGTGGTGAACATACGCAACTCCCTTTTGCAACCTTCTCATAAAGTCAATGGGGATGCCAGATTCACTCAAAAGTTTACTGCTACACGTAGTCCTTGACTTACAACAGGGGTAGGCCACCTTGGCTCTTTTATGACTCGTGGACTTCAATTCCCAGAATTCCTGAGCCAGCCATGCTGAGGAGAAATGGAGAGGTTCCCATGCTGAGCCATGCTGGCTCAGGAATTCTGGGAGTTGAAGTCCACGAGTCATAAAAGAGCCAAGGTGGCCTACCCCTTACAACCACTCATTTAGTGATGGTTCAAAATTACAGTGTGCCCTGAGAAAGAAGTGACTTACAACCAAGTCACATTAGACCAGGGGTAGGCAACCTTGGCTCTTTTATGACTCGTAGACTTCAACTCCCAGAATTCCTGAGCCGGCTTGGCTCAGCTTGGAAACCTCTCCCTTTCCCCTCAGCATGGCTGGCACAGGAATTCTGGGAGTTGAAGTCCACGAGTCACAAAAGAGCCAAGGTGGCCTACCCCTGCATTAGACCATCACAGCATCCCCTTGGTCACGTGATCAAAATTCAGGCAGCTGGAAACCAACCTCTATTTAAAATAAGTCACAGTTGTCAATGCGGCTAACATCGGATGTTCTTGCTTTGACAATATACGAAGAGGCAGACATTTTCTATTTAACCTGTGTATTACTTTTGGAGTTAGAATTAGATGGTGCTGCAGGGGAGGGGGGAAGCATGTGCATGGGGACTAGTTAGCCATAACAATATCTCAGTATAGTATTCTTCAAGGTTGATTCGCACTTCAAACTAATTGGGAGAATGTGATTAACGATTGTTAAATGAAGGAGTGAATTATGCTTAGATATTGTGTGTTTGGGGGAGGAGATTTCAGATTTCTGGCGGCCTCTATGTATTTGCCGAAGCTATGTTGCTATTCAAGATTCTTTTAAGGAAAACAGTGCCTCAAAGTTCTTTGAAGAGCTACTTCTTTCAGAACCGTGACACACAGCATCCCGGAGTCACGCGATCCCCTTTTGCGACCTTCTGACAAGCAAAGTCAATGGGGAAGCCGGATTTAACCACCCTGTTGCTAACTTGACATCTGCGGTGCTTCAGTTAACAACTGTGGCAGGAAAGGTCGTAAAGCGGGGCAAAACTCACTTAACAAATGTCTCACGTAACAACAGAAATGTTGGGCTCAATTGTGGTTGTAAGTCCTAGTGGACAATCCCTTAACTATGAGCCAGCCGTGTGCTGCAGCTGCCAAAAAAGCCAACACAGTGCTAGGCTGCATTAACAGAGGGATAGAATCAAGATCACGTGAAGTATTAATACCACTTTACAATGCCTTGGTAAGGCCACACTTGGAATACTGCATCCAGTTTTGGTCACCACAATGTAAAAAAGACGTTGAGACTCTAGAAAGAGTGCAGAGAAGAGCAACAAAGATGATCAGGGGACTGGAGGCTAAAACATATAAGGAACGGTTGCTGGAATTGTATATGTCTAGTTTAATGAAGAGAAGGACGAGGGGTGACATGATAGCAGTGTTCCAGTATCTCAGGGGTTGCCACAAGGAGGAGGGGGTCAATTTATTTTCCAAAGCACCAGAAGGCAGGACAAGAAGCAACGGATGGAAACTAGTCAAGGAGAGAAGCAACCTGGAACTAAGGAGAAACTTCCTGACAGTTGGAACAATTAACCAGTGGAACAACCTGCCTCCAGAAGCTGTGAATGCTCCATCCCTGAAAGTTTTTAAGAAGAGACTGGACAGCCATTTGTCCGAAATGATTAGAGTTTCCTGCCTGAGTAGGGGGTTGGACTAGAAAACCTCCAAGGTCCCTTCCAACTCATTTTTATTATTGTTGTTGTTGTTATAAAACAAAGTGGTTGATTTCGATGAAATTTTGCAACAAACTGATAGCTTTTAATTCCCAATGCAAAATGGCTTTTGATTATTTTCATATGAACGTTCTTCGATGCTCTGAGGCCCATTTAGTAGAAAAGCAAGATATACATTTAAGAAGTAAATGGGCAAAACGTTAAAGGAAAAGATAATATATCTGCCGATGTTGGCCTTGGGTAAATTGCTTCCGACTTTCCTCACCTGATTCTACATTGTAATTATAGTTCACAAAGTACAATTACTGTGTTCACACCATAAGGTAATTAAATCACGACAGTGAAATGGCTTGCTAAATCATAAATCGTTAATAAGCTGCAACAGCTAAGCCAAACAAGCCAGTTATGTCTTAAGGGTAATGTGTTTCATTGTCACATCTGATTTGGCTGAGCTTGTAGGAACACCACAATTAACTATAATGTATGGTTTAGGATATTGCCTTTAGGTTAATTGGATAAGCAGATTACTCAAAGAGCTGCTCAAAGGCAGTTTTTAGAGTTGGTAGAATCCCTTGTAATACATCATAAAGAATTGCCCTTGAGATGTGGGGGTCTTTGGTGGTCTCTGAGTTTGGTGGTTTTCTTGCAGACGTTTCATGACCCAACTAGGTAACATCATCAGTGCTAGAAGGGAGGACCACTGTGGGGTGCTCTCTGAGCTTGGTTGTTTTCTTGCAGACGTTTCATGACCCAACTAGGTAACATCATCAGTGCTAGAAGGGAATGGGGTTTGCTCTCTCTTTGTATACAGTACAAGTGGCTTGTCCTGTCAGTGTTTGTGGGGAATGCTCTTGGCGGTTCCTTGATTAGGCTTTTGTTTATTGTTAGCTTGTTCGTCTCAGCTGGTAGTTCCTTGATTGGGGTATTGTTTTGTTTTTTTTCTTGATTGTTGGTCTAGTTCAGGGGTAGGAAACCTTGGCTCTTTTATGACTCGTGGACTTCAACTCCCAGAATTCCTGAGCCAGCCATACTGAGGAGAAATGGAGAGGTTTCCATGCTGAGCCATGCCGGCTCAGGAATTCTGGGAGTTGAAGTCCACGAGTCATAAAAGAGCCAAGGTTGCCTACCCCTGACTGGGCGATCCTACCCCTGGTCTAGTTGGTGTTGATGTTAATTTCTGCTTATCTGAGTGCTGATTGCTGGCGAGGAGGTATTTTGCTCTTTTGCTTTCCTTTTTTAGCTTTTTGATGTAGATGTGGTTTATCTCTTTGCATCTGTTGATCGCTGGTTTGTCTAAGTGCCAGTTTTCCGGGAATTTTCTCGTATTTTTGGATTTGGCTTGGTCTAAGATCTCAGTTTCCCAGTTGAACCTATGGTGAAGTCTGATCATGTGCAATTAAGGAGTTTTCATCATGTTTTCTGACTGCTGGTTGGTGTTCATGGATGAACTCCAATAAATTGAGAGTTTGGAAAAAATTCAGAGAAGAGCAACTAAGATGATCCAAGGCCTGGAGACTAAAACATACGAAGAACGGCTGCAGGACTTGGGTTTGACTAGTCTAAAGAAAAGAAGAAATAGGGGCGACATGATAGCGGTGTTCCAGTATTTGAGGGACTGCCACAAAGAAGAGGGGATCAACTTATTCTCCAAAGCACCAGAGGGCAGGTCAAGAAACAATGGTTGGAAACTAATCAAGGAGAGAAGCAACCTGGAATTAAGGAGAAACTTCCTGACAGTGAGGACAATTAACCAGTGGAACAGCTTGCCTCCAGAAATCGTGGGCGCTTCATCACTGGAGATTTTTAAGAAGACACTGGACAGTCACTTGTCTGAGATGGTATAGGTTCTCCTGCTTGAGCAGGGGGCTGGACTAGAAGACCTCCAAGGTCCCTTCCAGATTCTATTCTATTCTATTCTATTCTATTCTATTCTATTCTATTCTATTCTATTCTATTCTATTCTATTCTATTCTATTCTATTCTATTCTATTCTATTCTATTATTCTATTCTATTCTATTCTATATTCTATTCTATATTCTATTCTATTCTATTCTAAACAGTAAACAGCCTAATCTAAGCTTAATCGAAAACACTCCCACAAACACTGAGAGGGAAAGCCACAAATAAAAACAGGGAGTAAACCTCACATTCCCTTCTGGAACTGATGATGTTACCTAGTTGGGTCATGAAACGTCTGCAAGAAAACAAGTTCTGATGGCACCAAGGACCCCACCGTTCAAGCCTGAGGTACAAGTATTCTCTTCTATTGGCATTACTTGAGATGTGGTCCTATTTCACCAAACCTCTGGCTGGTTATAAACAATGCTGGCTTAAGGCATGCTGATCCCTAGAAACGTCTCCCGGTGATTCAAATGGAGCTTCGCACACTCTCGCAAATATTCCAAAAGGAAGAGAAGGTAAAATCTTGAGGGAAGCACACATTACACACACTCTGTCCTGGGGCCAGTGCTCTTCAACATCTTCATCAACGATTTGGACGAGGGGATAGATGGGGAACTCATCAAATTTGCGGATGACACCAAGCTGGCAGGAATAGCCAACAGGTGCAGGAAATCTTGGACCTACAACCATCCATTTAGTGACAGTTCAAAGTTACAATGGCACTGGAGAAAGTGACTTATGACAGTTGTTCACACTTACAACCTTTGCAACATCGGCATGGTCATTAATACATGCCGGTTATCAAGCACCCAAACTTAGATCACATGACTGCGGGGATGCTGTGATAGTCATAAGTGTGAGGACCGGTTATAAGTCACTGTTTTTCAGGGCCGCTGCTCACTAAACAAATGATTGTAAGTTGAGGACTACCTGTATCTCTTTAAGATGTACATCACAAATCTTACTGCATTCTTTGACCAAGTGACAAAATTAGTGGACCAGAGGAATGCTGTGGATATAATTTACTTGGACTTCAGTAAGGCATTTGATAAAGTAGATCACAACCTTCTACTCGATAAGATAGAAAAATGCGGGTTAGACAGCATCACCACCAGATGGATCCGTAGCTGGCTGACCGGCCGTACTCAGCGTGTGGTCCTCAATGGAACCGCATCTACATGGAGGGAAGTGTGCAGTGGGGTGCCCCAGGGCTCTGTTCTGGGGCCAGTGCTCTTCACATCTTCATCAACGATTTGGACGAGGGATAGATGGGGAACTCATCAAATTTGCAGACGACACCAAGCTGCAGGAATAGCCAACACTCCAGAAGACAGCTTAAGATACAGGAGGAGGACCTGGACAGACTTGAAGATTGGGCGCTATCTAACAAAATGAAATTCAATGGTGAAAAAAGTAAGTTCTACATTTAGGCAAGAAAAACCAAATGTACAGGTATAGTATAGGGGGTACCTTGCTCAATAGTAGTAACTGTGAGAGGGATCTCGGAGTCCTAGTGGACAATCACTTAAATATGAGCCAGCAGTGTGCTGCAGCTGCCAAAAAAGCCAACACAGTGCTGGCTGCATTAACAGAGGGATAGAATCAAGATCACGGAAGTATTAATACCACTTTACAATGCCTTGGTAAGGCCACACTTGGAATACTGCATCCAGTTTTGGTCACCACGATGTAAAAAAGATGTTGAGACTCTAGAAAGAGTGCAGAGAGGGCAACAAAGATGATTAGGGGACTGGAGGCTAAAGCATATCAAGAACGTTTGCTGGAATTGGGTATGTCTAGTTTAATGAAAAGAAGGACTAGGGTGACATGATAGCAGTATTCCAATATCTCAGGGCTGCACAAAGAAGAGGGAGTCAAGCTATTCTCCAAGACGCCTGAGGGCAGGACAAGAAGTAATGGATGGAAACTAGTCAAGGAAAGAAGCAACCTGGAACTGAGGAGAAACTTCCTGACAGTTAGAACATTAACAGTGGAACAACCTGCCTCCAGAAGTGGTGAATGCTCCAACACTGGAAGTTTTTAAGAAGAGACTGGACAGCCATTTGTCTGAAATGGTATAGGGTTTCCTGCCTGAGCAGGGGGTTGGACTCGATGACCTCCAAGGTCCCTTCCAACTTTATTATTATTATTATTATTACAGTAGCAGTCAAGACCAAAGCGTTACCTCTGTCCCGGTGTGCTGCTGTATTTCCTGGACCAGCTTCACGGTTTTAGCCAAGGTGGCACGGATGACACGCGTGGACTCTCGCCGCTCCGCAGAAATCTTCTCCAGCTGTTCGCACAAGCTTTTGTAGCGGGATTTCATTACTGACAGCTGCTGTATCAGGAGCAGAGGATTTTCCTGTTTTCAAAGCAAGAAATCCAGAAAGACCAAAAGCATCGAGCATTAAGGACAGAAGGTCCACAAAAGCAGATTCAGAACTCAACGTTAAGAGAGAATGTTCAGTTGTGGTCCTAAGTCAAGGACTAACCTGTAGAATTCTAAACAAGCCACAGTCAACCTGGAAGCCTTTCAACAAATCTTAGATGAGAATTCAATCAGCCTATTCAATTAACAGAATTGGACTGGGTATTGCAGAGGGGGTGTGATCAGGTCAACAGAGAGGGGAATTATGACTTTATATCAGGGGTCTTCAAACTTGGCCCTTTTATGACTTGTGGACTTCAACTCCCAGAATTCCTCAGCCAGCCATGCTGAAGTCCACAAGTCATAAAAGGGCCAAGTTTGAAGACCCCTGCTTTACATACAGTACTATCTCCATTGATGCAGCCCAAAACGGCATTAACTGTTTCTCCCGGAGGTGCTTTTTCACGAGGCAACTGGACTTTGTTTCTTCTTTGAAGACCTTTCCCTTCTCATCCCAGAAGCTTCTTCCGCCCTGACTGGATGGTGGGGAATGGAAGGATTTATACTCCTTGCAGACAGCTGATCATTTGCATCCTTTTAGAGGGTCGTTGAGGCCACCTGGAGGTTTACCTGTGTCCTCAGGGTCACCTGAGTGGTGCAAATGGGTGTGGAGCCTTCTTGGAACTGCTGAAAGGACTGTGTTGTAGACTGGAGATAGATGACGTCGTATCCCCCCCCCCTCCTGTTGAGGGAGGGCTATTCAATTTTGACCTAGATGGCCTCTTTGACCCCTCTTTCAAGCCAGCGGTCCTCCCTGTCCAAAATGTGGACTTTGCTGTCTTCCAAAGAGCAGCCTTTGTCTTTTAAATGCAGATGGGCTGCTGAATCTTGTCCTGATGGGTTTGTTCTCCTGTATCACAGATAAACCTCCAAGCGGCCTCAACGACTCTCTAAAAGGAATGCAAATGACCAGCTGTCTGCAAGGAGTATAAATCCTCCCATTCCCCACCATCCAGTCAGAGCTGAAGAAACTTCAGGGCAAAACTTACTTAACAACTGTCTCACTTAGCAACAGAAGTGTTGGGCTCAATTGTGGGCGTACATCGAGGACTATCTGTAATGAGCTACCATATCTCTTCGCCTTCAGCTCCCAACAGCGAACTGAGCACACATTATGGCTGCTGCAGTCAACCACTCCATAGGAAGGGGTCTTCAAACTTGGCCCTTTGGTGACTTGTGGACTTCAGTTGAAGTCCACAAGTCACAAAAGGGCCAGGTTTCAAGACCCCTGCCCAAGGATCATCAAGAACGCGAAGAAACAGTTGGAAAACAGAACAGGTGGCTTCTTCACAACTATTTAAGCCAACTCCCCAAGTTGACACCAACAAGGGCACACGGAAGAACTTCTTTTGGCCCGTTCTGTGCTGTTGTCAATCAATTTCACCGGACCTTTAAGATCGAATATGAGAATTAGGGATGGGGAATCGGGAATCTATTCTGAGTGTAACTGTGCGGAGTGCAGAAAGCTTCTTTCGATCCAAGTGTTTTTGCAAACCTCAATTGTGTTGGTTGGATCAAGGGGGGGGAAAAAAAAGTTTGGACTTTCCAGCTCCAGAATGTTAATAAGTAACCTCTACGTTAATAAGTACTTCTATTAAGTTAGTTAGCCTGGGGGAAAGTATTAGGTCTTTGGGGGGTTATAGTCTTAAAGGACAGCCTGGACAAAGGTGCTTTTTCAAAAGGCAACTGGACTTGCTTTGTTTTTCCTTGAAGATATTTCGCTTCTCCTCCCAAGAGGCTTCTTCAGTTCTGACTGAAGCTTCCTGGAGGAGCAAAAGATCTTCAAGGAAAAAGGAAGGAAGTCCAGTTGCTTTTTGAAAAAGCACCTTTGGGGCAGCCATGACCCGGATGACTGAGAATCTCCATTGACAAATACACTGAACAGTTTTCCAAGGGCAAAGATAGATAAGTAAGATAAACCTTAAATCTGTATGCATATATGGGATATAACCATAAGCTCCCAAAATTGCCTGGCTGAGAAAGAAGCAAAATTATAATGGCTATGTGATCCTTGGTGCTCTGTGAGCTTGGTTGTTTCCCTACAGACGTTTCATTACCAAACTAGGTAACATCGTCAATGCTACAGGGGAGTGGGATTTGCTGTCTGTCTAAGTGACAAGAAGGAAACACTCCCAATAAAATTGACAAGGTTACCTAGTTTGGTAATGAAACATCTGCAAGAAAACAATCAATCTCAGAGAGCACCAAGGACTCCACAGTCGTCCTCTTCCTCCTCCTCCTCCTCCTCCTCCTCCTCCTCTGTGTAAACCCCTCCTTCTTTTACCACTAATTGTATATATATATATATATTATTGGTTTTTAACAACGACAAATCTCCAGTGCCTGGTGTACAGCGTGTTGTCTTGGTTTACATTTTAAAAAGAAAAAAAAAAGACAATGATAATCAACATCCGTAATGATTGAATTCGATAATCCCCTAATTAGTATATTAATTAATAATATATTTCTTTGATCTTCCCTTCTCCCATTTATATATTCCTTTGTCAATCTTCAACAAAATGTAATTCTTAATATTTTCAGTGTATGAATGATTATAGACATTTTTTTATATTTGTACAAATAATAATAATCTCTACGTATAACATTTGTTTTCCAGCTTATATTATTCTTATAACCATCGTCTCATTAGTTCACCATGCATTCTATTTTCGTGGTTTTTGTTTAAGCTTAATTTCCCTTTTATATTCCATCCATTTCTTATCAGTCATGATTTCTTCTTTTACCACTAATGATGTTACCTGGTTGGATAACATCCAAACTCAGCAAGCATGAACGACCCCAGTTCAATCCTGAGCTACAAATATTCTATAGGTCAGTGGTGGCGAACCTATGGCACACGTGCCAGAGGCGGCACTCAGAGCCCTCTCTGTGGGCACGCGTGCCGTTGCCCCAGCAGAGTTCGCCAGAGTAGCGAGCACGTGGCGTTTGGAAGCGACAGGGCAGGAAGTGAGCGAGCAAGCGGCGTTGGCCCCCCAGGGATGCCCTGAGATGGCGAGGGACTGGCCCCGGCGATGCTCACCCAGTCTGCCGTGACCACTGCAGCCATGCCCACCCAGTGGGTCATGCCCCCCTGCCCCCCGAGGGCACCACAATGCTGATGCAGCCCTCCACTTTACGATAAATAAGTGGGTTTTGGGTTGCAGTTTGGGCACTCGGTCTTTAAAAGGTTTGCCATCACTGCTATAGGTTATAATGGCTAGCATCATTCAAGTCCCGGGTTTGTTCTGGCTTAATAGGGTCAATCTGAAGACTGGAGTTTGTAAATCATGGCTTATGGGCTGTGCAACTCCAAACAACAGTGCTAAAATATGGTCACGCTTAGGAACCTTAAAGATAAGGTTTTAAAATATTTCTTAAGAGGATGTCAGCAATGCTTTCAAGCTAAGGACGATACCTCTTGAACGAGTCCATTAGGAAGCCGTTTCATCATTTCAAACTCCAACGTTGTCTGGATGTAATCCAGATCAGATTCGGCCTTCTGGAACTAAAACATGAAAAACCATCACAACCCATTGACATGATATACAGAGCGAGAGGACCACCATATAACGCCCATGCTTAGTACAAATTGGGGCAGGAAAGATGGCATAAGAGTCATCTTGTAGGGGAGATGGATGGCATAAACATTTAATAAATAAATGAAAGAACGTAGAGTAGAGTAGAGTAGAGTAGAGTAGAGTAGAGTAGAGTAGAGTAGAGTAGAATGGAATACAAATCTTTATTGAGAATGGAATGGAATGGAACAGAAGGACTGTATCTTTCCATATTGATGGCATCTCACCCTCTCTTAACAGAATAACAAAGTTGGAAGGGAATCTGGAGGTCTTCTAGTCCAACCCCCTGCTCAGGCAGGAGACCCTATACCAATCTGGACAAACAGTTGTTCAATCTCTTTAAAACTTCCAGTGTTGGAGCACACACAATTTCTGGAGGCAGGTTGTTTCACTGATTAATTGTTCTAAAACTGTCAAAAAATTTCTCCTGGTTCTCTCCTTGATTAGTTTCCATCCGTTGCTTCTTCTCCTGCCCTCAGGTGCTTTGGAGAATAGCTTGACCCCCTCTTCTTTGTGGCAGCCCCTGAGATATTGGAATACTGCTATCATGTCACCCCTCGTCCTTCTCTTCGTTAAACTAGACATACCCAATTCCAGCAACCGTTCCTTATATGCTTTAGCCTCCAGTCCCCTGATCATCTTTGTTGCCCTTCTCTGCACTCTTTCTAGAGTCTCAACATCTTCTTTACATCGTGGCGACCAAAACTGGATGCCGTATTCCAAGTGTGGCCTTACCAAGGCCTTGTAAAGTGGTATTAATACTTCACGTGATCTTGATTCTAACCCTCTTATTAATGCAGCTTAGGATTGCATTGGCTGCTGGCTCATATCTAAGTGATTGTCCACTAGGACTCCAAGATCCCTCTCACAGTTGCTACTATTGAGCCAGGTGCCACCTATACTATACCTATACATTTGGTTTTTCTTGCCTAAATGTAGAACCTTACTTTTTTCACCATTGAATTTCATTTTGTTAGATAGCGCCCAATGTTCAAGTCTGTCCAGATCCTCCTGTATCCTAAGCGTCTTCTGGAGTGTTGGCTATTCCTGCCAGCTTGGTGTCGTCTGCAAATTTGATGAGTTCCCCATCTATCCCCTCGTCCAAATCGTTGATGAAGATGTTGAGCACTGGCCCCAGAACAGAGCCCTGGGGCACCCCATTGCACACTTCCCTCCATGTAGATGCGGTTCCATTGAGGACCACACGCTGAGTACGGCCGGTCAGCCAGCTACGGATCCATCTGGTGGTGATGCTGTCTAACCCGCATTTTTCTATCTTATCGAGTAGAAGGTTGTGATCTACTTTATCAAATGCCTTACTGAAGTCCAAGTAAATTATATCCACAGCATTCCTCTGGTCCACTAATTTTGTCACTTGGTCAAAGAATGCAGTAAGATTTGTGATGTACATCTTAAAGAGATACAGGTAGTCCTCAACTTACAATCATTTGTTTAGTGAGCAGCGGCCCTGAAAAACAGTGACTTATAACCGGTCCTCACACTTATGACTATCACAGCATCCCCGCAGTCATGTGATCTAAGTTTGGGTGCTTGATAACCGGCATGTATTAATGACCATGCCGATGTTGCAAAGGTTGTAAGTGTGAACAACTGTCATAAGTCACTTTCTCCAGTGCCATTGTAACTTTGAACTGTCACTAAATGGATGGTTGTAGGTCCAAGATTTCCTGCACCTGTCCTGGGTTCACCTTTGTCAGTTTTCTGCATAGAGTGGGGGCTGCAGCCAGCTACGATTACATATAATCCTCGACTTACAACAGTTAATTTAGTGACCGTTCAAAGTTACGACTTATGACCGTTTTTTTCACACTTACGACCCTTTCAGCACTTCAGCACCCCCATGGTCACAGGATCAAAATCCAGATGCTTGGCAACTGCTTCATACTTACGGCGGTTGCAGTGTCCCGGGATCACATGATCCACTTTTGCGATCTTCTGACAAACAAAGTCAATGGGAGAAAGCCAGATTCACTTAACAACCGTGTTCCTAACTTAACCTCTGCAGGGATTCACTTAACAACGGTGGCTAGAAAGATCATAAAATCGGGCAAAGCTCACTTAACAAATGTCTCACTTAACAACATCAATTTTGGGCTCAATTGTGGTCATAAGCCGAGGAATACCTGTATTATTATTTTTAGCACAGGTTGTCCTTGACTTACAATTCATTTAGTGACCGTCCGAAGATACAATGGCACTGAAAAAAGTAACTTATGACCTTTTTTTTCACACTTACGACCACTGCAGCATCCCCATGGTCATGTGATCAAAATTCAGATGCTTGGCAACTGGCGTGTACTTATGACGGTTGTGGTGTCCCGGGATCACGTGATCCCCTTTTGCGACCCTCTGACAAGCAAATTCAATGGGGGACAGCCAGATTCACTTAACAACCGTGTTCCTAACTTAAACAAATGCCGTGATTCGCTTAACGACTGCGGCAAGACAGGTGGTAAAACCAGCCAACACTCGCTTAATCAATTTCTCACTTAAGGACAGAAATTTTGGGCTCCGTTGTGGTCGTAAGTCGAGGACTGCCTGTGTTTCCTCAGAAAAACCTATGAGTCTTGTCTGGCACCCAGGGTGGTGGTGAAAATAGAGATGAGGAGAAAAGACAAGGCCCGGATTTGCATTCTGACAGGCTTCGGCACCCGTCAGCAAATAAGCCCCACATTGGGGAACCAAATAAGTCCTCAACTTATAACCACTTGCATAGCAACCATTCAAAGTTGCGACGGGCCTGCCCCCCGCCCCCACAAAGAGATTTACCACACGGTTTTGCAGTTCCAATGCTGCTGCCTCCCCCCCCCAAACGAGGTCACA
Organism: Azemiops feae; assembly: GCA_023970755.1. Taxonomy (NCBI): domain Eukaryota; kingdom Metazoa; phylum Chordata; class Lepidosauria; order Squamata; family Viperidae; genus Azemiops; species Azemiops feae. The sequence continues at coordinate 97,587 of JALGBA010001165.1, forward strand.
TCACTGCACTTTGGGGGTCTCAGCAACCAGGCTACATTTTAGGGCCTCTGCTTCCATTTTCCATCAAATATCAGCCCACAGCAAACGGTGGCTTTGCTTAACGACCGTGGCGTTTGCAACCGCCACAAAGGAGGTTAAAAACAGATCCGGTCACATGGTGAGCCACTTTACGACTGTAACTGTCAGGCTCAATTACGGTCGTAACTTGAGGACTATCCGGTACCAGCAGGGGAATTCTGGGAGTTGAAGTCCACGCATCTTAAACTTGCCAAGGTTAAAAAAAAAAAAAAAAAAAAAAACCTGATCTTGGGACTGACTTTTTTACATTGCATATTATGTAACAGGCTTGCAAGATTCTGTTAATGTAGCCTTATAATCAAGTCTAGTCCTCAAGTTAGGACCTTAGGGATTGTTTGACGTTTCGACAGACCTACCCTGAACGTGTTTTATGGTGGTTTTACTGAAAACCAATATTCTGGCTTTCAGCAAAACCCACGCCCCTAGCAAACTGCACTTAACCGCTGCAAAGGAGGTCAGAAAAGACATTTTAGTCACATGACTGGCTCACTTTACAACCCTCTTGAGTTATGACTAGGATGGGCAAGCTCCATTACGGTTGTAACTCGAGGATTACCTGTAGAATTAGCTTATTTGGTTGTGTCTCCTGTCTGGTTTACCTGGGAGGCTGACGACATATTTAAAAAACTAGGGCATTTAAAAGCAAATAAACTGGTTTTTTCCCCCTGCCTCTTGTTTCTTTTCCCCTTGTTTCAATTGACTATACAGGCTCCCCTGTTTAATTTTTCTGCAGATCCTTGATCGCAAACACTTCCATAAATAATTCTTATAGAAGCATGGGAGATTTTTTTTTTATTTAGGTAATGCTTTTATGGCTCTTGCATTTACTTCAAGGCCCATACCTCACTTTAACGACACCTTGAGGACTGGTTTCGGTCGAACCACCCAGTTACAACATGAATAAACGTTGTGGCGAGCGGTGCCCAAATTGCATTCAGCAAACAGCTGCATTCAGCTGCCTCCAGAAGCCTGTGAATGCTCCAACACTGGAAGTTTTTAAGAAGAGACTGGACAACCATTTGTCTGAAATGGTAGAGGGTCTCCTGCCTGAGCAGGGGGTTGGACTAGATGACCTCCAAGGTCCCTTCCAACTTTATTATTATTATTGATCATCGCACAGTCAGCCAGATGTTCAGACTGCATTTGGCATTTTTGTCTACCTATCCAGTCCTTACCAAGGACCTGGGATAGGCAGATGTGGATGTCTGATGGTATTACCGATATCGTCGCAGGATGGAAGCAGTTCCTAGTAATTTTGCAATTGACTAATGGCGAATTTGTCAATGCCAATGGTGTTCAAGTGGTGCCATTATTATTATTATTATTATTAGTAGTAGTAGTAGTAGTAGTAGTAGTAGTAGTAGTAGTAGTAGTAGTAGTAGTAGTAGTAAGGATGCAGGATTCCCTGAGGCTACACAGTCAGGCAGGTTTTGAAGAGGAGGAATTTTGGTCATTATGCCTGACCCACGGAATAATAAGTGGCACCTGCAGGGAATCAGGCAGGACAATTGGCAGCAGGATTGGTCTTACATCACTTTCTGACATCTATTTGCAATTCCCAGAAGTCCTTAATTAACCACATGGTATGACAGAATAACAGAGTTGGAAGGGACCTTGGAGGTCATCTAGTCCAACCCCCTGCACAGGCAGGAGACCCTATACCATTTCAGACAAATGGCTGTCCAGTCTCATCTTAAACACTTCCAGTGTTGGAGCATTCACCGCTTCTGGAGGCAGGTTGTTCCACTGGTTAATTGTTCTGTCAGAAAATTCCCCCTCAGTTCTAGGTTCGTTCTCTCCTTGATTAGTTTCCATCTATTTTGCTTCTTGTCCGGCCTTCAGGTGCTTTGGAGAATATATTGACCCCGCCTCTTCTTTGTGGCAGCCCCTCAAATATTGGAAGGCTGCTATCATGTTACCCCCTAGTCCTTTTCATTAAATTAGATATACCCAGTTCCTGCAACCGTGCTTCACGCTTTAGCTTTCACTCCCCTAATCATCTTAGTTGCTCTTCTCTGCATTCTTTCTGTTAAGTATCTCCTACACAACTTACCCCAATGCTAGTAGCTGCTATTTCAGGCCCTAATTCCTTGTTTCAAACCGCCAATCCATTCTTCATAAAGGATAAAACAGTACAGGTAGCCCTTGACTTACGGTCATCCGTTCAGTGACTGAAAAAAGTGATGACCATTTTTCACACTTACATCCATTGTACCATCCCGGTGGTTACCTGGTCAAAATTCAAACGCTTGGCAACCGATTCAGATTTATGACCAGCTGTGACCAGCTTTTGTGACCTTCTGACAAGCAAAATCATTCAACAACTGGGTCCCTAACTGAACTGCAGTAATTCAGGGAACGAGGGTGGCAAGAAACCTCATAAAATGGGGCAAAACTCACTTCACCGCCCCCCTCAGCAACAGAAACGTTGGCCTCAACTGTCGTACGTCGAGGACTACCTGTATATAAAGCCACTGTGGTTTCACCAGAGTTTGCAGGCTGGTTTCCATAGAGCAGACAGACAGATTTCATATACCAGGGCTAGGCAACCTTGGCTCTTTTATGACTCGTGGACTTCAACTCCCAGAATTCCTGAGCCAGCCATGCTGAGGGGAAAGGGAGAAGTTGCCATGCTGAGCCATGCTGGCTCAGGAATTCTGGGAGTTGAAGTCCACGAGTCATAAAAGAGCCAAGGTTGCCTACCCCTGTCATATACCAACAGATTACAGTTAGGATTAGGAATAGGGTTAGACTAAATATATCAACAGAAAGTGGAGACTGAGTATGTTAAAGAGAGACCAATTCTGTCCTTCACTCATTATGAAGGGAGAGCCAGTTTGGTGTGTGGTGGTTAAGGTATCAGGCTAGAAACCAGGAGACAACGAGGTCTAGTACCGCCTTAGGCATGCAAGCCGGCTGGGTGACTTTGAGCCAATCACCAGGAGATAGTGAGTTCTAGTACCGCCTTAGGCATGCAAGCCGGCTGGGTGACTTTGAGCCAATCACCAGGAGATGGTGAGTTCTAGTACCGCCTTAGGCATGCAAGCCGGCTGGGTGACTTTGAGCCAATCACCAGGAGATGGTGAGTTCTAGTACCGCCTTAGGCATGCAAGCCGGCTGGGTGACTTTGAGCCAATCACCAGGAGATGGTGAGTTCTAGTACCGCCTTAGGCATGAAAGCCGGCTGGGTGACTTTGAGCCATTCACCAGGAGATGGTGAGTTCTAGTACCTCCTTAGGAATGCAAGCCGGCTGGGTGACTTTGAGCCATTCACCAGGAGATGGTGAGTTCTAGTACCGCCTTAGGCATGAAAAAGCCAGCTGGGTGACTTTGAGCCAATCACCCGGAGACGGTGAGTTCTAGTACCACCTTACGCATGAAAAAGCCAGCTGAGTGACTTTAAGCCAATCACCAGGAGACCGTGAGTTCTAGTCCTACCTTTGATATGAAAGCCGGCTGGGTGACTTTGGGCCAGTCCTTTTTCCGCCCAACCCACCTCACAGGGTTGTTGTGCGGAAAACAGGAGGAGGAAGGAGCATTATGTATGTTCATCGCCGAGTTATTTATTAAACAAGACAGGCAAGACAGAAATCTAATACTGTTAAGTAGTAAATAAATAGTTGAATAAACTGCAGGTTCATTACAGGAATCATCAACTGGACCCACCAACTGTGAAGTCGCAGAAGTCTTGGTGAGGAGGACCTTTGGACCTCCACAGCCGGCATTCTCAGAAACCATTTAGCAACTTCCTTCTCCCAGCTGCCTTTCAGCAAATAGCAAGAGCACTTTGACTTATATACCGCTTCACAGCCCCTCTCTAAGTGACTTGCAGAGTCAGCCTGTGGCCCCCCAACAATCGGGGTCCTCATTTTACCGACCTCGGAAGGACAGAAAGCTGAGTCGACCTTGAGCCGGTCAGGATTGAACTCCTGGCTGTGGCCACAGACAGCCTGCAATGCTGCCTTTTAACCACTGTGCCATCATGGCATGGCATGGCATGGCATGGCATGGCATGGCATGGCATGGCATGGCATGGAAAGGAAAGGAAAGGAAAGGAAAGAAGGAAAGGGAAGGAAAGGGAAATGAAGGGAAGGGAAGGGAAGGGAAGGAAAGGAAAGGAAAGGAAAGGAAAGGAAAGGAAAGGAAAGGAAAGGAAAGGAAAGGAAAGGAAAGGAAAGGGAATAGCATTTATATACTGCTCCATATTGCTTTACAGTCCTCTCTCAGCAGTTTACAGAGTCAGCGTATTGCTCCCACCGTGGCTTCTAAAACTGACCTACCGACCAGAATCTTTCCTCTGTTCTTTGACCAATTAAAGTTTATACCTCTTTTATCAACAAGTCATGTGACAGCCCAGCTTCTTCAGAGCCCCAAATGCTCCCTCCGGCCACAGAGAGTTGGGAGAAAATGCGTGGCACCAGCAGGCCGCCGTTGCAGGATCTGCTCGCAAGTGCTTTGACAATACTATTGCACTGCTAGCCGTGAAGTACAGTAGTGCAATGAAGTCAGAGCTCCTGTCAGCAGGAAAACGCTTGGAGAACAGAATGACAGAGTGGGAAGGGACCTTGGAGGTCTTCTAGTCCAGCCCCCTGCTTAAGCAGGAGACCTTACACCAGGGGTCCTCCAACTTGGCCACTTTAAGACTTGTGGACTTCAACTCCCAGAATTCCCCAGCCAGCCTTGCTGGCTGGGGAATTCTGGGAGTTGAAGTCCACAAGTCTTAAAGTGGCCAAGTTGGAGGACCCCTGCTTTACACCATTCTGGAGAAATAGCGGTTAGAGCTCTTTTTAAAAAGCCTCCAGTGATGGAGCAGCCACAGCTTCTGGAGGCAGGTTGTTCCACTGGTTAATTGCTCTCACTGTCAGGAAATTCCTCCTTAGTTCTAGGTTGCTTCTCTCCTTGGTTAGTTTCCATCCGTTGCTTCTTGTCCTGCCTTCAGGTGCTTTGGCGAACAGCTTGACTCCCTCTTCTTTGTAGCCACCCCATAATTCAGAGGACCGTCTCCATGCATAGCATCAGCTAGATTCCAGCGGTCTGACTCAAGAGAGTTATTTGTAAAAGTAGGAGATAAGCAGAGTCCTCCATGGGGCTGGGGGGGGGGGATGTGTGCAGGAACATGCCCAAGATGAAAAGAATGCAGGCCCTGCAAGGGGGAGTCGCATTCCTGTAGATCAGGCTTCCCAACCCAGCCATTTGCCTCCCGAAAGAAGCAGCAGCGTCTCAATAATCAGGGAATCTGTTTTCTTGTTTTTAGGCAAAGTTGTTTGCCAAAAGGAAACTCTCCAGCTTTTTTTTTTTTCTTAGAGGCAAAGGATGCACAGACTAGCACACAGGAAACTTTGGCGGACTTGTATCCAGTGGTGGGATTCGGCCGGTTCGCACCACTTCGGCAGAACCCGGTAGCTTAAATTTTTTGTTGCCCGGGCCCAGAACTGGACTTCCGGAAACGGCATCCCAACACAGAGAACCGGTTGTTCACATGTTTGAATCCCGTCGCTGCTTGTTATCGTATGCAAAAAAGCACGCTCGTGTTTTAATGCTTCTGCAGCAAAACTCAAAATAAATAAATAAATAAATAAATAAAAAATCCATCCAGAGGACAAGATGGGATTTCCCGTTACTGTTTTAGGCAACCGCGTAGCCTCCCAAACCTTTAGGATACGGGATTTCCCTTGACGTTGTGTTTTAGCTGACAAGAGCATTACTGGCCAATGCCCTTTTAACATTGCACTGCTTTTTGTGCATGTTCACTAGTAGTACAACATAAAAAGGGCAGTGGACAGACACTTCTCACCCTGCGGAAAACAGCACGACAGAAGAACAGAATGACAAGAGTTGGAAGGGATCTTGGAGGTCTTCTAGTCCAACCCGCTGCTCAAGCAGGAGACTGTCTAAATTTCAGACAAATGCCTGTCCAATCTCTTCTTAAAAACTTCCAGTGTTGGGAGCATTCATCATTTCTGGAGGCAGGTTGTTCCGCTGGTTAATTGTTCTCACTGTCAGGACGTTTCTCCTTAATTCTAGGTTGCTTCTCTCTTTGACAAGCTTCCGCCCCTTACAGCAAAGAGTCCCATGATCCATACTGGCAAAAATAGAAAGTGTTTGACTTCATTAAACAGAATAACAGAGTTGGAAAGGACCTTGGAGGTCTTCTAGTCTAACCCCCTGCTCAGGCAGGAGAACCTACATCATTTCAGACAAATGGCTGTCCAACCTCTTTTTAAAAACTTCCAGTGATGGAGCACCCACTTCTGAAGGCAAGCTGTTCCACTGGTTAATTGTCCTCACTGTTAGGAAGTTTCTCCTTAGTTCCAGCTTGCTTCTCTCCTTGATTAGTTTCCATCCGTGGCTTCTTCTCCTGCCTTCAGCTTCTTTGGAGAATAATTTGATCCCCTCTTCTTTGTGGCAGCCCTTCAAATACCGAAACACTGCTTTCATATCACCCCTAGTCCCTCTTTTCCGCGGCACCCCAGAAACCGGGCCACGTAAACAAGCGTAGCCCCATCCATGGGATGCAGGCAGCCCACAAAACCACACCCCCTCCGGTCCGTGGAACCCGGTCCCTGGTGCCTCAAAGGTTGGGGGGGCCACTGCTCTAAACTAGCCATACCCAGTTCATCATAACAAGACAAGGCAAGCTCAAGAGGCCATCCTTAGCAAAAAAAAAAAAAAGCCCCCCCCCCCAAAGCCAGCCAGCCATCAAGCCACCCAGAGTTATTTTGTAGGGGTGATGGGTGGCATAGAATTGTAATAAATAAATAATGAATAAATAAATCTTAGAGGAGGACAGAAAAGCTTAGAAAGCATTGCAATCCTCAGAAGAGATTCAGTAACGAGCACGGAAATTAAAGCAAAAACCTATTTTGGGTCCCGTTGAGGAGTTCCAAGAATTCCTCACCTGCAGGTAGTCCTCGACTTTCAACTATGCATATAGTGAACTTTCAGAGTTACAACAGTGCTGGAAAAGGCGACTTATGACCCCTTTTTTCACGCTTACGACCATTCCAGTATCCCCAGTCATGTGATCAAAATTCGGACACTTGGCAACTGGCATATCTATATTTATGAGGGTTGCGGCGTTCCCAGGGTGATGGGAACACCTTTCCCCACCTTCAGACAAACCAAGATCATGGGGGAAGCCAGATTGTCTTCACAACCATGTCACTAAATACGGAATAACATAGTTGGGAGGGACCTTGTAGGTCATCTAGTCCAACCCTGTACCCTGTTCCCCAAATCCTCCATTTCTTCTGAATATATAATGGAAAACCCAAGTTTCTCTTGTGTAAGAAACTTATTGCTGTGTGTTCTTTCGCCCTAACAAACAAAGCAAAAGCGGAAGATAATTCCTCTGGATCTTGCTAAGATGCAAAGCAGTCAAACGCTGCTTGGGTTTTCCATTATAATATATTTAGAAGAAATGGAGGATTTGGGGAATAGAGTGCAGGCAATCCTCGCAACTAGGACTGAGCCAAAATTTCTGTTGTTAAGCAAGTCAGTGAAGCGAGGTTTGCACGATCTTATGACCTTCTTTTTGCCACAGTTGTTAAGTGAATCACTGCAGTTGTTAAGTCTCCTGGCTTGAGCAGGGGGTTGGACTAGATGACCTACAAGGTCCCTTCTTACACAAGAGTGCGCGTCAGTTCATAACTCCCGGGCAAACAAAGAGTAATTCCCATAGATCCGAAAACTATATACGTGTGTGTGTGTGTGTGTGTGTGTGTGTGTAGGTAACATATTAAATATTAACTTTCCATTGCTGAACAATATTCACTGTTTAAATGGACACAATACTAAAACCATTCCAACCCAACCACACACAAAAATTGAAATATTGGCCAGTTCAGGCCCCTTTATCGTTCCTTCGCCTTTCTCAGTTGTCTTCCAATAATCTATTTTTAAAAATATATCGATCTCTTTGATATACTGGGGCTTCCTTCTGATCCAATGCAACAGAGCTCTTTTTTTTTACACCTACTTTTCATTCCTTAAGCAATGATTGCTTCATTTCCAGAAGATGCTCCAACAGCATTTAATATTTGTTTTCTGCCTTTATTATTTTTATAAATAACTCCAAGGCAGGGAACATGCTAATATTCCTTCCTCGTCCTATTTTCCCCACAACGAAAACCCTGTGAGGTGGGTTTGGCTGAAAGAGAGGGTCTGACCCAGTCACCCGGCCAGCTTTCATACCTAAGGTGGGACTAGAACTCACAGTCTCCTGGTGATTGGCCCAAAGTCACCTAGTTAACTTTCATGCCTAAGGGGGGGGGGACTAGAACTCACAGCCTCCCGGTAATTGGCCCACAATCACCCAGGTTAGGCTTTCATGAACTCCCCAAAGTCACCCAACCAGCTTATTTGCCTAAGGTGGAACTAGAACTCACAGTCTCCTAGTGTTTGGTCCAAAGTCACCTGCTTGGATTTCAGGCCTAAGGCAAGACTAGAATTCACTCTTCCCTGGTTTCTAGCCTGGTGCCTGAACCACTTGACCAAATTGGCTCTCGTTGTTATTTAGCCTCACAATATTCTTGCAGTGCCAACTAGGATGGGGGGGAAAAGGTCCATGGCTGAACGTGGCACTGGGTCTAGGCTGATGTACAATCTCATGTACTTGCTTTTGTTGAAAGAAAAATCTTCATCAGGGTCCTAGTCCAAGCTGGGAATAAACAAAATGGAGGCTGCTTGAGAAAGAAGGTTGTAGTTTATTGAAGAGCAAAGCCAGACAGAAGCGTGGCTCTGGGAAAGCTGACCACATGGAGTGGCGGGTTTTTATACCTTCTTGAGCTTTTGTTTGGAGTTCTTCCTATGGCATGAACTTCGACCTGAGTCTGAGTGTGCCTTTCTGGTATTCTGATGGTTAATCTTATTATGTCCTAAAGGTCATATCCTGCTTCCCTGGGCTGGGGCTGATGGCTATGTCCTGTGTTGGTTTTTTTGGGGGTGAGGGATTGTTGATTCTAGGGATCTTTGTCTTTCTAATCCCATCAGCTCTAAGCTTCCAGGTTCCAGTCTTTCTGAAAGGATTATGATATCTGCATTTCTACAGAGCTGGTTTCTGCATGGGGGAGAGAAACTTGGGGCTAGTAAGAAAAACTGGGCATGCTTTTCTGCCTTTTTAAGATCCTTTGAGGAAATATAATATTCTGCCCACACTTTCAATTCGCTTATGGATAGAAATGGGATAAATCTGCCTTTTCTTAATCTGGTGCTTTCCAGACCTGCTACGTTGCAGGTAGAATCAACCCCAGGTAGCAATTTGTATGGGCAGACGATAAGATTTAGGGTCCACTCAGCCCCTCCAGAGGGCAACAGGATTAGGAGGTCCCTAAATAAGCTTTCAGATGACAAAACAAATCAATAATTTGCTACAGGTGCAAGCACAATACAGGCAGCCCTCGACTTACCGCCACCAACTCGAGCCCAACATTTCTGTGGCTTAGAGAAAAGATTCGTTAAGCGAGTTTTGTCCCATTTTACGACCTTTCCTGCCACAGCTTGTTAAGTAAATCCCAGCCGTTGTTAAGTTAGAAACACAGTTGTTAAGTGAACCTGGCTTCCCCTATTGAGTTTGCGTGTCAGAAGGTCGCCAAAGGTGATCTCATGAGCCCCCCCCAAACATTGCAACCGTCATAAGTACAAGTCAGTTGCCAAGCGTCTGAATCTTGATCACGTGACCACCAGTTTGAAAAATGGTTTTTCAATGCTGTTGTAACTTTGAACGGTCACTAAACGAACCGTTGTGAGTTGAGGACAACCAGTGGGCAACGGAAGGTTCTATTTCTTTTTTCCTTTTCCATGCTTTTCATGGATCTCTTCCCATTTTCCCTTCCATGCAACCCACCACAGCAACATCCCAGCACACAAGCCACGCCTACACGCAGTATTGGCCACGCCTACACGCAGTATTGGCCACGCCCCCCGGGAATCGGGCTCGGGGAGAATGGATCCGCCCAAGAAGCCACGCCCACTGATGGACCACGCCCCCCCTCGAGCAAGACGGCAGAAAGACATGGAGCGAGCCCACAACCCCCTTTCGGGGTGAATAATGGGCACGCCCAGATATACTCTCAGCCTCCCCCCCCTCCAGGCGTGAGGAATGGTTGAATCCGGCGGGGGGAGGGGGGACGTTTTCTTACATTCCTGCCCTCCTCCGCGGCTTTTCCACCCCTTTTGTTCCTTCCGTTCGTTTAGGCCGCTCTTCAGGGGGCCACTTCGGTCCTCAAGGGAACGGCGGCTCCGTTCTGCGCGGTGGCGGCCCGCCAGCAGTCCCGAGACTTACCATGGTCTCGAGCGTAGTAACCGCCGTCTCCATGTTGAATAGTTGACATTCCTCAGGCGGTGGCATTCTCCCCTCCCCTCGCGGGACCGCCCCTTTTTTGGCTGACTGGAAGAGACGACGCTCCCTATTGGGCACTTGTCATTCGATCCTCTTCTTCATTGGCTGCTCCCGAGGAAGTCCTTACATCTATTGGATAATGACTGGGATAACGCCCCAAGATGAAACGAGAGCTCTAATTGAGTGCCTTAGAAGCTACGCCCTTTCCCATTGGTTCGTTAATGGCGAAGCGAGCTGGGAGAAAAATCAGACAGAGAGGCCGGATTGGCTGGCGGGCATCAGCATGCGGCGCTTCATTGGCCCTTCGCGTAGCTTTTAATTTTCAAAGGCGGGCCGGCTCGTCGATGCCCTCCTTCCTCCCGCCTCGCCGACTTTGACTCTGATTGGCTCCCGTTTGAAACCCGAAAAAGTGATTGGTTGAATTGCCCGTCAATCAAACTTCGAAGTTTGAGGCGGATGGAACGTTGGATCTCAGTGCTGCGCTCTGATTGGCTCCGGCGGAGTTTGAATGTTTGGCGAGGCGATGCAGCTGGCGCGTTCAGACGTAGCTCTTCGCATCCAGGCCGGCAGGTTACCCGGGTGGTTTGAGCAGGATCGTCCCGGAGAAAGCCTGCTCTGGATACCAATCCGAAGCTGAGCTAGTACTTGCATCTGCCATAAAGAGTCTTGGCTCACTGGGACTGGTTCGCACGACACGTGAGCAACGGATTCAGTACGTCGTGGGAATCCCGTCGTTTGTCCACGGGATGGGTCAATCGGACCGTCACGTGAACCTGGGCTGGGGTTTATTTGTTTGGGAGCTTCCTGTGCCGTAAACGGATCCCTTGTGTTCGGTGAATGGGTGTTTAATGTGTCGTGTGAATGGATGCTTCAGTGGCTGCTGCCGTTTTATCACCCTTGCCCTCACCTAGTCCAGAGAGACTATTGTTCTGGTCTTTCTTCTCAATCCCCTTGCTTGCTGTACATCTGAAAAGGCCAGGTTAACAAAGAAAAAAAAGTAACTCAGATACTTGATGCTTCTTGTAACAGAAACTTCAGCAAGGGTCCAGCAAAACAGACTGCAGGTAGTCCTCATCTTACAACAACAGAACCTAACATTGCCATTGCTAAGCAAGACTGTTCTTAAGGGATTTTTGCCCCATATTACAACCTTTCTTGTTACAGTTGTTAAGTAAATCCTTGCAGTTGTTAAAGTTGTCACACTGTTGTTAACTGAATCTAGCTTCCCCATCGACTTTGCCGGTCAGAGGGTCGCAAAAGGGGATCACCTGACCCCGGGGACACTGCAACAGTCATAAACATGAACCAGTTGTCAGGCATCCAAATGTAAATCACGTGACCATGGGGATGCTGCAACGGTCATAAGTGTAAAAACCGGTCATAACTTTTTTCAGTGCTATTGTAACTTCAAACGACTAAGTTGAGGATTACCTGTAATTAGATATGTCATTTAATTATCCTACTTTTTCCCATAATGCTGTGGTTCCCAACCTTTTCTTCACCACAAACCACCTTTAAATACTTTTTGTGGCCACAGACCCCCAAGACTTAAGATTTAAATCATAACATTTCTTCAAGCCTTTGCGGACCCCCTGTGACAACAACATCACACACACACACCACCAAGGGTCTGCAGACCACAGGTTGACAACTGCTGCCATAACAAATTGCTGCATCAAACTATTTCTCTTTTTTTTTTTAACTATAAAGACTTGTCAAACACAGCAATAAAGATATCTGATTTCATTGTAGGTGATGTCCTGATCTGTTTTGTCTTTCTCAAACAATTCAGGCGAAGGACACAAATGAAGATATAGTTTAGCCTGGTATTGCAGAAAATGGCTAGAGTTAAGCGACGGGGCCAAAAATGGAGACCCAGAACAAAATCCTCATCAAAGGGGAAAAAACACATTGAGTTTCCATCTTCATCTCTTCTTCCTTCAAAAGCTTTCCCTCCGACGTAAGTATTTCTCATTTTGCTTTAACATTTCTGAGTAACGTTTTGCAACTTGCAAAATTTTTTGGGGGTTAAACCTGAGTACAGGAAGTCCTTGACTTACAACCACAACTGAGCCCAAAATAGCTGTTGTTAAGAGAGACATTTGTTAAGTGAGTTTGGCTTCGTGTTACGACTTCTCTTGCCTCCGGTTGTTAAGTGAATCACTGCAGAGGATAAGTTAGCAACTCGGTTGTTAAGTGAATTTGGCTTCCCCATTGACTTTGCTTATCAGAAGTTTCCAAAAAAGTGATCACATGACCCCGGGACACAGCAACGGTCCTAAATAAGAACCAGTTGTCAAGCATCTGAATTTTGATTACATGATCACAGGCATGCTGCATTGGTCGTAAGTATGAAAAACGGTCATAAGTCACTTTTTTCTGTATCATTGTAACTTTGAACGGTCAGTAAATGAACTGTTGTAAGTCAAGGACTACCTATATTGCTTGATTAAAGCTTGTGGTTAATGTTCGTTTGCTTTAAGACAGGGGTCTTCAAACTTGGCCCTTTTATGACTTGTGGACTTCAACTCCCAGAATTCCTCAGCCAGGCACGCTGGCTGAGGAATTCTGGGCGTTGAAGTCCACAAGTCATAAAAGGGCCCAGTTTGAAGACCCCTGCTTTAAGAGCATACCTCGTCCCTCGACAATTGGGACCTAAATTTCCATCTCTAAGCGATGCAGTCGTTAAATAAGTCGCCGAGTGTCCTCACCCAATTTTACAACTGCTTTTTTTACCGTGGCGTTAAGCGTAACCGGCTTGTCCCATTGACTTTGCTTATTGGAAGCTGGCTGGGAAAGTCACAAATGACAATCGCAGTTTTGCAAAGAAAATGTTAATTTGTAGTTGTTTTCAGCAGGTCTCCAGTTATTCTCCATAGCCAAAGACGGCCTTTCTGTTCCAGGCTTTTAGCTTTTGGGGACATATTAGAAACCCTCAAGCATGTTCTGGCTGCGACGGTTAGTTGGTGTTGGTGGTGCCAGAGACACGTTGCACACGTAAGTTTGTTTGATATCGAGGCTGCCCTACAGGGAGAGGAATCGTTTAGTGCCCATTCGGTACTGGAAAAAGTGATTTATCCCATTTTTCGCACTCACAACCATTGCAGCATCCCCGTGGTCACGTGATCTGTCAGAGCATGCACAGTCTTATTGTGCTAAGGCAGGGGTAGGCAACCTTGGCTCTTTTATGACTCATGGACTTCAACTCCCAGAATTCCTGAGCCAGCATGGCTCAGCTTGGAAACCTCTCCATTTCTCCTCAGCATGGCTGGCTCAGGAATTCTGGGAGTTGAAGTCCATGAGTCATAAAAGAGCCAAGGTTGCCTACCCCTGTGCTAAGGTAACCCAGGAGTAAATACAGTAAACTGGTTTGTAATTAAATGTGGTTTATCATACAATATTTACAAATATACACTAGAAATAAGATACATACACGTGGTGAAACAGCAAACTCCAATATACAGCAATTACAGCAGTCAAATGGATGAGAAAGACTCCAGCAAAAAAACTTCCCTTCTATACTCTGACTCTTAAAGGCACAGTCACAGACCCTGCTGAGTCATTCCCATTCTTGCATCATCCACCTTACATTACATCATTACATAAGCTGTTTTGCCTTTAAATCATTATCCTGAGATGATCAAAATTCAGAGGCTTGGCAGCTGGCATGTACTTACGACGGTTGCAGTTTCCCGGGGTCATGTGATCACCTTTTGCCACCTTCTGACAAGCAAACTTAATGGGGAGGCTTGATTTCAGTCAATGCACATCAAGCGTTTTGGACTTGCCCCTGACCGAAGATGTCATAGGGATTTTACAGCAACCAGGTTTCCTTTGAATAAACTTGGTTTTTACCCAACAAGCTTTCTTTTGCAGGACTTAAAATGCACCCTGAATGTATTTATTTATGAGTTGGTTATCCTGTCTTTATTAATTTATCAATCACACAAGGCGGCAAACATGCATAAAATTGTGGGACATTATTATTATACTCTAAGCTACAAATATTCCCTTCTATCAGTAATACATAACATTTGTCCTCTTTTTTCATCACAATAACAGCCCTGTGAGATGGGTTGAGCTGAGGGAGAAAGATCGGCCCAAAATCACTCAGCTAGCTTTCATCTCTTAAGACAGGACTAGAATTCACTGACTCCTCATAATTGGCCCAAAGTCACCCAGCTGACTTTCATGCCGAAGACAGAACTAGAACTCACCGTCTCCTGGTGATTGGCCCAAAGTCACCCAGCTGGCTTTCATGGCTAAGGTGGGATTAGAACTCACCGCCTCCAAAGTCCTTGGGCCAAAGTCACCTAGTCTGCTTTCATGCCTAAGGCGGGACTAGAACTCACCGTCTCCCGGTGATTGGCCCAAAGTCACCTAGCCGGCTTTCATGGCTAAGGTGAGATTAGAACTCACCGCCTCCAAAGTCCTTGGGCCAAAGTCATCTAGTCTGCTTTCATGCCTAAGGCGGGACTAGAACTCATTGTCTCCTGGTGATTGGCCCAAAGTCACCCATCTGGCTTTCATGGCTAAGGTGGGATTAGAACTCACCGCCTCCAAAGTCCTTGGGCCAAAGTCACCTAGTCTGCTTTCATGCCTAAAGCGGAACTAGAACTCATCGTCTCCTGGTGATTGGCCCAAAGTCACCCAGCCGGCTTTCATGGCTAAGGTGGGATTAGAACTCACCGCCTCCAAAGTCCTTGGGCCAAAGTCACCTAGTCTGCTTTCATGCCTAAGGCGGGACTAGAACTCATCATCTCCTGGTGATTGGCCCAAAGTCACCCAGCCGGCTTTCATGGCTAAGGTGGGATTAGAACTCACCGCCTCCAAAGTCCTTGGGCCAAAGTCACTTAGTCTGCTTTCATGCCTAAGGCGGGACTAGAACTCATTGTCTCCTGGTGATTGGCCCAAAATCACCCAGCCAGCTTTCATGACTAAGGTGGGATTAGAACTCGCCGCCTTCAAAGTCCTTGAGCCAAAGTCACCTAGTCTGCTTTCATGCCTTAAGGCGGGACTAGAACTCACCATCTCCAAAGTCACCTAGTCGGCTTTCATGCCTATGGTGGGACTAAGCCCAGTGTTTAAGCCAGCATCTTATCCACTACTCCAAAAATAAAACAGTGCTTGACTTGGCACCCGTTTCCTTCACCTCTCCACTAATCCTGTCGAAACGTGATTTCTTTCTCTTTCCAGATTTTTCGTGTCTTTGTGAACGCAGCCTTTCCTTCGCACACGTACCGGGAGGAGCTGAAGACGCTTAGGGCTGAAGTCAAAAACCTGGAAAGGGAGGTGGCTAAGCTGCGGTCAATTCTCCAAGTTAGTTACTTACATCTCACTACAGTTGAAGCTTCTCCACTCCCCATTAAATTCTGTCCTTCATCTTTATGAATAGAAAGACCAGGAAATACGATGTATTGTTAAGCAAACTTAGTTTGCTATAGGGCAGGGGTCCTCAAGGTTGGCCCTCAGCTTTGCTGGCTGAGGAATTCTGGGAGTTGACGTCCACAAGTCTTAAAGAACCTTGAGGACCCCTGCCCTCAGCTTTGCTGGCTGAGGAATTCTGGGAGTTGAAGTCCACAAGTCTTAAAGTTGCCAACCTTGAGGACCCCTGCCCTCAGCTTTGCTGGCTGAGGAATTCTGGGAGTTGACGTCCACAAGTCTTAAAGTTGCCAACCTTGAGGACCCCTGCCCTCAGCTTTGCTGGCTGAGGAATTCTGGGAGTTGAAGTCCACAAGTCTTAAAGTTGCCAACCTTGAGGACCCCTGCCCTCAGCTTTGCTGGCTGAGGAATTCTGGGAGTTGACGTCCACAAGTCTTAAAGTTGCCAACCTTGAGGACCCCTGCCCTCAGCTTTGCTGGCTGAGGAATTCTGGGAGTTGAAGTCCACAAGTCTTAAAGTTGCCAACCTTTTGAGGACCCCTGCTATAGGGCATTTTATTCATAAAACCAGAACTAAAAGGCGATTTCTGGGAGAGGGAGAAGAGAGAATGATAAATTGCGGTCACACGGAGCACTGCAAATGGCCGTAAATGCGAGTCAATTGCCAAGCTCTCAAAATGTGGTCACGTGACTACAGGGGGGGTATATGGCCGGAAGTCATAACTTCAGAATGGGTTGTAAGTGGCTTTCGAGGGTCCGTCATAACTGAGACGGTCCCTAAGTGATCAGTCCTAAGTTGAGGACAACTTGCAGTTCATCGTAGGCCAGAGGTCCTGCCTCCTGGCTATGGGGTTAACGCCCAAGATATTTTGCTTTATTTATGTAGTTTGACTTAAATGTTTTAATGCTTTTAAAGTTTTCTACTTTAATGCTTTGAAATGTTTTTTAAGCTCTAATCATAATATATGTTTTGAACGGTGAGCTGCCCAGGGATGGGTGGCTATAGAAATCAGATCAGTCAATGAATGTGTGAACCCAGATAGTGAATTGTTAATGGATGTCTGAGTCCTTCTGGATCAGATTTAATAAGGAATAGCTGAGAGCTGTCCTGGTTAAATTGAGATGGTGGTCTGCCTTTGCTGATTTTTCCTCTGTGGATTCGTGCCAGCAGGGAGGGCCTACTCCGGATCCTGTCAGTCAAAGAATTCGGACTATCGGGATCCGGAAGAAAGGCCTTCTCTGCTGCATCAAACCCCCCCCCCGCCCCTTGGGAACATCTTGCCCCAAGGTGGGGGTCTCCAAACATGGCGACTTGTGGACTTCCACTCCCTTTTGCACTAGGCCCAGGGGTAGGCAACCTTGGCTCTTTTATGACTCGTGGACTTCAACTCCCAGAATTCCTGAGCCAGCCATGCTGAGCAGAAATGGAGAGATTTCCATGCTGAGCCATGCTGGCTCAGGAATTCTGGGAGTTGAAGTCCACGAGTCATGAAGGGGGCCATAGTTCCCTCATGCTGGCTCAGGAATTCTGGGAGTTGAAGTCCACAAGTCATGAAGGAGGCCATAGTTCCCTCATGCTGGCTCAGGAATTCTGGGAGTTGAAGTCCACGAGTCATAAAAGAGCAAAGGTTGCCTACCTCTGCACCAGGCCAAATACCTCCTCTTTAAAAAATTAAGAGAATAAAACATTACAATAACTAGAAGTAGATAAGCAAAGAAAACCTTTATAAACTGTATGTAAAGGAATGCAGAGAGGGAAGGTATGATAGAGGTATTAAAAAAGGACAGAAGGAGGGGAGGGATGGAGGGAAGGAAAGAGAGGAGAGAGAGAGAGGGAAGCAAAATGGCAAAGCCGGGCAGCAAATAAATTCAACAACTAATAAGTAAATCAATAATGTGTTTTTTTTTCTTTCTCAAGCAGAATGAAAGTACTGCAGCGTCGGTGGGAAGCCCGCCTTGCCAGCTCTCTCCAAACCTATTACCAGCTTCTCCTGCACATACACAGCTCGGCGTCACACAACCCTCACCGTTGTCTTCGCAAAAGCTAGAGATTCCCACTCCGCCGCCTCCACCGCCGCCGCCGCCACCCCCACTGCCGCCACCCCCACCAGCATCCCTCGGTTTCAAAAGACGGAGTGACACAAAGGTAAGACGGAACTTAAAACCGACCAGGGAGAAAGTTTTGAACTTCTTTTGTAAAGGAAAGACTTTGTGACGCTTGCAAAGGCTAACCTGCGGGCTACAATTGACTTCATGAGAGACACAGGTAGTCCTCGCTTAACGACTGTTCCTTCAGCAAACATTCAAAGTTAAGGTGGCACAAAAGACATCTGACTTACAAGCTGTCCCCAAAGTTAAAACTCTTGCAGTTTCCTTGTGGTCACGCCAACAAAATAGGGGTGTTTGACAGCCTGCCTCTATTACAACCACAGGGACATTTCAAGGGTTAAGGCACTAGGCTGGTTAACCAGGAGACATGAATTCTAGTCCCACCTTAGGCATGAAAGCTGGCTGGGTAACTTTGGGCCAATCATCAGGAGACGGTGATTTCTAGTCCCACCTTAAGCATGAAAGCCAGCTGGGTGACTTTGGGCCAATCACCAGGAGATGGTGAGTTCTAGTCCCGCCTTAAGCATGAAAGCCGGCTGGGTGACTGGGCCAATCACCATGAGATGGTGAGTTCTAGTTCCGCCTTAAGCATGAAAGCCGGCTGGGTGACTTTGGGCCAATCACCAGGAGATGGTGAGTTCTAGTCCCGCCTTAAGCATGAAAGCCAGCTGGGTGACTTTCGGCCAATCACCAGGAGATGGTGAGTTCTAGTCCCGCCTTAAGCATGAAAGCCGGCTGGGTGACTTTGGGCCAATCACCATGAGATGGTGAGTTCTAGTTCCGCCTTAAGCATGAAAGCCGGCTGGGTGACTTTGGGCCAATCAGCAGGAGATGGTGAGTTCTAGTCCTGCCTTAGGCATGAAAGCCGGCTGGGTGACTTTGGGCCAATCACTCTCTCTCTCAACCAACCCACCTCATAGGGTTGTCGTTGTGGGGAAAATAGGAGGAGGAAGGATTGTGTTCACCCCATTGAGTTGTTTGTGAAAATAATAAAGGTGGGATGTAAATAAATAAAAGTAAAAATACTGCAGCGAGCTATTCTGTTCCTTGGCTGTCCATGTGTCTCAAATAATTTGACTGGAGATTGTTAGTCTTTGTTGAAGTGATGAAATTCTGCCGCAATTGTACAGTCTTGTGCTCACCTCTGAGGCCTTTTTGAAGAAAGAGGATCCCTTTGGATAATAATTGCCTACCCAACCCTCTGAGGTCCCAGCCAACCTGGGAATCTGCTACAGGAATCTGCTCTCAAACATTTAAATTGTGACAGAAACGGCAACGTGGATGGGAAGAAGTATTTAAAACCACCTAAATCCAACCCTTGGCTCAACGCAGCCAATCAAACAGCTCCAAGCAAATCCCTAATAAATGTTTCATTTTCACGGTTGAGTGACTCGTGGATTCTGACCTCCCTTTTCAATTTATTCTCCTCAAATTTAGCCTGTCCCGCTAAAAAAGGACGTCCCGCTACAAATAACACCGCAGGATCTTCTGAACGTTAAACTGAAGAAGACTAAGAGTGAACCAGAGATGGATAAGGTAATCCTTGAAATGAGCAGCTTGCAGCTCAAATAAGTTATTTTCTATATGCAGGGAGTCCTCAACGTACGGCCACAACTGAGCCCCAAATTTCTATTGCTAAGCAAGACGGTTCTTAAGTGAGTTTTTACGACCTTTCTTGCCACAGTTGTTAAGTGAATCACTGCAGTTGTTGATTTAGTAATCGGGTTGTTAAGTGAATCTGGTTTCCCCTTGATTTTGTCGGAAGGTCGCAAAAGGGGATCACATGACCCTGGGACTCTGCACCCGTCATAAATACGAATCAAGCGTCCGAATTTTGATCACGTGACCTTGGGAATGCTGGAACGGTTGTAAGTGTGAAAAAGAGTCATAAGTCACTTTTTTCAGTGCTGTTATAACTTCAAATGGTCACTAAATGAACTGCTGTCCCAAAGGTGCTTTTCCAGGAGGCAACTGGACTTCCTTGTTTTTCCTTTGAAGACGTTTCGCTTCTCATCCAAGAAGCTTCTTCAGCTCTGACTGGGATGTTGGGGAATGGAAGGATTTATGCTCCTTGCAGACAGCTAGTCATTTGCCTTCTTTTAGAGAGTCCTTGAGGCCACCTGGAGGTTTACCTGTGTCCTCAGGGTCACCTGAGTGGTGCAAATGGGTGTGGAGCCTTCTTGGAACTGCTGAAAGGACTGTGTTGTACAAAAAGAGGTTGTTTGGGGAAACAGAACAACCACTTCATAAATGTGTGTCACAAAACAGGAGAACAAACCCATCAGGACAAGATTCAGCCGTCCATCTGCATTTAAGAGACGAAGGCCGCTCTTTAGAAGACAGCAAAGTCCACATTTTGGACAGGGAGGACTGCTGGCTTGAAAGAGGGGGCAAAGAGGCCCTCTGTGTCAAAATTGAATAGACCTCCCTCAACAGAGGGGGAGGGATACGACATCATCCATCTCCGGTCTACCACACGGTCCTTTCAGCAGGTCCAAGAAGTCTCCACACCCATTTGCACCACTCAGGTGACCCTGAGGGCACAGGTAAACCTCCAGGTGGCCTCAAGGACTCTCTAAAAGGAATGCAAATGACCAGCTGTCTGCGGTCCTCTCTGTCCAAAATGTGGGCTTCGCTGTCTTTGAAAGAGCGGCCTTTGTCTTTTAAATGCAGGTGGGCTGCTTAACAACCATGGCAGAAAATGTTATAAAACTGGGCACGAACCGTCTTGCTTATGTCTAATCTTAATTATACTTGTAAGTTGAAGACTATTTGTACCATCTCAATTTACTGGAGCCTCTTTGAAAGACATGTTTGAAATGGTATAGGTATAGGGCAGTGATGGCGAACCTTTTAGAGACTGAGTGCCCAAATTGCAACCCAAAACCCACTTATGCATCGTTGAGTGCCGGGTGGGTGTGGCCCATTGGGTGGGTGTGGCCCATTGGGTGGGCATGGCTGCGGTGGTAATGGCAAACTGGGTGGGACTAAAAAGTTCAATCAATCAATTCCAACTTTGCAAGATCTTTTTTTTTCCCCAAGAGAAGTTGAAATTGACTGATTGAACCTTTTTTTTTTTTGCACACGGCGGCGGAGGCCTAAAGCGAAAAGGTTTTATAAAACCCAGCTGAAGGCCTAGGACTGGGGCGACAGCACGCATGCCCACAGAGAGGGCTCTGAGTGCCACCTCTGGCACCCGTGCCATAGGTTCGCCACCACTGGTATAGGGTCTCCTACTGGAGCATGGGGTTGGACTAGAAGACCTCCAAGTTCCCTTCCAACTCTGTTATTCTGTTATTAACACTGGAGGTTTTTAAGAAGAGACTGGACAGCCATTTGTCTGAAATGGTATAGGGTTTCCTGCCTGAGCAGGGGGTTGGACTAGAAGACCTCCAGGTTCCTTTCCGATTCTGTGATTTTGTTATTCTGTGATTCTGTTATTCTGAGATGAGAGGGTACCGTGTTTTTTTTCTCCCCTTCCTGTTTCAGAAAATGTCCCCATTCAAGAGAGGCAAGGCAGTAATTTCTCTCCAGGACCTGCAGAGTGTCCGTCTCCAGTCCAAAACTCCCCAGCCACCTCCTCGCCTTACAAATCTTTTCAAGTAAGAAATTCGCCCTGCTGCGAAATTTATGGAGACGACTTTATGTTTTGTGCTTGAACTTGGTCCACTGAGCGATTCCTTATTGCTAAATCCTGCCCTTTTTCCTTCTTCCTCCTTCAGTACTCCCAGCAAAGACGGTTTAGATTTCCGAAAACACTTGAAAAAAGTGGCTATTGAAAGGTAAAAAACAACAACAACAACATTTTGCTATCTACCAATCATTTAGTTTGAGGATGGGAAGGGTGCCCAGTTGGCATGGTGACATGAATGGCAATAATAATAATAACAACTCATAACTTTAACTTTATTGTCCCTTTGAATGTACACTAATCGGCATACATTTAAAATGAAATTTCGTTGCATTCAGCTCTCGGAGGGTCACCACCTCCGATATACACCACATAAACATGACCAAAAATAAATAACAATAAAATAAATTCTGCCTGTACCCATATACACACACAGAGAAACAACATAGTCTAGTTCAGATATATACCTATACATGGCGATAATAGAATAGATTAAAGTAGAATAGAGTAGAATAGAATAGAACAGAACAGAACAGAATATAGAATAGAATATAGAATAGAATAAGAATAAGAATAGAATGAAATAATATTAGAATAGAATAGAATGAAATATTAGAATATAAATAGAATAGAATATAGAGTAGAATAGAATAGAATAGAATATAGAGTAGAATAGAATAAGAATAGAATGAAATAATATTAGAATAGAATAGAATGAAATATTAGAATATAAATAGAATAGAATATAGAGTAGAATAGAATAGAATAAGAATAGAATGAAATAATATTAGAATAGAATGAAATATTAGAATATAAATAGAATAGAATGTAGAGTAGAATAGAATAAGAATAGAATGAAATAATATTAGAATAGAATGAAATATTAGAATATGAATAGAATAGAATAGAAACAACTTTATTGTCGCTTTGAGTGTACACTAATCGGCATACATTAAAATGAAATTTCGTTGCATTCAGCTCTCAGAGGGTCACCACCTCCGATATACACTACATAAATATGACAAAAATAAATAAATACAGAATTATGCACAGACCCACATATATCATATGACACAGAGAAACAACACAGTCTAGTTCGGGTTATGTATACATGTGCATGGCGAGAAAAATGAATCTTGGGAGTTTACCAGACGGACGGCAAGTGGGAAATAACCCAAAGTTCTAGTTAGATAGTCCTTGATTACGATCACAATTGGATCTGGTTGCTAAGCGATACGGTCACTGAGCGAGTCATCATGCGACTGAACCCGATTTTACAACTTTTTTTTTTTTTTTTTGCAAAAATACATAACTGCTTCCCCAGGGACACCTGATCAAAAATTAGGCGCTTGGGAACCGGCCTGTATTTATGACGGTCGCAACAGCCCAGATCACGGGATTGCCATTTCTCCCAGCCTGTTTCTGGCAAGCAAACTCAGTAGGGGAAGCCTGCTTTGCTTAAAGTCCAGCGGATTCGCTTAACAACTGCAGGGATTTGCTGAACAACTGTGGCAAAACAGGTTGTAAAATTAGCAATTGTGTTAACAACAGAAATTCTGGTCTTACGACCATAATTTTTGAGCCTCAAATTTCTCTTGCTCAGCAAGACCATTTGTTAAGCGAATTTTGCCCCATTTTATGACCTTTCTTGGAACGGTTGTTTAAGTGAATCACTGCAGCTGTTAAGTTACTAAGACAGTTGTTAAGAGGATCTGGCTTCCCCTTATTGACTTTGCTTGTCGGAAGGTCGCAGAACGGGACCGCCTGACCCTGGGACGTTGTAACCGTCATAAATATGAGTGTCATGGTTCTGACAGATGAAACTCTTAAAAGAACTTCGAGGCATTAAAGAATCTTTATTCGAGTAGCATAGCATCGGCACGTACATAGGCAAAGCCAAAATCTGAATTCCCCTCCCCTGAGCATATAGTATCAAAGCACAATTCCCTCCTCTAATTTACAGTCATAAATCACATTCTCCAATTAGTTTGAAATGCAGACCTTCCCTCCAGTTCTCCAATCCGCCATTTCTTATCATCTCTTATTTCAAAAAACCTTGGTTCTCACACTAGTTACAATATTGTTATGTCTAACTAAACTCCCATGCACATTCCTCCTCCTCCCCCCCCCCAGTATCATTTAATTCTAACTCTAATTCTAAGAGTAAAACATGGCTGTATCTCCATATGTTGTCAAAGCATCCGATGTTAACAGCGTTGACAATGAGTCAGTTGCCAAACATCTGAATTTCGATCACGTGACCCCGGGGATGTCGCAATAGTTGTAAGTGAAAAAACGGTCGTAAGTCCCTTTTTTCAATGCCGTTGTAACTTTGAACGGTCACTAAATGAGCTGTTGTAGGTCAAGGACTGTCTGTAAGGTGGCGCTATTATTTTTCTCTTCTTAACCAGGAGTCCAGGGGGGACACCAATGAACAACAAAGAAAACATTGAGACAGGCACAGGGTTGACGCCACTCATGACCCAGGCTCTCCGGCGGAAATTCCAGGCAAGGCCATCTCGAAATGTTATATTGCTGTCCTTGCTTATCTTCATTTCCCGGGAAAATTGGAACAGTGGAGATTGGAAAAAGGTCTTTATAGGAAGCCCTTGACTTAGGACCACATTTAACTTAGGCCCCAAATTCCCTTTGCTAAGCGAGTTGGTTGAGTTTGCTTTGCCCCGTATTAAGACCTTCCCTGCTACCGTTGTTAAGTGAATCACTGCAGTGGTTCAGTTAGTCACACGGTCGTTAAGTGAATCTGGCTTCCCCCATTGATTTTGCTCGTCAAAAGGTCGCAAAAGGGGATCACGTGACCCCCGGGGACTCTGCGACCGTCATAAATGTGAGTCCGTTGCCAAGTTTCCACATTTTGATCCCGTGGAGACGGGGATGCTGCAAGGGCAGTAAGTGTGAAGAATACTCATAATTTGCTTTCTTCAGTGCCGTTTGAATGGTCACTAAGCGAACAGTTGTAAGTCAAGAACAACCTGTACTGCTTTTTTTTTTTTTAAAAAAATAGATTTTTAGAAAAAGAAGTGAGGTGGTAATTTAAGCAGCCTCTGATCAAACCAAGCAGTCCTTCCTTATCAATTGCCTCATGCTGGAGCAGTACAAAATTACAGTGTCTGGGGGCGGGGGGGGGGGGATTTTTTTTGTCTGCAATCAATCTTCACCTTTGCAGCATCCCACAGACACGTAACTGCTATTTGGGCATTTTGCAACCAGTTTGTAAGAAGCAAAGTTACTGGACAAGGCAGAAGTAAAATCAGAAGTCACCGTGTGATTTTTTTCACTTAGCAACCAAGTTGCTAGTCCCTAAGTGAGGACTGTTGGTATCTTCTTGGTACATTGACCTTAATAAAATAAGCAGGTTTCCTGAAATTTACAGGAGCTTGTATTGTTAGATAGCCGAGATTTTTATACAAAAGGAGTACAGTTGGACACAAGAGAGCCAGTTTAGTCTCGTGGTTAAGGCACCAAGCTAGAAAGTGGGAGATGGCGAGTTCTAGTCCTGCTTTATCCATGCGAGCCAGTTGGGTGACTTTGGGCCAATCATCAGGTGACAGTGAGTTCTAGTGCAGCCTTAGGCACAAAAGCCAGCTGGCTGACATTGGGCCAATCACCAGGAGACGGTGAGTTCTAGTACCGCCTTAAGCACGAAAGCCGACTGGGTGACTTTGGGCCAATCACCAGGAGACAGTGAGTTCTAGTCCCGCCTTAGGCATGAAAGCCAGCTGGGTGACTCTGGACCAATCACCAGGCAACAGTGAGTTAGGGAGTTCTAATCCCGCCTTAGGCATGAAAGCCAGCTGGCTGACTTTGGGCCAATCACCAGGAGACGGTGAGTTCTAGTCCCGCCTTAGGCATGAAAGCCAACTGGGTAATTTTGGGCCAATCACCAGGAGACAGTGAGTTCTAGTCCCACCTTAGCCATGAAAGCCAGCAAGGTGACTTTTGACCAGTCCCTCTCTCTCAGCCCAATCCACCTCACAGGGTTGTTGTATGGAAAAGAGGAGGAAGAAGGCGCTTAGGATAGCTTTGCCTCCTTGAGTTATTTGTAAAAATAATAAACCTGGGCTACAAATCAAGAAATAAAGTGCCCAGTTGGAAGCTGTTTTTTTTTTTTTTTCCCACAGCTGGCTCACCCAAAGAGTCCATCTCCTTCATGCCTACCTACAAGAAACAGTTTCGAGGAACAGAACTAGGAAGATCTCCTGGTGGTCTCCACAAATGTCTACGATGGATACATCGCGCCGCTTGGGGGAACAATATGGACGGAGAAGGAAGGATTTGCTTGGCAAAACTTTTTCCCTCCCTCCAGTTTTTTTTTAAAAAAATATTCTGTAACAATACATTGCTGAAAAAACTCTTTTTAAAACACATCCAGATCTTACCTTCTCACGCACCTGGGCATTCAAAACCTCCTTTAATGAAGCAGCTTTGACTTTAAAGCAGGGGTCTTCCATCTTGGCCCTTTTATGAGTTGTGGACTTCAACTCCCAGAATTCCTCAGCCAGGCACGCGTGCCTGGCTGAGGAATTCTGAGAGTTGAAGTCCACAAGTCATAAAAGGGCCACGTTGGAAGACCCCTGCTTTAAAGCTTTGCAATTTTAGATAACTTTGAATCGCTCTTTTAAATGTTTACACACCCTCAATGTATTTTTAAAAGAATGTGGGGTTTTTTGGGGGGTGGGGAATGACACATGTTAATCCGAAGAAATAGCACTGTTTTTCCAGAGCTTGGAAAAATTCTATTTATTCTTGGGCTGTTGTGTTTGTAACTAAGCTGTGCACACACAAATTTGTATACATGTTATATACAAAAGGGCAGTTTTTGTACCCTCTCTTAGAAGATGGAGGGAAGAGAAATATGTGGCATTTGAGCATGAAGGATCAATTTAGGAGTACCTTGGATTCAAAGGTTCTCCTCCCGTTACTGAGGTCTCAATGAATGTTTGAAGGCTTCTGCCTCCAATCTTGGAGAGAGTTTGTGAAGGGTAAGGAGAGGATAAATCTGGTCCTGAATTAACCCGTAATAGGTCAGGTTGCACCTAGCATGATTGCACAACGGATTGTTACACAGAAAAGGTGTAAAAGACTCGTGTTGAATGTGTCGTGGTAGACCAACTGTGCTTTTTACTGCAAGAGATATTCCGCGTGTCTGTTCAGTTTCCGGTCTGAAAGGCCAAATAACTGTAAGCAAAACTGATGGTGGAAAAGAATAAAATCTTAAGATGTTTGGAACAAGCCAGAGTCGCTTATAATTGGGTCTCATGGTCACACTTGTGATCAGTCAGCTCATTGTCTCCAAGAGAATATTAGAAAATAGGCGTTGTTTCATAACAATTCTTTTAGATCAGGAGTGTCCAAGCTTGACAACTTTAAGATCTATGGATTTCAACTCCCAGAATTCAAGAAGTCTTGAGCAGGATGGTGAGGTAAGGCCGATTTCTTCGCCCAGCTGAAAGTCCCACGTTCCCCACCTTGGGAAGTTCAAACTGCATTAACTTCAATATCGAGAATCTTCAGCAATGGTCTAGGCTGGCTGGGGGATTCTGGGAAATGGGTTCTCCATCTGTAAATTGCCATGGCCAGAGAACAGTGATTCTGCATGATACAAGACAATCTGAAGGATGCTTGGTGCTCTCTGAGCTGGGTTGTTTTTTTGCAGACATTTCATGACCCATCTAGGTTACATCATCAGTGCTGGAAGGGAGTGGGGATTGCTGTCTGTTGATATATGAGTGGCTTGTCCTGTCAGTGATGATGGGAGTGTTCTTGGTGGTTCCTTGATTAGGCTGGAGAGAGAGAGAGATGGATGGATGGATGGATTAAATAGTGATATAAATGGATGGATGGATGGATGGATAGAGAGAGAGAGAGAGAGATACCAACCAATGAAGGAGATAAATGGATGGATGATAGATATTGTGGAAAAACCCAATGAAAAAGACAAGAGACGGCAGCACAAAACAATAATTTTTACTTTAAGATTCAGAGGTTTATTTTGCTAATAATTTGGAACATAGCAAATATAATAACACAACATCACTTACATTAATAACCCATTGCAGTGAGGACCATATGGCAGCAGATTCCAAAACGACAGCTATAGGCCAATGGCAAATCAATCAGGTCCAGTCCCAGCCCTTTATATCCTTTCTCGTTCTAAGACTGTAGTCAGATGGTCCGCTGACTTTTGCTGACTTCTGACTTTTGCTGACTTCTTACTGACCTTCTGCTGAACATAACTTTCCACATATACCCGTGTACATTGGAACCCACATCCATCAGCTACTTTCAGTTCCCTATTTCTTACTGTTCCAGTCCTTATGTTCTAAATATATTTGAAACAAGCAAGCTTAGCAAAATCATATTAAGAAAAGTACAATTGCAAACTGCAAAATTAAGCATAGCACAAACTTTGGTTCAATACTTTGTCCATGAGGCCTGATTCAGTATACCTGGGCCTAAACCTTGCATAAAAGAACAATAGCCAATATTTTCATTTTCCACAATATAGATGGATGGATTAGATAATGATATAAATGGATGGATAGATGATAAATATAGATGGATGGATAGATAGACAGACAGATGCCAATGAAGTAGATAGATGGATTAGATGATATAGATGGATGGATGATAAGAGATAGATGATAGATAGATAGATAGATAGATAGATAGATAGATAGATAGATAGATAGATAGATAGATAGATAGATAGATAGATAGATAGATAGATAGATAGATAGATAGATAGTCCTCTATAGAGACAATAGGGGAAGGACCAGGTTGAGGACAGATCTTGGAGAAGCATCTATCTAGGTCAGGGATGTCCAACCTTGACGGCTTGAAGACCTGTAGACTTCAACTCCCAGAATTCCCTGGCCAGCCATGTTGCAATTCTGAGAGTTAAAAGTCCACAAGTTGACAAAGTTGGAGACCCGTGGCCTAAGTGGTCACTAAGTCTTTTATCAACTTGATGGGACATAATAAATTAAAACCCTTCCAACTCCTGGTGTAACCTCGTGCACGTTTGCTTGGTTTCTTATTTCCAGTGCATTGAAGCCTTTTATTTTATGCCTTTTTGATGCTTTGAACCTAAGTCGTTCAAAAGCAGCCGAGCTGAGCGATGGCCCAGCAGCGAGAAGAAGGGCATATGCACAGCCCACCCAGCTCCGTGGGTTCAAATGCGCATGCGCGTCGAAGAATTTCCCTGATTGATAAATGTTTCATAGATATCTTGAGAGAAGACTTCCGGTTTGCGTCTGATACTAATGGAACAGAAACGAGGAAAGAAAGATGGGATTGTAGCGTGACTGCTATGGAACCGAGGTTTTTAAGCCAAATTTTAAACATTTCTCCAACACGCACGCTTCTTGGCAAACTCCCCCTCCGTCTAAGCCAGGGGTGCCCAACCTTGGCAACTTTAAGACCTGCGGACTTCAACTCCCAGAATTCCCCAGCCAGCCATGCTGGCTGGGGAATTCTGGGAGTTGAAGTCCGCAGGTCTTAAAGTTGCCAAGGTTGGGCACCCCTGATCTAAGCAATATGTTCGTTGGGATGGAAGATTGTCTTCTTGTAACACAGGACTGCTTTGGCCTAACTCCTCACCAGGTTTACTCAGAAGTAAACCTGGCTAAAGCCACCCTTTCCCTCCCTGATCCCCTTAAAGAGGTCTAACCACTTGATCACCTTAAAGAGGACTAATACCTTTTCTATAAAGCCTTAGTAAGGCGACATCTGGAACACTGCATGCAGTTTTGGTCACCATATTACAAAAAAGATGTTGAGACTTTGGAAAAAGTGCAGGGAAGAGCAACTAAGATGATTAAGGGCCCTGGAGACTGAAACATATGAAGAACGGCTGCAGGATTTAGATTTGGCTAGTCTAGAATCTAGAGAAAAGAAGAAATAGGGGGGACATGAGAGCAGTATTTGAGGGGCTGCCACAAAGAAGAGGGGGTCAATTTATTTTCCAAAGCACCAGAAGGCAGGACAAGAAACAAACGGATGGAAACTGATCAAGGAGAGAAGCAACCTGGAATTAAGGAGAAACTTCCTAACAGGGAGGACAATTAACCAGTGGAACAGCTTGCCTTCAGACATTGTGGGTGCTCCATCACTGGAGGTTTTTAAGAAGAGACTGGACAGCCACTTGTCTGAAATGATATAGGGCAGGGGTCTTCTAATTTGGCCCTTTTATGACTTGTGGACTTCAACTTCCAGAATTCTGGGAGGAATTCTGGGAGTTGAAGTCCACAAGTCACAAAAGGGCCAAGTTTGAAGACCCCTGATATCGGGAATCCTGCTTTGAGCAGGGAGCTGGACTAGATTACCTCCGAGGTCCCTTCCAGCTGATTCTGATTCTAAACGCCAACTAACCATTACGGGGAGCCCGGAAGTCTGTCCTGCAATGTGGCCTTTACCCCTCTAAACGTTTCTTAAATCTACCGTCGTGGAACGCGAAGTATCCAATTCTCCCCGAAGGGGAGCTCGGATTGGCTGCCGCTGCATCGCCGGATGTTCCCTCTCTCTCTCCCCGCGCCTGCGCCCTGACGCCTCTCCCGGGTGCGGCTCCGCAGGTGGAGGAGCTGCCGATCGCGGGACGGAGCGGGGAGTCGCCGGTCCGACGGCAGCGCGGGGAACCGGCGCGCCGTGCAAGGCCGGAGGATGGTGGGCGGCGCGGCCGTGCAGGGCCCGGTGAGCTTGCATGAGCTGCTGCTGGCCGGGCCACCCGCGGCTGCTCCTGCCGCCGCTGCTCCTGCTCCTGCTCCGTCGGCGGCCCCGGCTGCTTCTACTGCTGCTGCTGCTGCTGCGGGCGGCGCCTCCCCCGGGGCTGCTCCCCCGGGGGAGGAGGAGGAGGTCTGCGTGGTAGGCATCTTCGGCAAGACGGCGCTGCAGCTGGGCTCGGAGAAGGCGGCGCTGGTCAACACGGTCTGCGATCGGCAGGTCTTCCCTCTCTTCCAGCGGGAGGGCGGCGCGGGGGGGGTCGGGTCTCCTGCCGTGGGGGCCGCTGAAGCAAGCCCGGACCCGGTGGCTGACTCCCCCCCTCGCCCTCCCTCTTCCTCCTCCTCCTCTTCCTCCTCCTCCTCCTCTTCCTCCTCTTCCTCTGCCAGCCCCTTCCAGGGCGACTACAACCACCTGCAGGCCTTCTACAGCCAGGAGAGCAAGGTGCTCTACCTGGTCCTCACGGCCATCAGTGACAGCCACCAGCTCTTGCAAGCGTGCAAGGACCTGGAAGCCATGGGGGGCTCGGTCCGGGCTTCTGCCGGCTTGGGGGCCCAGGCGGGCTCGCCGCTGCCCCACGCCGAAGCCCACGAGTTCTGGAAGCAGCAGGAGAAGATGCACTGCCTCAACCTGCTCTACCTCTTCTCCGTCTGTCACATCCTGCTGATGGTGCATCCCACCTCCTCCTTCGACATCACCTACGACCGGGTCTTCCGGGCTCTGGACGGCTTGCGGCAGAAAGTGCTGCCCACTCTCAAAGCCGCCATCAAGGACTGCCCGGTTGGCAAGGACTGGAAGCTCTTCTGCCGGCCGTGCCCGCCTCGCCTGCTCTTCCTCTTCCAGCTCAACCGGGCCCTGAAGGTGGAGCCTCCGCCGGGCCGAGGGCAGGAGCTGGGGGGCCCACTGGAGAAGCCGCCCCCCAAGAAGCACTCGCCCAAACGCCGGCTGCAGCATGCCTTGGAGGACCAGATTTACCGCATCTTCCGCAAGAGCCGGGTGCTGACCAACCAGAGCATCAACTGCCTCTTCACCGTGCCGGCTAACCAAGCGTTTGTCTACATCGTGGCCGGCGGGGCCCAGGAGGGCGAGGACCCCATTGCTGTCTTGCTGGAGCAGCTGAGAAACAACTGCACGGCTCGGGAGACCGACACCTCGCTGGGCCCGGCCTTGGCGGGGCCGCGACGGTACCACATGATGCGTCACGGGAGACAGCAGTTGTCGTTCCACGCCGAAAGTAGCGGTGGCACCTCCGGGAGCAGCAGTTCCAGCTGCTCCGGGCAATTGGTGGATTGCACCTTAAAGGAATTCCTGTTCCAGCACGTGGAGCTGGTCCTTTGCAAAAAGGGCTTTGACGACAGCGTGGGGAGGAACCCCCAACCTTCCCACTTTGAGCTGCCCACCTACCAGAAGTGGGTCACCACGGCCCTGAAGCTTTACGAGGTGGCCATTGAAGGGAAGGAGAATGAATCCTCCCCCGGTGGAGAGCTGACCTCCAAGATCATGGGCAGCATCAAGGTCCTGGAGGGCTACTTGGACATTGACACCAAGTTTTCCGAAAACCGCTGTCAGAAAGCCCTTCCGATGGCTCACAGCGCCTATCAGTCCAACCTGCCCCATAACTACACCATGACCATCCACAAGAGCCAGCTGGCCCAGGCCTTGAGGGTCTACAGCCAGCACGCCCGGGGTCCGGCCTTCCACAAGTACGCCCTGCAGTTGCACGAAGACTGCTACAAATTTTGGAGCAATGGGCACCAGTTGTGTGAAGAGCGGAGTCTGACGGACCAGCACTGCATGCATAAATTTCATTTGCTGCCCAAATCAGGTGAGTTCAGGACCTTTTGAAGTAAAAAAACAACAACATCAAAGGACATTGTGGTCCTCTCAGTTCTTAGAAGCAAATATCTGATAGAATAGAATAGAGTTGGAAGGGACCTTGGAGGTCTTCTAGTCCAACCCCCTGCTCAGGCAGGAAACCATATACCATTTCAGATAAATGGTTGTCCAGTCTCTACTTAAAAACTTCCAGTTATGGAGCACCCACAACTTCTAAAGACAAGCCGTTCCACTGATTAATTGTTCTCACTGTCAGAAAATTTCTCCTTAGTTCCAGGTTGCTTCTCTCCTTGATTAGTTTCCATCCGTTGCTTCTCATCCTGCCTTCAGGCGGTTTGGAGAATAGCTTGACTCCCTCTTCTTTGGGGCAGCCCCTGAGATACTGGAACACTGCTATCATGTCCCCCCTGGTCGTTCTCTTCATTAAACTAGACATACCCAATTCCAGCAACCGTTCCTTATATGTTTTAGCCTTCAGTCCCCTAATCATCTTTGTTGCTCTTCTCTGCACTCTTTCTAGAGTCTCAACATTTTTTTTACAGTTCTGTATCTATGCATGTATATATGATTTCCTTCTGGGTTGGGGAGTTTGTTGATCAACAGGTTTTCCAAAAGCACACGAAGCTCAAAACACAGCTTTGCATTTCTTTTAAGGTTTCTAGTCCTCTTTGTTCTTCAGAATGCAATATAATATTGATGTAAAGACAGTTCACAGGAAAGGGGAGTCTGTTATTCCCAAATTTTATTGCCCATTAATCCTGAAAGTACAGAGATTTATAAATATCAGTAAGTATGTCTTTATGTAAAAAGCGTAAATACCTTTAGATTTTTTTATCCCACCTTTATTATTTTTATAAATAATTCAATGCGGTGAACATACCTAACACTCCTTCCTCCTCCTATTTTTCCTACAATAACAACAACCCTTTGAGGCGGGTTGAACTGAATGGGAGAGTGACTGTCCCAAAGTCACCCAGCCAGCTTTCGTACCTAAGGCGGGACTAGAACTCACCATCTCCAGGTGATTGGCCCAAAATTACCCAGTCAGCATTCATACCTAAGGTGGGACTATAACTCTCCATTTCCTGGGGATTGGCCCAAGGACACCCCTCCAGCTTTCATGCCTAAGGCAGAACTAGAGCTCTCAGTCTCCTGGTGATTGGCCCAAAGTCACCCAGCCGGCTTTCATACCTAAGGCGGGCCTAGAATTCACCGTCTCCTGGTGATTGGCCCAAAATCACCCAGACGGTTTTCATGCCTAAGGCAGGACTAGAACTCACCGTCTCCAGGTGACGGGCCCAAAGCCACCCAGCCAGCTTTCATAGCTAACGCAGGACTAGAATTCTCCATCTCCTGGTGATTTATCCACCCAAAAAGCTTTTATGCATGGCGGGACTAAAACTCACTGTTTCCTGGTGATTGGCCCAAAGTCAGCCAGCTGGCTTTTGTGCCTAAGCCAGGACTAGAACTCACCGTCTCCTGGTTTCTAGCCTGGTGCCTTAACCACTAGACCAGGGGTAGGCAACCTTGGCTCTTTTATGACTCGTGGACTTCAACTCCCAGAATTCCTGAGCCAGCATGGCTCAGCATGGAAACCTCTCCCTTTCTCCTCAGCATGGCTGGCTCAGGAATTCTGGGAGTTGAAGTCCACGAGTCATAAAAGAGCCAAGGTTGCCTACCTCTGCACTAGACCAAACTGGCTCTCTAATAATCCAGTAATCAAAGATCATGCCGTGATCAGCCATCTGACGGATTAATCATGAGGTGACAGCATTTTTGTAAAGGATAAAAAGGGCTGATGTCGCATCCGGGGGTTTCTCTTTTTTTCCCTCTTTTTTTTTTATGGACCGGTAGTGATCCAGTGACTTAACTCGAAGCTGGAATATTGCAGTTGTTGTTTTGTGGCTGCGAAAACATGGTAGGTTGACAGTTTTGTGTGGGAAAGGTACATCACCTGGCCACACAAAAACGCAAAGAGTTGTGTCTAAGAAGCAAAACCATCCAACCGAACCGTTGCCAAGGAATGGAAACGACGCAATTTGACTCTTTCTTGCCACTTTTCTGTCTAGGGGAAAAAACGGAACCGGATCGGAATCCGCCCGTGTTGTACCATAACAGCCGGGCCCGGTCTACCGGTGCCTGCAACTGCGGGAGAAAACAAGCACCCCGGGACGATCCCTTTGACATCAAAGCTGCAAATTATGATTTCTATCAGGTAATCCCTTTAATCCCTTTCTCTCCAGGAAAGAGAGATCCATAACAGACCTGTCGACTTTTCAGTTTTGAAATGGATAAGAAGGCTTGTGTCTTACAGCAGGGCTATCCAACCTTTTCACCGACTCTACCACTTTTAGAATATGGCAATATTCAAGTACCACCAGTCGCCTAGCAAGGTGTCAAAAACTTGATGACCAAAAACAAAAACGGAAAAAAGTGATAAAGTACAGGTAGTCTTGAATCTCTGCCTGAAGACTGGGTGAGGCCGCCTGCCACCCCCAATCAACTGGAGCTGTGCATGCTGATCCTGGGCTCTCAGCAGGACCCAGGCAAGGCGTCGTGCAGCTCCAGCTGAATCGCCACCCGAAGACTGCGTGAGGTTACCTGCCACCCCCAAGGCCGCCACCAATCAGCTGGAGCTCCATGCTTTGATCCTGGGCTCTCAGTAGGACCCAGGCAACGTGCAGTTCCAGCTGACTTTCCCACAAGCCTGTGCAGCGCTGCTGCCGCTTCACCTCATCCACTTTTACAACTTTTCTTTTTACAGTGCTGTTCAAACCGTCCTACGCGTACTACCTGCTAGGTGCCAACGTACCACTAGTGGTATGCGTACCACCAGTTGAAAAGCCCTGCTTACAGGGCCTGCTAGACCCAAGGTCACATTCACACAGCAAGCTAAGCCCTCTGAATTGTTATCAGAGTTGACTTTAAACTTGCCAAGCACCCCCCCCCCTCCAGCAACACCCTTATTTTTTATTTTATGTTTCATTTATTTACCTGGATCCCACCTTTATTATTTTTACAAATAAGGTGGCGAATGTATCCACCCCAACGTCTTCATTTTCCCCAGAACAATAATCCTGTGAAGTGGGTCGGGAGAGAGGGCCTGGCCCATAGTCACCCTGCTGGCAGGACTGGAACTCACCGTCTCCTGGTGATTGGTCCAAAGTCACCCAGCTGACTTTCATGCCTAAGATGGTACTAGAACTCACCGTCTCCTGGTGATTAGCCCAGAGTCACCCATCTAGTTTTCACACCTAAGACAGGACTAGAACTCACCATCTCCTGGTGACTGGCCCAAAGTCACCCAGCTGACTTTCGTGCCTAAGACGGGACTAGAACTCACCATCTCCTGGTGATTGGCCCAAAGTCACCCAGTTGGTTTTCATGCCTAAGATGGGACTAGAACTCACCATCTCCTGGTGATTGGCCCAAAGTCACCCAGCTGGCTTTCATGCCTAAGGTGGTACTAGAACTCACCGTTTCCTGGTGATTAGCCCAGAGTCACCCATCTAGCTCTCACACCTAAGACAGGACTAGAACTCACCATCTCCTGGTGACTGGCCCAAAGTCACCCAGCTGACTTTCGTGCATAAGCTGAGACTAGATCTCACTGACTCCTAGTGATTGACATGACTCGTTTAGCAACTGCCTTGCTAAGCGACATAAATTCTGGTCCCAATTGCAGCCATCAAGTCGAGGATTACCTGTACCCTTAGTTTTTCCCTAATATATATATATATATATATATTTAATAATTTCACATTTAAATGTTTGAAAAGCAACGTGGCGGTTGAGTTAGTCAATAATTCAATTACATACAAATGTCTTTACAGATCTCAAGCTATTACATTAAATATTTCCTCTCTTTTCCCCTTAGTATTTACTGTCTCACATTTAAATTAATACAATTCTTACTATATCAGTTAAATAAAAATAACTTTCTTGCATTTATCAATAATTTTTGTTTATACGTATTCTGGTTGTTTTAACATTCAATCTTTTTAGACAATTAATGTCCTGGTTAGTTTTTCCCAATTTTTAGTTTCCCATTAATGTTTAAATTTAACGTTTAGTTAAATTTACTAGAGAAGTCACTTAGGGGCCGCTCGGAACAAATTGCATTAATTGCAGTTTGCATGGCCCTTCCAGGTGGGTTGCGAGTGCAGCCATAATATGTTTGAAGGCTGCCAGGTTGTGTGTGTGGGGTGTGTGTGTTCCTTTGAACCTCATCATTCATGCTACCGCTCTCTTTTTCCCTGTCGTTACAGCTGCTGGAAGAGAAATGTTGCGGGAAGTTGGAGCATATCAACTTCCCCGTGTTTCAGCCCAGTACGCCTGATCCAGCCCCGGCCAAGAACGAGGCCTCCCCCA
The DNA here is from genome assembly GCA_023970755.1 of Azemiops feae. Taxonomy (NCBI): domain Eukaryota; kingdom Metazoa; phylum Chordata; class Lepidosauria; order Squamata; family Viperidae; genus Azemiops; species Azemiops feae. The sequence continues at coordinate 134,068 of JALGBA010001165.1, forward strand.
GCCCCCCCGAAGGGGAAGCGGAGAAGCTGAAGGAGAAGGAACCCCAAACTCAGGGGGACAGCACCAGCCTCAGCTTGGCCCTCAGTTTGGATCAATCCACAGATAGTTTAGGGACCTACCCTGCGGACCCACAGGGCGGAGGCAACAACACCGAAGCTCATGGGGCAGCGTCCGAAGCGAAAGGGGAAAAGAGAGCAAGCTTGGTGGATCGCCAGCCTTCCACGGTGGAATACCTGCCTGGGATGCTTCACTCCAATTGCCCCAAGGGTCTTCTCCCCACTTTCTCCAGCTGGTCTCTGGTGAAGCTCGGCCCTGCCAAAGCCTACAATTTCCATGCCGGCTTGGATCAACAAGGCTTCATCCTGGGCACCAACTACTTAATGCCCTGGGACATTGTCATCCGGACGCGGACGGATGAAGAGGGAGACCTGGATACCAATTCTTGGCCGGCCCCTAACAAAGCTATTCCGGGAAAACGGAGTGCAGTGGTCATGGGCCGAGGAAGGCGGAGGGACGATGTTGCTCGGGCTTTTGTGGGTTATGAATACGAAGATGCCCGAGGCCGGAGGTTCATGTGCTCGGGACCGGAGAAAATCATGAAAGTGATGGGTGGAGGGCCTAAGGAATCGGCCGTCAAGGCCCTCAATTCCGACATGCCCCTTTACATCCTATCGTCCAACCCAGGGAGGGGACTTAAGCCACACTATGCTCAGCTGATGAGGCTCTTTGTGGTGGTCCCTGATGCTCCCCTGCAAATAATACTGACCCCCCAGGTAAGAAGAAGGACATGTAGAACATGTATATAGTAATGCAGGGGTCTTCAAACTTGGCCCTTTTATGACTTGTGGACTTCAACTCCCAGAATCCCTCAGCCAGCGTGCCTGGCTGAGGAATTCTGGGAGTTGAAGTCCACAAGTCATAAAAGGGCCAAGTTTGAAGACCCCTGTAGTAATGTATTGGTTAAGTGAGTTTTGCCCCATTTTATAACCTTCCTTGCCACAGTTCTTAAGTGAATTACTGCAGTGGTTAAATTAGTAACTCAGTTGCTAAGTCAATCTGGCTTCTTCCCCACTGACTTTGCTCGTCAGAAGGTCGCCCAAGGGGATCACATGACCCCGGGACACTGCGACCGTCATAAATATGAGCCTATTGCCAAGTGTCCGAATTTTGATCACGTGACCGTGGGGGTGGGGGATGCTGCAACGGTTGTGAGTGAAAAACGGTCAGAGTCACTTTTTTCAATGCCATTGAAACTTCAGTCATTAACGAATGTAAGTCGTTGTAAAGAATTGCTATCTCCAAAATTAAGAGGCAAGATACTATGGGAGGGAAGGAGTGCAATTAGGAATTTGCATGTTCGAAATCTGAGCTTGCAAAACACTGCCGGAAATGTAATAATAATAATAATAATAATAATAATAATAATAAAGTTGGAAGGACCTTGGAGGTCATCTAATCCAAGCCCCTGCTCAGGCAGGAAACCCCTATACCATTTCAGACAAATGGCTGTCCAGTCTCTTCTTAAAAACTTCCAGTGTTGGAGCATTCACTGCTTCTGGAGGCAGGTTGTTCCACTGGTTAATTGTTCTAACCGTTAGGAAATTTCTCCTTAGTTCCAGGTTGCTTCTCTCCTTGATTAGTTTCCATCCGTTGCTTCTTGTCCTGCCTTCGGGTGCTTTGGAGAATAGCTTGACTCCCTCTTCTTTGGGGCAGCCCCTGAGATACTGGAACATTGCTATCATGTCCCCCCTCATCCTTCTCTTCATTAAACTAGACATACCCAATTCCAGCAACCGTTCCTTGTATGTTTTAGCCTCCAGACCTCTAATCTGTAATGTGCTTTATGCAAAAGGAACCAAAAATTAAAGTTGTTTCTTTCTCGTCTCATCCAGGTACAGCCAGGGCCGCCTCCTTGCCCAATATTTTATCCAGAGAAGCAAGAGATAACTCTGCCCCCCGACGGGCTGTGGGTCCTTCGCTTCCCTTACGCCTACGTGACGGAACGCGGTGCCTGCTTCCCTCCGAAGGAGAACCAGCAGTTGATGAATTACAAGATTCTTCGTGGAATCCTCAAGGCCGTGATACAATAGACCAGCGGTCCCCAAACTTTCTAGCTTGGCGTCCTGGCCCAGCGGGAGTAGGGGGGGCATGTGAGTGGCAGGCGCACATGCGCGCGCACAGCTCCATTTGTGGAAGCAGTGGGCGCGCACACCCTCCGCATGACCGGACAGCGCGTGTGCTCGCGTGCGGAGCACCCCACGTGCGAGCAGATGGCGCTAGTGCGCAAATAGAGGACACTTGCGCATATGCACGAAGCTTCACTCGTATGAGCGGGGAGGCTAGCGCACAAAGCTCCATTCGTGCAAGTGGAGGGCGCACGCTTGCCCATCTCTCCCGCATTCCGGTTTCGAACAGGCCGCCGCCTGGAGGTTGGGGACCCCTGCAATAAACCTTAACTCTCTGAACTGGATCCGCAATTCTTGAGTTTACTATTATCATTATTATTTTTTAAAAAATATAATACTTTGTCCCAGCCAGAGCTGAAATAATGGATTTTGATTGCATACAGCTGGTGGGCTTGCAGCAATCACTGGTTTCATTGAGCAGAGCCACCATACAGCAAAAAAAAAAAAAAAAAAGTCTCGGTATTGATATGACATGTTAAGTGCCAAGTCCTGTTTGTGATGTTATAATTGTGGATGTGTCAGCAGTACAGCGCAGCGAAGGTTCGGCGCGCCAAGCTCTGTTGATCGTAATGAAGGAAGGAAAAAAAATTATAATAAAGCATTTGTTCCTCCAATTGTTCATCGTTAACTGTTCCACTTTATTTCCAAACAAAACTTGCTGGCTGGGGAATTCTGGGAGTTGAAGTCCACAGGTCCTCAAGTGGTCAAGGTTGAGAAATTGATATTCAGTGCAACTCGGTCTCCTAATATCCTTCTTTTCTTCTTTTAAGTTTATAAGGCGCCATAAGTGACCAGACATTAAAGAATCACTATAGAACACGAACGGATTAAAATCCAAATAAAAACAGGCATTTCACAGCCCGCTTGAATAAAAGTGCCACTTGGCATTCTGCAATTCTCCGTAAGGATTATATAAAAGATTTAGAAGGAGTTCTTAGCCCTCGGGCAGATTGATGTACTGATAGTCCTCAACTTACAAACACAAATGAGCCGAAAATTTATGTTTATTTGTTGTTGTTAGTTGCGAAGTCATGTCCCACCCATCGCGACCCCATGGACAACGTTCCTCCAGGCCTTCCTGTCCTCTACCATCTTCTGAAGTCCATTTAAGCTCAGGCCTCCTGCTTCAGTGACTCCATCCAGCCACCTCATTCTCTGTCGTCCCCTTCTTCTATTGCCCTCAATCTTTCCCAGCATTAGGCTCTTCTCCAGTGAGTCCTTCCTTCGCATTACGTGGCCAAAGTACTTGAGTTTCAACTTCAGGATCTGATGTTTATTTAGACAGCACATTAGAAGCTCTGGCATTGTTGAAGGCATTGATGAACCAGGTAAGGAAATATTTCAAAAACTTGCCCATGGATGTCAAGTCTTAACGCAGATTTGTTCTGTAGTTAGGTGGGCAGGCTTGGGTGGGGTGCGTTAGATTTTGTTGTGAGTCCGTGCCAGCCAGTGGATCCGGCAGCTGAGTCCAGGGAATCAGAGGGGGAGGGGTTGGGAGAGCCAGCAGAGAGACTCTGATACCAGAGTTACAAGACTCACAATCTGATGAAGAGCCTGGCTCCTCCAATCGTGTTCCGGATGAAACTCAGCTGTGTGGAGAGGATGAGTCAGACCTTGGGGATTCACAGCTGGCAGACATTATTGATGCTCGTAGACGCAGGCAATTATCTAGAGCAGGTCAGCAGCAGTCAATACGACAACTCCAGGGGAGGAGGAGAAGGCTTTGAGAAGCCACGCCTTGGGAATGCTTTATAAAAAGGGAAGGTATGGGCGTTGCTGGTTGCTGAAGGCAACTGTTTGTAAAGAACTTCCAGGAATCATGGTCTGTTCGTTTTACCGGTGAATTTCTTGTTTTAACTCCTGCTCTGTTTTGCTTTTGTAACCACTTATCTGTTGGGAAAGTCTTTTGTGTTTTTGTTTTGGAGAAAAACTTATCAGGACTGTTTTTGAAATAAAAAGAGGTTGGTTTTTCCAGCTTACTGGTAAAGAGGGGTTGTTCTTGTGACGCAACAAGGACGGACGTAGGCTGGAACAGAACAGATTTTTTAAAAAATCCCACCTTTATTATTTTTATAAATTACTCAAGGCAGCGAACGCATCTAATACCCCTTCCATTTTCCCTACCACCACAGTCCTGTGGGGTGGGGCGGGATGACAGAATGACTGGCCCAAAGTCACCCCAGCCAGCTTTCATGACTAAGGCAGGACTAGAACTCACAGCCTCCTGGTGTTTGGCCCAAAGTCACCTAATTGGCTTTCATGCCTTAAGTGGGACTTGAACTCGCCGTCTCCTTGTTAAAAGCCCAATGCCTTCCACTCTAGACCCAATTTAGGCATCATTATGTGAGAGTGCCTACCACATGCACTCAAAATGCTGAATACCCCAATGTTTTCCATACCTTAGCGGACAAGGAAAAAAGATTTTTCAATACATACTAAAAGGGAAAGGACAAATCGTGCTGCGTTGCTGAATTTTTAAGAAAATTTGTGAGTTATTAAAAATGAAGGTTTTGGTGCAGTAAATAAGTCTTATGTTTTATTATTCATTACACCTGGCAGTTTTCAAGAGTGAGGGGAGTTGTACATGAAAACAGCTGGGTAGGGAATGTTGAAGAAACAGACACGCTCTTAAATGTTTTATTGCAATCAAAACCCAGAAAATCTCCATGAAACAGATGATGAGCTCAGTAAAACAAAGCTAGCCATTCCTGCAATACATTAAAATCAGGTTTGGCAACAGGTTAAGCAAACAATCATTCTGGACGGACTGAAATTAATTCAAGTGACAAGGCAAAAATGAGCATAATTAAATGTACATAAATACACTGGCACAAAGTTTAGTATGAAAGTAAGTGAGCCATTGTTTCAAGAGTTATAGTAATTGATGGATTGTGGGCTGTGAATTTTAGGTATTTATGATTTTAATGTGCTTTTATATATATTTTTGTTCTTAAATTGCTGTATTTTTCTTTTTTGTAGTTTTTGTATTGTACTGTGGTTTAATTGTTGATAAGCTGCCCAGAGTCATATACAGGTAGTCTAAGAACTAAGGAGAAATTTCCTGACAGAACAATTAACCAGTGGAACAACCTGCCTCCAGAAGTGCTGAATGCTCCAACACTGGAAGTTTTTAAGACGAGACTGGACAGCCATTTGTCTGAAATGGTAGAGGGTTTCCTGCCTGAGCAGGGGGTTGGACTAGATGACCTCCAAGGTCCCTTCCAACTCTATTATTATTATTATTATTATTATCATTATCATCATCATTATCATTATCATTATTATTAATTTTATTATTAATTTTATTATTATTAATTTTATTATTATTATTATTATCCTCAACTTATGACAAAAATTGAGCTGAAAATTTGGACTGCTAAGCAAGATGGTTTTGTGAAGTGAGTTTTACCCCATTTTATGACCTTGTGCCACAATTGTTAAGTGGATCACTGTTGCTAAGTTTGTAACACAGTTGTTAAATGAATCTGGCTTCCCCAGTGACTTTGCTTGTCAGATCGCAAGGATACTGGAACCATCACAAATACATACCAGCTGCTAAGCTCCTGAATTTTGATCACATGACATAGGGATGCTGCAATGGACGTGTGAAAACGGCGCTAAATCACTTTTTTTCAATGCTGTTGTAACTTCAAGCTGATGGTAAATGATTGTAAATCAAGGACAACCTGCATGGGATACCGACAGTTATATAAATTTGATAAATAAATAAACAAACAGCCTCTGTACATGGATACAGCTGGGGGCTGTATCCTGAATTTGCCCTGCAGTAGAAGATGTGGGAAAGACCTCATTTTAATCAAGAAATGGCTGTCTGTGTGTATAACTAAAACTTTTCAATATTGCCATTCCTTCTGCCGCTGCTCCAGCTTTTTTGGAGCACAGATTTTATTCAGAGAGATGTTCAGCGGCTTTTTCCATTTAGAATTTCAGCACAAAGGCAGGCAACCCAATTTAGTTCAGACAATCCAGGTGGTGAAACTGGCATAATTGTGCAAAAATGGGTTATTGTGGTAACTGCAAAATCTCTTAGTCCTTGACTTACAACTTTCAAACAGTTTGAAGTTTCGTTGGACCTACCTGGGGAGGCTTATGACTTGGATTTGACATTCCAAAGGTCAGGCTTCCCACCTCACCAGCGATCACATGACTGAAATTTGGGTGCTTGGTAAGCAGGCTGCATTTATGGCTGTATACGGTATCCCAGTCACGCCTAGTACAATGGTTTTGCCAATCCCTGGCATTTTCTTCCAGTTTGGCAAAACTGTCCCCAGAGCAAACCATTGTTTCACTTAGTGACCATAGCATTTGCTTAACGACTGCAACGGTTTATGACAATGCCATTTGCTTAAGGACTGCCACGAAATGGGTTGTAAAATCAGGTCAGTCACAAGACGCTTTTAAGACCCATCAGAAGTTACAACTATGACAGGCAGGTTCCAATATGGTCGTAACTTGAGATTACCTGTGCTCTGAAACATGATTGTGAAGATGACTTAAACCTAACCCTTAACCAAGAGATTAATAATATAGATCACATTGTGGCACATTTCCTACCAGACCAGACATTTTGACCTTGGTGAGATAAAGCTGGCTGAAAATCTGTAAAGCGTCTTTGGTTGCAGCTGGAGAATTAAGTGTGCTATTTTTTTCCTCACAGTTTTTATTTCTTTATCGCATTTATATGCCACCCTTCTCACAAAGCATGATTCTGCAAGGTGTACGATGAAAATACAGAATAACAGAGTTGGAAAGGAGCTTGGATGTCATCTAGTCCAACCCCCTGCTCAAGCAGGAGACCCTATAGTATATACCATTTCAAATGGCTGTCCAATCTCTTCTTAAAAGCCTCCAGTGATGGAGCACCCACAACTTCTAAAGACAAGTTATTCCACATCACCACATCATAAAATAAACAATAAAATTCTACAATTAGAAACATTATGATTCATCATAACCAGTGGAACAACCTGCCTCCAGAAGCGGTGAATGCTCCAACACTGGAAGTTTTCAAGAAGAGACTGGACAGCCATTTGTCCGAAATGGTATAGGGTTTCCTGCCTGAGCAGGGGGTTGGACTAGATGACCTCCAAGGTCCCTTCCAACTTTATTATTATCATGCAGTCAGCCTGTTTAAACTGGATTTATTCATTTTTAACCATTTTATCTTGAGTGCTTCCCAAGGACTTGGGCTAGGCAGATGTTGTTCTTTGATGGTGTTAAAGTTATGGTTGCAAGATAGAAGGTGTTCCAAGCAATGCTGTCTTTTGCAATTGACTAACAGTGGTTTTGTCAATGCCAATGGTGTTCAAGTGATGCTCCAGTTTTGGGATCACATCCAAAATGCCTGCGATTATTGGGGCTACGTTGGCTTTCTTTTGCCACCGTCATTCTATCTGCATGTCTTTGTATTTTGTTATGTTCTCCACTTTTCCTCTTCTATTCTGTTGTTGTTGTGCCTGTGATTATTGGGACTAGCTTTGCTTTCTTTTGCCACAGTCGTTCTATTTCTATCTGCAGGTCTTTGTATTTTGTTATCTCCTCCTCCTCATTATTATTATTATTTATTAATATTATTATTATCATCATCAGACCAAAGGGCTTGTTGAGAGCATTAGGACAGCCACCTTTTTAAGCCACCATTTCCCAGTTGGAAAGGGAACCCCTTCCCCTACAGATAATAACATAATTAAAATTAATATTATTTCTGAGTTCATGCATTGCCCCCCCCCCCCGGGCCAGATCTCCACCATTTGCCACTGGAACGAATACCAATAATAGCAACGATCATAAAGACATCCAGGCATTTTTAATGGTGGGAGAGAAAAACATCCCCCTCCCGTAGTCTCCCATCGCGTCCGCCACTCAGCAACCGTTACTTCCGCTCTCCGCTTGGCCAAACGCTCTGACGTCATCCGATGAGTGACGCGCCCCTCTCTCTCTTTTTCTCTCTCTGTCTCTTGTCTCGGCTTCTTTCTTTCTGACTGCAGGTCGCGCCCGCCTACAACCCCCCCTCCCCAACGTCCCTTCCCCGGCCAATCGGGTGCGCGGGTGCGCTCGCGCTCCCTCCTGCCCCGCCGCGATTGGTAACGGCGGCGGTCGGAGTGGGCGGGGCGCCGCGTGGTGGCGAGTCTCCTCGGGCTGCCGGCTCAGAAGGGCCGGGAGGGGCGCGCCGGTCGGTCGCTGGCTCGCTCGGTGGGGTCTCTCTCGCTCTCGGATGACGGCGCGGCCATGTCGACCGTTTTCTACCTCCTCTCCACGCTGGGCGGCTATCTCCTCACCTCGGCTCTGCTGCTGAAATTCCCCGGCTTGCTCCACCGGCGCAAGCGCCACCGGTTCCGGTGCCGGCACATCTCCCACCGCGGAGGTGAGAGAGCAACGCCTGCGCGAAGCGTCCTTTTCGGGGTCAAAGAGGGTCCTTTTTTGGGGCCGTCCATCCTTTTCCCCCCCTCCATCCTCCCCTTCTCCTCTGCGTAGAATTGGGGCGTCTTGAATTCCGCCCCATTTGCCAAGCTTGGATTTTTTTTTTTTAAAAAAAATCCGATTTGATGATTTAGCCGCCTGGAGTCACTGCAAGCGAGTGGGCGGCCATATCAATTCTCTAAATAAATAAAATAAAATAAAATAAAAATTTATTATTGTGGTTCATCGCACAGCCAGCCAGATCTTTAGACTGGATTTGGCTATTTATTTATTTTTTAAATCCACCCACTTGAACGTGAATGGGCGGCCGTATCAATTCTCTAAATAAATAAATAATAAATAGTAAATTAATAATAAAATAAAATTTTATTGTTGTGGATCGTCGCACAGCCAGCCAGATCTTTAGACTGGATTTGGCTATTTTAATCCACCCAGTCACTTGAACGTGAGTGGGCGGCCGTATCAATTCTCTAAATAAATAAATAATAAATAGTAAATAAATAATAAAATAAAATTTTATTATTGTGGATCGTCGCACAGCCAGCCAGATCTTTAGACTGGATTTGGCTTTTTTTTTTTAATCCACCCAGAGTCACTTGAACTTGAGTGGGCGGCCGTATCAATTAAATAAATAAATAAATAAATAAATAGTAAATAAATAATAAAATAATTTTTTTTATTATTGTGGATCATCGCACAGCCAGCCAGATCTTTAGACTGGATTTGGCTTTCTTTTATTATCCACCTATTGACTCCTCTGCCTGTTATGATTATTAAATGCTAGGCTATCTTTTTTTAAAATTCTTGGTGCATTAAAGAAATAAATATTTTTGAGCGTATTTTATCCAGTTATTCATTACATTTGGATCGCTTTTAACTAGTGGTCGGATAGGGTTTGGATGGTTCTTAAATCGCAACTGGATAGGATCCAGATAGTTTGACAATAGTGGTTTGATAAGGATTTGGATCATTTTTAAATGGCAGAACTCGGATAATTTCTCAATAGTGGCAGGATGCATGCTACTATAAAATAGATCATTAGAAATCAGCTTTTTTGGGGGGGGAGCATGAGATTTCATAGTGTTTATCATTTTCTCTACAGACACCCCCCCCCCTCCCCACCCGATAGAAATAAACGATCTCTTCCGGGGACAGCGAGACGGGCAGCATATAAATTTGATAAATAAATAGCGGATCATTCTTAAGTAGCATTTGGATGGGATTTTGTTTTAAAAAGGTTGGCTGTGGCAGACCACAATAATTCAGTATTGATTGCGTGAGTCAAGAGGGCAGGCTGTGAGATTTTCAGCCCGTGAAAAGACACCATTTGTGCAAGGAGCTAGGAGAATATAAATTGGGGGGGGGGGCTTGATGTATGTTTGCGGGGATGGTCATTAAGAGAGACACTGTCGGGGCCAAAAAAAAAATAAGTCAGAAGATCTGTAATCTGGGGAATAATCTGTGTTTATTTATCAAATTTATATGCCGCCCGTCTCATTGTCCCCAGTCCCTCGTTGACTCTCGGCGGCTTCTATATTTTTTGAGTCAGGATAGAATGTGGACAAGAAGGGATATTTTTTTATCTGTAGAGAATATGATAAATGCTATGGGATTTCTTGCTTCTCCCCCCCCCCAAAAAAAAACCCCCCTGATTTCTAATTATCTGTTTTATAGTAGCGTGGATACACTGCATGTACCTCTGAATGGGGCATAATACAGGCAACTGTATTTTGGCTTGCAAGGTAATTTTTACTTAGCGATCCTAGCTTGCACGGTGTAGTGTGAGCGTGGTTGGGATAAAACTGGGTGTTGGTTATATTTGTGGGCGAAAAGCTAGCCGAACTGTCCAGGATTGTGTTTTTTTTTTATTATTGGCAAAGGATGCTGCATGTGATAGGGCTGCATGTAACATTGATAATCTAGCCTAGATCTTCTCTAGCTTACTACAAGGGCTGTGTGAAAGCTTTGATTGATCCAAGGCATGAGGTCCCATGGGGATCAAGGTCCACAGGCCTATTTTGTGATGACCTTGGTGTATGGAAGATTGGGAGTTGGGAGGGGAGAATAATTAAATAGGGAGGGGAGGAGAAAGGAAGGAAAAGGGGAGGAAGGAAGGAACGAAAACAGGGAGGAAGGAGAAGGGAGGGAGAGAGAGGAAGGAAAACGAAGGGAGGGAGGGAGGAAGAGCAGGAGAGGAAGGAAGGAAAGGAGAAGGGAGGGAGGAAGGAAAAGGGAGGGAGGGAGGAAAGGAGAGGAAGAAAGGAAGGAAAACGGAGGGAGGGAGGAGAGGAAGGAAGGAAGGAAGGAAAGCAGGAGAGGGAGGAGGAAGGAAGGAAAATGGAGGGAAGGAAAAAAAATATGCTGTGTGTTTGGGAAACTAAAGTCAAAAAGGAAAGATCTTCTACTATATCTGAACGAAGGTGGTCTGATCCTGATCTGTTGATCAATCCATGCAGGAAAGTGAAGGGCGTAGGTTTAAATACAAATTAAATGTCTCTGTGTATGAATTGATACCATCTCACTTGTTGAAAGTGGATAGTGCTATGTTCAAGATAATCACGGAAGAACCAGAGAGAGTTTGGGGAGAATTTTTTGCAAAATTCTGAATGAAAGCAATCTGAGGGGGGGGGGGGCAAAAAGAATATATCCTTAAGCATCCCAAACGGAGGGAGGGGGGGGGGCTGTGAGGTGAGAGAATGCAGACAAAGCGATTGAGGCATTCGGAGGCCTGAATATAAAGGGGGAACAATGACCGGGATGTATCCGTAAAAGAAAATAAAAGACTGTTTTTATTTTATTTTCCTTCTGTTTATTATCGATCGGTATGTTTTTGTCCCCCGCCTGTAGTTTGCATAAGGTTGCTGGCCCTAAAGAGAACAGCATGGGTGGGTGGGGGTGGGGGATAGGTCTGCCTGAGTGGAAAAATATTATACTGGAGATGGACTGAACAGGGAGAAATCAGAGATCCCCTTTGCAGAGATGAGAATTTGTGGAGGAACAAAGCCAAAGGAATTTGTGATTTCTGTGGAACGGGCGACAAAAGGGTGTGTGTGTTTTGGGGCACCTGCCAACCGAGCTACGACATCAGGCTTTTGGTGCTTCCGATGAAGAGGCTCTCGAAATATTTATCCATCTGCTCTCCTTTAAAAGGACCGCAAGCAAGGCTTTTGTGTTCCCTGCAGGGGAAAACAAAACCATGCCTCTCCTTCCCGTTCGCCCTCCCTCCGAAGCTTTTAAGGCTCAGCTTATTATCCAGCGGAGTGCCTTGTCAAATCCTCCGTTTATCTGAAAGAAGAACTAAAAATCGCTCCCTGCCTCTTTGCCTTTCAGATCTCCAGGTTGCTTATTGTAGGTTAGCTAGCTGGGAAGGAAGGAAGGAAGGGGAAAAAAAAGAAGAAGAAGGGGGGGAAAAAACCAAACCAGAATAAAGGAGGATTTTCTGTGTTGATTTTCCAGATGGCAGAGAAAGGTTCAACGGAGTCTTCCTTTCAGATAAATAGGATGCTAAAAAAAGCAGGTGTGATTTTGGCAAAATAGTTCCTTCGCCCTCTGTCCCTCCCTCCCTCTCCCTCTCTCTCTTTCCCTCTTTCTCTCTTCTCCCTCCCTCCCTCCCTCTCTTTCCCTCTCCTTCCCTTCCCTCTCTCTCTTTCCCTCTCCTTCCCTCTCTCTCTTTCCCTCTCCTTCCCTCTCTCTCTTTCCCTCTCCTTCCCTTCCCCCTCTCTCTTTCTCTCCCTCCCTCACCCACTCTCCCTCCCTCCCTCTCCTGTCTCTCTTCCTCCCTCCCTCTCTTTCCCTCCCCCTCCCCCTCTCTTTCTCCTCTTCCTCCTCTCCCTCCCTCTCTCTCTCTTTCCCTCTCCCTCCCTCTTTCTTTCTCTCTCTCCCCTCCATCTCCCTCTTTCCCCTTCCTCCCTCTCTCTTTTTCTCTCTCTCTCCCTCCCTCTCTCTCTTTCCCTCTCCTTCCCTTCCCCCCCTCTCTCTTTCCCTCTCCCTCCCTCCCTCTCCTCTCTCCCTCCCTCCCTCTCTCTTTCCCTCTCCCTCCCCCTCTCTCTTTCTCCTCTTCCTCCCTCCTCTCCCTCCCTCTCTCTTTCCCTCTCCCTCCCTCTCTTTCTCTCTCTCTCTCCCCTCCCTCTCCCTCTCTTTCCCCCTTCCTCCCTCTCTCTTTTTTTCTCTCTCTCTCTTTCTCCTTGAAATTCAAATTTAACCTTGAAGCCTGTCCCTCACTGTGCCCCTGTCCCCAAAATGGGGTGGAGATTGCTGCCTTCCTCTTCATGTCCGGAGTCCCCGCTCCCGAAGCCAGCTGCAACCTGAGATTTTAATCGCTAGGGAGAAGGATTTGCATATATGTCAGTCCGCAAATGTAAGTGACATATTGCTGTCATCTTACAGCAGGTAATTACAGTATGGCTGTCACCTGTTTTATGGCGTATCCTTAGCTTTGTCCTTCCTGTGGTCCCTAAAAAGAGCTTTATTTTCCTGAAATTCTCCCTTTTTTCCTCCTTTTTCCCCTGCCGTTGGGAGCGTTTGCTGTTTTCTCCTGTTTATCACTGGGCCCTTCTGCTTTTCCGCCACCTGGGTCCTGATGGATGCAGAGACCTGTTTCCTGATGTTTTTAACCAGAGTGGTTTGTTTGTTTTTTAAATCTCCCTTTGAAGTTGCCTTTCTTGTTTTACATCTTCCTGAATCTTTTTCTTCCTCTTTGCTCTCCCAAGCTTGTCAATCAAGCTATTTGTCTTCCGGAGAGCCATTTGCAACCTGTTATTGAAAAAAGATTGCAGTCTCGGTTTAGTCCAGCTTTGCAAAATGAGGGTGGTTTTATTCATAATTTCTCCCTGTGTTCGTTCTATCTATCTATCTATCTATCTATCTATCTATCTATCTATCTATCTATCTATCTATCTATCTATCTATCTATCTATCTCTATCTATCTATCTATCTATCTATCTATTTATCTTTCTTTCTTTCTTTCTTTCTTTTTCTCTCTCTCCCTCCCTCCCTCCCTTTCCTTTCTTTCTTTCTTTCTTTCTTTCTTATTTCTTCTTCTTTCTTTCTTTCTTTCTCTTTCTTTCTCTCTCTTTTGTTTCTCCCTCCCTCCCTCCCTCTTTCTTCCTTTTCCTTCTTTCTTTCTTTCTTTCTTTCTCTTTCTTTCTTCTTTCTTTCTTTCCTCTCTCTCTCTCTCTCCCTCCCTCCCTCCCTCTCTTTCTTTCTTCTTCTTTTCTTTGTTTCTCTCTTTCTCTCTCTCTTTCTCCCTCCCTCCCTCCCTCCTTCCCTCCCTCTTTCTTCTTTTTTCTTTCTTTCTCTTTCTTCTTCTTTCTTTCTTTCTTTCTTTTCTCTCTCTCTCTCTCTCTCTCTCTCTCTCTCTCTCTCTCTCTCTCTATCTCTCTCTCTCTCTCTCTCTCTCCCTCCCTCCCTCCCTGCCTCCCTCCCTCCCTCCCTCCCTTCCCAGCAGCTTACAGCGATAAAATCCAGGAGGCTCTGTGCAAGTTTGTGAGTGTTAATTCTGGATCTCGTACTTTGCTCTGTTAAGCACATATTTCAGCCGGATTCGGCCTCTCTGGTTATGCGTCTTAGAGGCTGTTCTTTAAAAGCAAGGCTTCTTCTTCTAAAACTACGGGGTACAACTTTCCTTCCCCCTCTTTCTTCCCAACTGCGCCTCTGCTAGCAGACACTCTTAATCCTAGGAGTAAAATGTTAAAAGTAAACCGCATTACAGGGGAGAAAAGGAGCAGCTGGATTTTCAAAACAATGCAATGTACGGAGCATAAAAACTATCCTCTCTGCATTGTCCCTTTTTTTTCTCCCAAGACCTCCCTAATTATCCAGCTCTTACTAATTGCTCGGCTGGGTAATTGCATCCATCGGTACAGCAGTGTGTAAAAGTCAGGCCTCTCCCCAAAGATTTGTAATCTTTTAGGCTTGTAAACAACCCAGGAGCTTTTAAACAAAGAGAAGGGGGCAGATGCACAATCACAGAGTCGGCCGGGGCCCATGAGACCGGTTTCTTCGGGAATAGCCCTTAGCGTACGTTCTCCGGGGGGTCCAGCGTGACCTTCCCAAGACCTGGGAGGTTTGCCTGGACACACACACACACACACACACACACAAGGATGGAGATCACGGGAAGTGGTGACCTTGAACAGACATCCAATGTTCTCCTGTTTGCAATTCCTTTGTGCAAAGGTGCTTTCCCCCCCCCCCAAAAAAAGCAACTGGACTTCCTCGCTTTTTATTTTTCTTTGAAAATGCGTCTCTTCTCATCCAAGAAGAACGGAAGAAGCTTCTTGGATGAGAAGGGGGGGGTTTTTCCCGGGGGGGGGGGGGGAAACACATCAAGAAAGTCCAGTTGCCTTTTGGGAAAAAAGCACCTTTGGGACAACCATGACCTGGATAACTGAGAATCTCCGTAGACTTTCCTCCTAGTGCAGGGTTAGGCAACCTTGGCTCTCTTCATGACTCGTGGACTTCAACTCCCAGAATTCCTGAGCCGGCATGGCTCAGCATGGAAACCTCTCCCTTTCCCCTCAGCATGGCTGGCTCAGGAATTCTGGGAGTTGAAGTCCACGAGTCATAAAAGAGCCCAGGTTGCCTATCCCTGTCCTAGTGCAATTCCTAAAAGGGGGGGGGGACAACCTTTTCACCTGCTCACCAGACCTGGGGGTGGGTGGGAGAAAAGATTTCAGGGTCTCCAAGCACCGGCTTTTTGCCAGGAGGATCCAAATACATGTCTTCTAACACCGATAAAAGATCATTTCTAAGAAAGGAGCCACCTTTGTGGTTTAGATTTCCTTAAAAGGCCACAGGAGAGGTGAAGGCGATATACAGCCAGTCCTTGACTTACAAGCACAATTGAGCCCCGGATTTCTGTTGCTAAGCAAGACAGATAAGTTGAGTTTTTCACCCATTTTACGACCTCTCTTGCCACAGTTGTTAAGCGAATCACTGCAATTGTTAAGTCAGTAAACACGATTGTTAAGTGAATCTGGCTTCCTCCATTGGCTTTGCTTGTCAGAAGGTCACAAAAGGGGATCATGTGATCCCCCCAGGACTCTGCGACCGTCATAAATATGAGTCAGTTGCCAAGCCTCCGAATTTTGATCACGTGACCACGGGGATGCTGCAACGGTCGTAAGTGTGAAAAACGGTACTAAGTCACTTTTCTCAGTGCCGTTGTAACTTCAAACAGTCACTAAATGAACTGTTGTAAGGGGAGGATTACCTGTATTTGATTTTGGAAACAACCGAGTCACATCTGATTTGGATGGGAGACCACAAGGCGATCCTGGGGCCAGCAGGCTAACCCAGAAGTAGGAAAAATACCTTGCAAGGAGGCAAGAAATGCAGAAGGCAAGGTAGTTTGAAGGACCCCTGGCCCTTTTGCGGCCTCAGCCAACCCGGTGTGACCAACTCAGCGCAGCCAAGTCGTTATGGGACACACCACTGCAGAACAATTCAATGGTCCAATTTAAGAATTTAAAAATATTTTAAAAATATTTTAATTTTTGTCATTCACATTTCATTCTGTCCCTCCTTTGGCATCCTTTTTGAAATGATTCTACCCCGCCATTTCTTTGATATTAGTGTAACTCTTGTCTTGCAGCAAGTTGTCCCGCGGCCTCTTGGCTGTGGTGAGTTGTGTCCAGCGCCTTGGCCCAGTGAGTTGGCCGTGGAGAGTTGTGTCCAGCGCCTTGGCCCCAGTGAGTTGGCCGTGGAGAGTTGTGTCCAGCGACTTGGCCACAGTGAGTTGGCCGTGGAGAGTTGTGTCCAGCGACCTGGCCCCAGTGAGTTGGCCGTGGAGAGTTGTGTCCAGCGAGTTGGCCGTGGAGAGTTGTGTCCAGCAACCTGGCCCCAGTGAGTGGCCGTGGAGAGTTGTGTCCAGCGACTTGGCCCCAGTGAATTGGCCGTGGAGAGTTGTGTCCAGCGACTTGGCCACAGTGAGTTGGCCGTGGAGAGTTGTGTCCAGCGACCTGGCCCCAGTGAGTTGGCCGTGGAGAGTTGTGTCCAGCGACTTGGCCCCAGTGAGTTTGCCGTGGAGAGTTGTGTCCAGCAACCTGGCCCCAGTGAGTTGGCCGTGGAGAGTTGTGTCCAGCGACATGGCCCCAGTGAGTTGACCGTGGAGAGTTGTGTCCAGTGACTTGGCCCCAGTGAGTTGGCCGTGGAGAGTTGTCCTAGTCCCTTTTTTGCAGTCCCTACATATAGGGAAGGGGGGGAGGAAGGAAAAAATCCTAAGATTAAAGGTTTCCATCTTTGTTTCTGCCACTACGTGAAGTTGGGACGAGAGGCAAACATTGCATTTCCTCTCCTCTCCTTAAGCTGGCCGTTTCCTAGGGAAGGACGTGGCTCGTGGTACAGGGAGGGGAGCACTTTGATCCGAGCAAATATCCCCGCTGGTAATGAACATAATGTGCTGTTTAATCTTGGAGTATTTCTCCCTGACATCCAAAAGGTTGGGCTGCTTTGAATGCCGCCACTGTTGCTGCTGATTAAATGCAAAAATCAAACGTTCTCTCGTGTTTGGCATTCAGCTCAGGTTTCTTGCGTCACCTTGGGTTTCGGTTTACACGCCTCGGATGGAATTTGCTCATGTATTATTTGCACGGGCAGAAAGTCCTCGACTTACGGCCCCAGTTGGGACCAGGATTTCCGTTGCTAAGCAAAGCAGTTGTTCGGTGAGTCGCGTTCAGTTTTGCAACCTCTTTTGCCACGTTCGTTAAGCGAACCCCTGCAGTCACTTAAGTAAATCCTGGGGTTTTTTTTTAAGCGCATTCAGTTTGACTTTGCTTGTCGGAAGGTCGTAAACAGCGATCACCACACAGGACGCTGCAGTGGTCATAAATACATGCCGGTTGCCATGTGCTTGAATTTTGATCCTGTGACTATGGGGATGCTGTGACAGTCGTAAATGAGAGGACAGGACGCTGCAGTGGTCATAAATACATGCCGGTTGCCATGTGCTTGAATTTTGATCCTGTGACTATGGGGATGCTGTGACGGTCGTAAATGAGAGGACTGGCTGTAAGTCGTTTTTTGCAGTGCCTGTAATTTTGAGCAATTGCCAAATGGATGGTTTTAAGTTGAGGATTACCAGTATCTTTGCTTGAAGAATGAAGTGGGGGGCAGAAATTATAATCCCAGATTGCTCTCCCCTAAGCGAAGGGCAAAGTGTAGCGGGCTTCACCCGTCCCAGACAGAGTAGTTAACTCCAGATTAGAAATTAACAAGCCCTTGATAGGCAGCCTGGCCTTCAGACAGAGACCTTTGCTTTCAGCTATCTGAGGTAAGATAGGGGTTACCGGACCGAAATGTTTGCATGTGGGGAAGCCCCCAGGCTAAAAAGCAGGAGGTGGTGAGTTCTAATCCAGCCTTATGCATGAAAGCAGTGGGTGACATTGAATTGATTGCCAGGAGAGGATGAGTTCTAGTCTTATGTTAGGCATGAAAACCTAGGGCAACTTTGGGCAAAGTCACCAGGAGACGGTGAGTTCTAGTCCCGCCTTAGACGTGAAAACCAGCTGGGTGACCTTGGGCCAGTCACCAGGAGGTTGTGAGTTCTAGTCCCGCCTTAGGCATGAAAGCCGACTGGATGACTTTGGACCAGTCCCCCTCAGCCCAAGCCCCATCACTGGGTTGTTGTGAGGAAAATAGAAGGAAGACAATGTGTTCGACTGTTTTCACCACCTTCAGTTATTTGTTAAAAAAAAAAAAAAAAGTAAAGATGGGAGAGGGAGGAAGGAAGGAAGGAAGGAAGGAAGGAAGGAAGGAAGGAAGGAAGGAGAAGAACATGAAGAAACAGACATGGAGAAGCTTCTCCATCTCCCAAACCAGTAGGATCACAAGTTACCCAATGAACTGGAAGGAAATCTAGAACAGGCCAGGGGAGGACAGGGGCCCACTAAATGGGATGGCTTTAAAAATGGCGCCTTGGAGAAAGGCAGGGTTGATCCAGTCCGTTCTCTGGGGTCACCCACCCCTGGGGCTGCAACGTGACTGGAAAATACTCCTCTTTGCTGCCATCCCCATTGTGTTATAAACTAATTTTTCCTTTCCTCACAAGCCCTGTGGTGGACCAGGAAAGGGTTGAAGGGCAACTCCTCACATACACACAAACACACCCACGCACAGTCACACACCCAGGTCTGCCTAACAACGGAGGGGCAAGCCCAACGCAAACATTTGATAGTCACTATCCCTGTGAAGCTGAGTCAGGTGCAAGAAGGCCATTGGTCAACTCCAGGTATCTTTTTTTTTTTAATTGTTTCTTAAAGGTTCCAAAAGAACACAAAAGTTCTACCCCCAAGACACAGTTTAAAAAGTGGTAAAATCCCCGAAAAACCCTGCAGTTCTTACTATAGGTAGTCCTCGACTTACAAGCACAGCTGAGAACAGAATTTCTGTCGCTAAGTGAGGTGGTTCTTAAGCGAGTCAGCCCCAATTTTAAGTCGTTCCTTGCCGCGGTTGTTAAGCAAATCACTCCAGTCGTTAAGTGAATCGTGCGGTCTTTTAAGTGAATCTGGCTTTCCCAATTTGGATTTTGCTCGTCCAAAGCTGGCTCGGACAGTCGCAAATTACATACGTGATAAGTACATGCCAAGTTACCCAGCACCCAAATTTTGATCGCGTGACCAATGGGGATGCTGTGTGAAAAAACGGTCATAAGTCACTTTTTTCTGCGCCGGTGTAACTTCGAACGGTCAGTAAACGAATGGATGTAAGTCGAGGACTACCGTGTTTTCCCAAAAGTAAGGCCTACACCAGGGGTAGGCAACCTTGGCTCTTTTATGACTCGTGAACTTCAACTCCCAGAATTCCTGAGCCAGCCATGCTGAGGGGAAAGGGAGAGGTTTCCATGCTGAGCCATGTCGGCTCAGGAATTCTGGGAGTTGAAGTCCACGAGTCATAAAAGAGCCAAGGTTGCCTAACCCTGGTCTAGTGGCTAAGGCACCAGGCCAGAAAGCAGAAGACAGTGAGTTCTAGTCACACTTTAGCATGAAAGCTGGCTGGGTGACTTTGGGCCCATCACAGGAGATTGTGAGTTCTAGTCACACCATAGCATGAAAGCTGGCTGGGTGACTTTGGGCCCATCACAGGAGATTGTGAGTTCTAGTCACACCATAGCATGAAAGCTGGCTGGGTGACTTTGGGCCAATCATCAGGAGATTGTGAGTTCTATCACACTTCCATGGCTGGCTCAGGAATTCTGGGAGTTGAAGTCCACAAGTCATAAAAGAGCCAAGGTTGCCTACCTCTGGCCTACACCAACAATAAGCCCTAGCTTGATTTTGGGGGGTGGGCCTAATATAAGCCCTACCCCGAAAATAAGCCCTAGTTTTGGGGCAAGGCACACACTTAAAAAATCAAGCTAGGGTGGGGGTGGGGGGGTGGAGCCCCCCCACCCGCCCCGTACCCATTTACCTTGCAGCCAGGCCTCTCCTCACTGGCCCACTCCTTCTTCTGAGGCCTCTTCTGCAGCCAGGTCTGCATTTCTCAGTTATGGGGCTTTCCGGAAGGCCTCTGCAGCCAAGAACAGAGCTAATGGATTCAATCCGTAGCTCGGTTCTGCAAGACCTCTACAGCCGAGGACCGAGCTATGGATTGAATCCATAGCTCGGTACCCGGCTGCTTAGGCCTTCTAGAAAGACCTAACTGCAAAATGCAGGCCCGAATACAGCTGCAGAATTTCGGTCCCAGAAGAAGTGGACCGGTTGGGTGGGGCTGTTGGTGCCAGAGGTGAGGTAAGGCCTACCCCAAATATTAAGACCTCTTTTGGAGGCAAAAAACAACAAAAAACCCGGTTTTATTTTCAGGGAAACACGGTAGTTGTAAAAAGCAAAGTCATCGTTGCCTATTTTCATCAATGTCCTTTGTTCTACAGGTGCGGGAGAGAATCTGGAGAACACCATGGCGGCATTTCGTCAGTGAGTATATCACCACCATCGATGTGCTTTGCACGACGTTTGTCGGACCTGCCCCGGATCTGGTCCCTTAGGAAAGAAAAGCCTTCGACTCCATTTGGTTAAAGCAGGGGTAGGCAACCTTGGCTCTTTTATGACTCGTGGACTTCAACTCCCAGAATTCCTGAGTCAGCATGGCTCAGCTTGGAAACCTCTCCCTTTCTCCTCAGCATGGCTGGCTCAGGAATTCTGGGAGTTGAAGTCCACGAGTCATAAAAGAGCCACGGTTGCCTACCCCTGGGTTAAAGCAAAGGATTCTTTTTTTTACTAAGGATGTTGGTTGCTGTAAAGTCAAGCCAGCTCTGAAATCTCCCACGTTCGCTAGATACAAAAATAAGGTGTAGGTTTGCTGTGACCAGTCCGTTTCCAGCCAACCGAAATTCACTAAGATATTTTTGAGAATTCTGGGACGTTTGGGGGTAATCCTCATATTTCTCGAAGTACCTGGCCGTGGGATGCTGGTAGAATCAGGATCCGTTATCCAGGATCTGCTCTGGGCCGTCTCACCTGTGATTCCCCCGCCTCCCGATTTCCTATCAAGTCCACACAAAGTTTGCTTGCCCTTTTATCCTTCCTCCTTTCTTCCCTCGTTCATCCTCCCTCCCCGTTCTTCTTTCGATGGCAGGATGCCTGTGAGGCGCCAAGCCGAACCAGGCAGAGCTGACGATGTTTTTCAAGCCTGTCGACATCAAGATGCGTGGACTTCAATTCCCACAATTCCCCAGCAGCCAAAACTAAGGAAGGTCCTTCCTGAAATACTTCCTACACCCCGTTTCCTTTTATGGGCTGCTAAGATATCTCTTCTCTGACCAGAGGATTCAGCTTCTCCCCCCCCCCCCCCCCCGGCCGGCTCTCAAGATTATTCTCATACCAGTCTGGGCATGTCCTCGACTTACAACAGTTTGTTTCATGACCGTTCAAAGTTACGACGTCACTGAAAAAAAGTGACTTGTGACTGTTTTTCGCACTTAAGACCATGGCAGCATTCTCGGGGTCACGTGATCAAAATTCAGACACTCGGCAACTGACGTTTTACAGTAAGTCCTTGACTTACGGCCACAATTGAGCCCAAAATTTGTGTTGATTAGCCAGTCATTTGTTAAGTGAGTTTTGCCCCGTTTTTATGACTTTTCTTGCCACAGTTGTTAATTGAATTACTGCACTTGTTAAATTAGTAACCATGGGTTGTTAAGTAAATCTGGCTTTCCCATTGGTCACAAAAGGGGATCACATGACCCCGGGACACTGCAACTGCCATAAATATGCCAAGCATCTGAATTTTGATCGTGTGACTACGGGAAGGTTGCTGTAAGGGCTGTAAGTGTGAAAAACGGTCATAGCTCACTTTTTCAGTGATGTAACTTCGAACGGTCACTAAACAAACCATTGTAAGTCGAGGACTTCCTGTATTTACGATTTGTTGCAGGGTCCCAAGGTAATGTGATCCCCTTTGGCCACCTTCTGACAAGCAAAGTCCATGGGGAAGCCAGATTTGCTTAACAGCCCTGTGACTAACTTAATAACTACAGTGATTCACTTAACAACGGTGGCAAAAGAAAAGTCGTAAAATGGTCAAAACTCGTGTAACAGCTGTCTTGCTAAGCAATGGAAATTTTAGACTCAATTGCAGTCGTAAGTCGAGGACTACTGGTGCATCAGGTCTTCCCCCAAAGAGAGATTTTCTTCTCCATAGTCTAGAATAGAATGGAATGGAATGGAATGGAATGGAATGGAATGGAATAGAATAGAATAGAATAATGAAAGAACAGAATAGAACAGAACAGAATAGAATAATGAAAAAACGGAATAGACTAGACTAGACTAGACTAGAATAGAATAGAATAGAATAGAATAGAATAGAATAGAATAGAATAGAATAGAATAGAATAGTTGGAAGGGACCTTGGAGGTCTTCTAGTCCAACCCCCTACTCAGGCAGGAAACCCCATACCACTTCAGACAAATGGTTGTCCAGTCTCTTCTTAAAAATGTCCAGTGTTGGAGCATTCACAGGTTGTTCCACTGATTAATTGTTCTCACTGTCAGGAAATTTCTTCTTGTACCTTGTTTCCTTCCTTTATTCCCATCTCTCCCTTCTGTCCCCTAGTTGGTGAATGCAATTTTTATCCTGTTTTGGAAAAGTGTTTTCCTGTTTATGGAAAGCAGCGTGCGAGTTGCAACTTGCAAGATCATTGGTTTAAGATCAACATCTCCATAGAATAGCTCAGGAGAGAAGATGAATTTTCTTTCAGAGGCAAACGCAAAACTGCTTTTTTCCTCTTTGTGCAACTGACATCTTGCCTGTGTGCTGGTGGCCCAGGAGTCCTAATCGTAACTTACCCTTGGTTTTACGCACTTGCAATATTTTGCAAGAATAGGAACACTCCAGGGATAATCCTCAGATTTAAAATGGAAAGGCAGCACCGAAATGCACTGTGCCCATTAAATAACTACATCTCAAAGCGTTCTTGTTTGGGCTTCTGAGTTATGTAGATATTTTTTTGTGCTGCCAATGGAAGAGAATATTTGTAGCTCAGGATTGCATTGAGGGGGTCCTTGGTGCTCTCTGAGCTGGGTGGCTTTCTTGCAGACGTTTCACGACCCAACTAGGTAACATCATCAGTGCTAGAAGGGAGTGGGGCGTGCAAAGGGGAAGAGGAGGAGGAGGAGGACTGTGGGTTCCTTGGAGCTCTCTGAACTTGGTGGTTTTCCTGCAGACGTTTCATGACCCAACTAGGTAGTGTCATCAGTGTTAGAAGGGAGTGAGGCTTGTGAGAAGGAGGAGGAGGAGGAGTCCTGTGGGGTTCTTGATGCTCTCTGAGCTTGGTGGTTTTCTTGCAGACGTTTCATGACCCAACTAAGTAACATCATCAGTGCTAGAAGGGAGTGGGGTATGCAGAGGGGAAGAGGAGGAGGACTGTGGGGTCCTTGGTGCTCTCTGAGCTGGGTGGTTTTCCTGCAGACATTTCATGACCCAACTAGGTAGTGTCATCAGTGCTAGAAGGGAGTGAGGCTTGTGGAGAGGAGGAGGAGGAGTCCTGTGGGGTCCTTGATGCTCTCTGAGCTGGGTGGTTTTCCTGCAGACGTTTCATGGCCCAACCAGGTAACATCATCAGGGCTAGAAGGGAGTGGGGTTTGCTCTCTGTTTATATATCATGGTTTGCCCTGTCAGTGTTGGCGTTAGTGTTGTTTTCCTGGAGGTTCCTTGATTATTGTTTATTGTTCAATTGTTTGTCAGAATTGGTAGTTCCTTGGTTGGGATATTGTTTACTGCTTGATTGTTGATCTAGTTAGTATGAATCTGACAGGGCAAGCCACTTGTATATCAACCGTTCCGATTCCCGGATCTTGGATTTGTCTACATGGAATCTTGGTTTCTGAAATCAGCTTATTGTTCCTTTTTTTTTCCCCCCCTGAGTTCTTGCATTCCTACTACGGAGAGATTGTAGCTGCCGGGAAAACCTCTGATACGAATCCTGCACTTGTGAAAGCTGGTGCAACCACATGATTATATTTTTTTTTTAACACTAAAAGAAGCTCAGAAGGATGAAAGTGCAGTGATCAAAGTGAAGGGTGATAGTTTATGACCGAACAGCAAACAAATCGTCGGGCTCTGTAGAACAAATAATAATAATAATAATAATAATAGTTGGAAGGGACCTTGGAGGTCATCTAGTCCAATCCCCTGTTCAGGCAGGACACCCTATACCATTTCGGACAAATGGCTGTCCAGTCTCTTCTTAAAAACTTCCAGTGTTGGAGCATTCACCGCTTCTGGAGGCAGGTTGTTCCACTGGTTAATTGTTCTAACTGTCAGGAAGTTTCTCCTTAGTTCTAGGTTGCTTCTCTCCTTGGTTAGTTTCCATCCGTTGCTTCTTGTCCTGCCTTCAGGCGCCTTGGAGAATAGCTTGACTCCCTCTTCTTTGGGGCAGCCCCTGAGATATTGGAAGGCTGCTATCATGTCACCCCTCATCCTTCTCTTCATTAAACTAGACATACCCAATTCCACCCACTGTTCCTTGTATGTTTTAGCCTCCAGTCCCCTGATTATCTTTGTTGCTCTTCTCTGTACTCTTTCTCTGTACTCTGCTATGAATTTGGACAATGAGACAAGCGGCCTATAAATTTAAGAAATAAACCGACAAATAAATAAATATGAATGCCATTAGTACAAGTAGAACCTCGATTTACAGCAGTTCGTTTAGTGATCGTTCAAAGTTACAACGGCACTCAGAAACGTGACCTTTTTCACACTTAACAACCGTTGCAGCATCCTCACGGGTCACGGGATCAAAATTCGGATGCTTGGCGACTGACTCGTATTTATGACGGTTGCAGCGTCTTGAGATCACGTGATCCCCTTTTGCGACCTCCTGACACGCAAAGTCAGTGGGAAAGCCAGCTTCATTTAACAACCGTGTTATTAACTGCAGTGATTCACTTAACAACTGTGGAAAGAAAGGTCGTAAAAATGGGGCAAAACTCAACAACGGTCTCGCTTAGCAACCGAAAGTTTGGGATTAATTGTGGTCGTAAGTCGAGGACTGTCTGTACAGTTCATCTCCAGAATGAACATCAAAACTATTGTCTAAAGCAAGGGTCTTCAAACTTGGCAACTTTAAGACTTGCGGACTTCAACTCCCAGAATTCCTGAGCCAGCCAAGGCTGGCTGAGGAATTCTGGGAGTTGAAGTCCACAAATCACAAAAGGGCCAAGTTTGAAGACTCCAGTTCTAGAGGGAGGCCAAGTGAATAACACTTGAGTAAAGTGTCACATGTGTTGGCACAGTGAGTAACACTTGTGTAAATAGAAGGTGAGCATGCTGTTCGTTGGATGTTTCAAGGAAAAGCATCCATGCAGACTTTGTCCTTGGAGATCCTTTGCTCCACTTAAAATGTTCCGCCTCTTTTTAAATTTTAACTTTCATTTTATGTTTTAATATTTTATGGGGCACCGCCCAGAATCCATCTGTGAAGGGCACGGTTCTTTCAAAAATACGAGAAACAAACAAACAAATGTGCCAGACACACCTTTTCTGCCTTATATACCGCAGGAGAGATTCAATACGGAGACAGGTAAATCTTAACTACAACTAAGCCCAATTTTTTTTTGGCTAAGCGAGACATTTATTAGGAGAATTTTGCCCCATTTTATGACCTTTCTTGCCGCAGTTGTTAAGGGAATTGCTGCAGTTGTTCAGTTAGTCACACAGTTGTTAAGTGAATCTGCCTTCCCCGTTGACTTTGCTTGCCTGAAGGTTGCAAAAGGGGATCACGTGACCTCAGGACACCACGACCGTCATAACTATGAGTCAGTTGCCCAGCATCCAAATTTTGATCACGTGATCTTGGGGATGCTGCAACGGTCGTGTTAAAAAGGGTCATTAGTCACTTTTTCAGTGCCGCTGTAACTTCGAACAGTCACTAAACAAACTGTTGTAAGTCGAGGACTACCTGTATAATATCTGAGATTCCACTGGATTCTTAGTATTAAGGTCGGAAGTTGTCTACTATTCTGATTTTGACGCACCATACTGGCCTATTGCCATTAAGAGAATAACAGAGTTGGAAGGGACCTTGGAGGTCTTCTAGTCCAGCCCCTTGCTCAGGCAGGAGACCCTATACCATTCTAAATAAAAGGCTGTCCAATCTCTTCTTGAAAACCTCCAGTGGTGGAGCATTCACAGCTTCTGGAGGCAGGTTGTTCCACTGGTTAATTGTTCTCACTGTCAGGAAATTCCTCCTTCGTTCCAGGTTGCTTCTCTCCTTGATTAGTTTCCATCCGTTGCTTCTTGTCCTGCCTTCAGGTGCTTTGGGGAATAGCTTGACTCCCTCTTCTTTGGGGCAGCCCCTGAGATACTGGAAGACTGCAATCATGTCACCCCTGGTCCTACTTTTCATTAAACTAGACATTCCCAATTCCAGCAACCATTCCTTATATGTTTTAGTCTCCAGTCCCCTAATCATCCTTGTTGCTCTTCTCTTTCTAGAGTCTCAACATATTTTTTACATCGTGGCGACCAAAACTGGATGCCATATTCCAAGTGTGGCCTTACCAAGGCCTTTTAAATTGGCTTCATGTGATCTTGATTCGGTTAATGCAGCCCAGGAGTGCAAGTGCAATAATAATAATAATAATAATAATAATAATAATAATAATAATAATAATAATAATAATAATAAAATAAATAAATCTCAAAATCTGTAAAAATGGGACTTTATGTAACAGGATTCGGCTGATTTGCTTAGAATATCTTAGTCGGATAGTTCAGTTTGCAACTTACATGCTCAGCGGTAACTCCCGTTTTGATTTCTGCAAGTCCACTGAGAACATGGTAAAAGTGGACTGGCTGTAGATTGCAACATTAACATGCGGATTTTCAGGATCAATATCACTGTTAAAGCACCTCTTTTCTAATCAGGTAGTTATATTTGAGTGACAGAGTATTTTCAGCGGTAAGTCAGTTGGGGGGAAAAAAATAAACCTCCAGTTTCTTTGTGAGGCAGCTGAGATTATAACAGGGGATTGGTTTTCTCTCTCTCTCTCTCTCTCTCTCCATTCATTCTTTCTTTTGTACCGGGTATTAACCGCAGAAAGTACGATCTTATTTCCAGTCCTTGGCATTGCCAATCCTTTTCGGTCTCAATAGGGCTATTGAAAGCTTCTGATCACCATGACAGCAAAATGTAGGCTCAGATACATGCCTTCTAACGCTGCGAAAAGTTCATTTCTAGGAAGGGAGCTAGCTACATTCGTGGTTTAGATTTCCTTAAGAGACCACAGGAGAGAGGAAGGTAATAACACAGCAGCACAACCGAGTGCAAAATTTATGTTGCTGAGCGAGACAGGTGAGTTTTGACCCCGTTTTACGACCTTTCTCGCCCCGGTCGTTAAACGAATCGCTGCCCTTGTTAAGTTAGTAAGACAGTTTGTTAGGGGGATCTGGCTTCCCTGTTGATTTTGCGTGTCAGAAGGTCGCAAAAGGGGAACACATGAGCTTGGCACACCTGCCACCGTGTCGTAAATATGAGCCAGTTGCCCAGCATCCGGATTTTGATCACGTGACCATGGGGATGCTACAACGGTTGTTAAGTGTGGACAATGGTTCTGAGTCACTTTTTTTCCGTGCCGTTGTAAGTTTGAACAGTCACTAAAGGAATGGTTGTAAGTGAAGGACTGCCCAGATGTCCATTTTGAACAGTTCTATAAAATCCATAGCAGTATATGAAGAAAGAATCCTGATTTTTCTACATGTTTTCCTATCTAGGCCGTTCTCATTGCTGGAACTGGGTATGTCTAGTTTAATGAAAAGAAGGATTAGTGGTGACATGATAGCAGTGCTCCAATATTTGAGGGGCTGCCCCAAAGAAGAGGGAGTCAAGCTATTCTCCAAAGCCCCTGAGGGCAGGACAAGAAGCAACGGATGGAAACTGATCAAGGAGAGGAGCAACCTAGAACTAAAGTGAAATTTCCTGACAGTGAGAACAATTAGTCAGTAGAACAACCTGCCTCCAGAAGCTGTGAATGCTCCAACACTGGAAGTTTTTAAGAAGAAACTGGACAGCCATTTGAAATGGTATAGGGTTCCCTGCCTGAGCAGGGAGTTGGACCAGATAACCTCCAAGGTCCCTTCCAACTCTTCTTTCTGTTATTTTGTTATAATGGCGGGCAGCCAGGTTTGTCTGTAATAACCTGCTGAATCTTTTATCAGTCTGGAAAAGATAACTCGGATCAAGCTTTTCTTCCTCTCTTGAGCTGCTGAACTTCGGGTTATTCTCTCCGCCTTCAGCGTCGTTTACAGAGCAGTTCTCTTCGGGCTGAACGTCAGCACCTTCAACTCGTACCTGGAGATGTTGAGGGCTCAAGGGGCAGTTATCACCACCTTGGGCATTGCCCAGACCAAAAATAGCCCGTTTCCAAGGCATCAATCACCCGGACTTATTGAAGTGGAAGAAATAAAGGTTATAAGGACTACAGCAACTGAACTACATATAATTCTCAACATACAAACGTTAACAGTCGTATCTTGGGACGTTTTCTGCAGCGGTCATTAAGCAAACATCACGGTCGTTAACCAGTGGTTTGTTATAGGTGCAGTTTTGCCAGAAGCAAGAAGTGTAGGTTTTCAGCAAAACGGTCATAAAATGTGATAGCATGACTGTGGGATGCTGCCAACAGCTGTTACATGTGACGTTTGATCAGATTACCACATTGGATCTCTGAATCTGAGTTGTAAGTCCCTTTTTGGGGGTTGTTGTAATGGTAGCTAAGCAACTGGTCATAAGTCGAGGGTCACCTGTACTTCCCATATGGAACCTGTTTATTTTTTAAAACAATGTTTATCAGTGTTGGCAATTTTTAACATGGGTGGACTTCAGCTGGCTAGGGAATTCTGGGACTTGAAATCCACCCATCCTAAAGCAGTCTGGCTGGGGAATTCTGGGAGTGGGTCCTCCCCTCTTAAAGCAGGCTGGCTGGAGAATTCTGGGACTTGAAGTCCACCCATCTTAAAGCATGCTGGCTGGGGAATTCTGGGACTTGAAGTGCATCCACCTTAAAGGACATATTTCCATCAAGGGAATCTTTTTACTCTCTACAATTGCTCTGAACCCTAACCAGCTGATCACCTACCCACAATCCCTGGGTCTTTGGCGCATCCCGTGATAACATGGTTATCCTCTTCCAGGCCTGCACTGGCCTTAACTCAAAGCTAGGCCATGGCAACTTAACTCCAGAAGTTGTGGGTGCTCCAACACTGGAGGTTTTAAAGAAGAG
Source organism: Azemiops feae (assembly GCA_023970755.1). Taxonomy (NCBI): domain Eukaryota; kingdom Metazoa; phylum Chordata; class Lepidosauria; order Squamata; family Viperidae; genus Azemiops; species Azemiops feae. The sequence continues at coordinate 163,415 of JALGBA010001165.1, forward strand.
ATTGGACAATCATTTGTCTGAAATGGTATAGGGCAGGGGTAGGCAACCTTTGCTCTTTTATGACTCGTGGACTTCAACTCCCAGAATTCCTGAGCCAGCCATGCTGAGGGGAAATGGAGAGGTTTCCATGCTGAGCCATGCTGGCTCAGGAATTCTGGGAGTTGAAGTCCACGAGTCATAAAAGAGCAAGGTTGCCTACCCCTGGTATAGGGTCTCCTGCCTGAGCAGGGGGTTGCTTCCAACTCTGTTAATTCTGTGATTCCCTTAACTCCTCTGTATACGTGTGCATGATCGGTCATAATCCGAAAAGGGAAAACTTAACTGTTGTCCTCTGTTTTCAGCGCAGTCAACATGGGCACCGATATGCTGGAACTTGACTGCCATTTAACCAAGGATGAACAAGTGGTGGTTTTGCACGACAGGAATCTGAAGCGGTCGACGGGGGTGGACGCCAATATAGCAGACCTCAAATACTCAGTAAGTTCAAGTAAGCACCCTTCTCTTCTTTTTGTTTGCCAAAGACGATCAGCCAGTCGAGAGACGGTACCCCACAGCCTTGCAAAACTCCCAGGATCTCGGCTCCTGCCTTTAAATGTCAGAGGGTAAGCATGCCCAAGTGATTCAGGCTTACGATGAATAGGTGATGCATTTGGACCAAACTTCACAAGGCGGCTAGTCCTTGACTTACAACCATTTGTTTCGTGACCGTTCGAAGGTACACTGGCACTGAAAAAAGTGACTTATGACCGCTTTTCACGCTTAACGACCATTGCAGCATCCTCATAGTCACTTGGTCAAAATTCAGACGCTTGGCAACTGGCATGTATTTATGACGGTTGTATTGTCCTAGGGCAGGGGTAGGCAACCTTCGCTCTTTTATGACTCGTGGACTTCCAACTCCCAGAATTCCTGAGCCAACCTTGGCTCTTTTATGACTCGTGGACTTCAACTCATGGTCACCACGATGTAAAAAAGATGTTGAGACTCTAGGAAGAGTGCAGAGAAGAGCAACAAAGATGATTAGGGGACTGGAGGCTAAAACATATAAGGAACGGTTGCTGGATATTGGGTCTGTCTAGTTGTAACGAAGAGAAGGACGAGGGGGGACATGATAGCAATCTTCCAGTATCTCAGGGGCTGCCCCAAAGAAGAGGGAGTCAAGCTATTCTCCAAAGCCCCTGAATGCAGGACAAGAAGCAACGGATGGAAAGTAATCAAGGAGAGAAGCAACCTGGAACTAAGGAGAAACTTCCTGACAATTAGAACAATTAACCAGTGGAACAACCTGCCTCCAGAAGCGGTGAATGCTCCAACACTGGAAGTTTTTAAGAAGAGACTGGACAGCCATTTGTCCGAAATGGCGTAGGGTTTCCTGCCTGAGCAGGGGGTTGGACTAGATGACCTAAAAGGTCCCTTCCAACTTTATTGTTGTTATTATTATTATTATTATTACTCCCAGAATTCATGAGCTAGCCAGGAATTCTGGGAGTTGAAGTCCACGAGTCATAAAAGAGCCAAGGTTGCCTACCCCTGTCCTAGGGTCATGTGGTCCTCAGTTGCCTAGTGCAGGGGTCCCCAACCCCCGGGCCATGGACCGGCAACGATCCGCAACATGCCAGAAACCGGTCCACACAAAGATTCAAAGCCCCATCCACGGGGTGCAGGCAGCACACAAATCCACACCCCCTCCGGTCCGCGGAAAACCATCTCTCCACGGAATCGGTCCCTGCTGCCCAAAAGGTTGGGGGCCACTTGCCTAGTGCTCGAATTTTGATCAGCTGACCTTGGGGATGGTTGTAAGTTGAGGTCTACCTGAACGTTTGTGGCTTATACATAGGCTTGAAAAGGAGAAGGAACCTCTGGATGAGCTCTTCCTTGTTAACTCAATGCAAAGTGTTGAACATCTGCTAGATGAGGGTCCCCTCATTTGTTCTCACTAGCAGGAGAGAGTCCTTCTAAGGTTTTTCCCCCTCGTTTCTTCAGCTTAAAGGGCCTTTCTTGTTTGTTTGTTTTTTTAAATGGATCAAATGAAAAAGACCGAAACGTTGTCTTAATTCAGTTTTGAGGGATCGCTTAAAAATATTACAGGTGGTCCTCGACTTACGACCACAATCAAGCCCAAAATTTCCATTGCTAAGCAAGGCAGTTGTTGTCAACGGTCGAGTTGGCATTTCCAGAAAAAAGAAACTCCTGGCACATGATTTTACCAAGAGCAGGGGGTCTTCAAACCTGGCCCTTTTATGACTTGTGGACTTCAACTCCCAGAATTCCTCAGCCAGGCATGCTGGTTGAGGAATTCTGGGAGTTGAAGTCCACAAGTCATAAAAGGGCCAAGTTGGAAGACCCCTTGACTTGTGGACTTCAACTCCCAGAATTCCTCAGCCAGGCATGCTGGTTGAGGAATTCTGGGAGTTGAAGTCCACAAGTCATAAAAGGGCCAAGTTGGAAGACCCCTGACCCAAGAGTATAATACTTTACTGAAAATTTACATTGGTATAGAAGAAGCGCAACCAGCTCTGGTCTTCCCGTTCGAAAGCTTACTTAATTAAATAATAGATTCCCTGGTCCTCACATTTACAACCGTTGCAGCATCTCCATCGTCACGTGATCAAAATCGGGTGCTTGGCAACTGGCCGGTATTGATGACAGTTGCAGTATCCTGGGTCATGGGATCACCATTTGCAACCTTCATGGCTGACCTCCGACAAAGTTGATGGGGGAAGCCAGATTCGCTTAGCAACCCTGTGATTCACTTAACAACCGCAGCAAAAGAAATCATAAAATTGGTATGACTCACTTAACAACCTCCTCACTTAGCAACAGAAGTTCCTATCCCAATTGTCAAGGACTACCTGTATAAGCATGAGCGATTTCTAGTGAATGTTGGGGGATTAAAGCAAAGTGACCTTGGATAAAGTTTATTCTGATTTTACGTCTCTGAACCTCTCTGTATTTAAGCTGACATTTTCTTCTTTTAAAAGGAACTCCCTCCGTATCTCTGCAAGTTGGATGTCACTTTCCAGAGAGGTAATAATTTGAAGATCTGAATGTTTGCAGAATATGCATTTTTGGGGGCAGGGGGGTTATTGCTACATTGCAGCCTGGTCTATCAGCATTCCTAACTGTTGCTCTCTTTAACTTCATACTTTCAAAGCAGCTGAGAGTCTATGGAGATTCTCAGTCATCCAGGTCATGGTTGTCCCAAAAGTGCTTTTTTCACGAGGCAACTGGACTTTCTTGTTTTTCTTTTTTTTTCTCTTCACTTCTCATCCAAGAAGCTTCTTCAGCTCTGACTGGATGGTGGGGAATGGAAGGATTTATATTCCTTGCAGACCGCTGGTCGTTTGCCTCCTTTTAGAGAGTCGTTGAGGCCACTTGGAGGTTTATCTATGTCTTCAGGGTCACCTGAGTGGTGCAAATGGGTGTGGACCCTTCTTGGAACCGCTGAAAGGACCGTGTTGTCGACTGGAGATAGATGGTGTTGTGTCCCTCCTCCCTCCGTTGAGAGAGGGCTGTTCAATTTTGACATAGATGGCCTCTTTGACCCCTTTTTCAAACCAGCGGTCCTCTCTGTCCAAAATGTGGACTTTGCTATCTTCAAAAGAGCGGCCTTTGTCTTTTAAATGCAGATGGTCCACCGATCTTAAAGCATTTTTGGCTGGGGAATTCTGGGACTTGAAGTCCACCCGTCTTAAAGTTGCCAACGTTGAGAACCCCTGCTCTAAAAAAAAATCCAGGATCATTCGTATGCTAGGATTCCTCCATTTTCCTCTTTTTTTTTACTGATAGGGTTTACATATCAGCTCAGCCTTGTGTGAATCCAACTGTGGCAGATTCATTGAATAGCCATCAGGATGGATGTTTTAGCTTTCCAGCAATACAGCGAGAATGTTCTGGATGTGAGAATGTCTCAGGGTCCTTCTCCTGGAAGACATTGAGATGGGACCAGCTCTCGGAGACAGACCCAAAGGAGAAGGTCCTCAAAGGGTTGCACCGTCATCTGTCTTTTGAGAGTTATACATCCAGGGTTATTTCTATGGGGGATCTGGGTGCCAACCGGCCCAGGGCAGCTGCCAATAGCAATAGCACTTAGACTTATATACCGCTTCACAGTGCTTTACAGCCCCCTCTAAGCAGTTTACAGGCTCAGTGTATGGCCCCCAAACAATCAATATCTAAGGGGCTGTTCCAGAGGAGAAGAGATCAACCTATTTTTCCAAAGGATCTGAAGGCAGGACAAGAAGCAATGGATGGAAGGCTGAGTCGACCTTGAGCCAGTGAGAATCGAACTCCCAGCAGTGGGCAGAGTTAGCCTGCAATACTGCATTTTAACCACTGCGCCACTATAGGAAGGAAGGAAGAGCACTTATATACCGCTTCACAGTGCTGTACAGCCCTCTCTAAGCCTGTTTACAGAGTCAGCCTATTTGCCCCCCAAAACCTGGCTCCTTTTACCGACCTCGGAAGGATGGAAGGCTGAGTCAACCTTGAGCCGGTCAGGATCAAACTGCAGGCAGTGGGCAGAGTGGAGGAAGGAAGGAAGGAAGGAGGGAGGGAGGGAGGGAGGGAGGAATAGCACTTATATACCGCTTCACAGTGCTTTACAGCTCTCTCTAAGCGGTTTACAGCCCCTTGCCCTCAACAATCCGGGTCCTCATTTTATCGACCTCAGAAGGACGGAAGGCTGAGTCGACCTTGAGCCAGGCAGGATCGAACTCCTGAAGGTGGGCAGAGTTTGCCTGCAATACTGCATTTTAACCACTGTGCCACCATAACAAGGAAGGAAGGAAGGAGAAAAGGGAGGGAGAGAAGGAAAGGAAGGAAGGAAGCAATAGCACTAGCACTTAGACTTCTATACCGCTTCACAGTGCTTTACAGCCCTCTCTAAGCGTTTTACAGAGTCAGCCCCTTGCCCTCAACAATCCGGGTCCTCATTTTATCGACCTTAGAAGGACGGAAGGCGAAGTCAACCTTGAGCCGGTGAGACTCGAACTGTCAAACTGTCAATAAGTTCCCCATATCCTCAGCAGCCACCGAATTCTGCTTGTGTACCTCAGAATGCCCGTGTGAAGGTGAAGACAAACGCATCCCTCTCCTCCAAGAGGTGTTTGAGGCCTTTCCCCACACGCCAGTCAACATCGACATCAAAGTGAACAACGACCAGCTGATTAAAAAGGTAAGCCTCATTCCACCTCCTCCTTTAGGTTCTCCTCGCTTGTCGTTGGGCCAATGGTGGTCAGGCAGGAGAAGTGGGGAATGCATTATCCTCATGGCTGTAGTCTAAACTGGTGTTTCCCAAGCTTAAGATAAGTGGACTTCAACTCCCAGAATTCCCCAGGCAGAATGCTTGAGGGACAATTAACCAGTGGAACAGCTTTGCCTCCAGAAATTGTGGGCGCTCCATCACTGGAGATTTTTAAGAAGAGGCTAGACAGTCATTTGTCTGAGATGGGTTCTCCTGCTCGAGCGGGGGGGGGGGGGCTGGACTAGAAGACCTCCAAGGTCCCTTCCAGCTCTATTCTAAGATGAGTGGACTTCAACTCCCAGAAATCCTCAGCCAGCAGGCTCTAAGGGGGATGGAATTCAACTCCCAGAATTCCCCAAGCAGCAGGTTTTAAGATGGGTGGACCTCAACTCCCAGAGTTCCCCAGACAGCATGCTTTAAGATGGGTGGACTTCAGCTCCCAGAATTCCCCAGCTAGCATGCTTTAAGATGGGTGGACTTCCACTCCCAGAATTCCCCAGACAGCAGGTTTTAAGATGGGTGGACCTCAACTCCCAGAGTTCCCCAGACAGCATGCTTTAAGATGGGTGGACTTCAGTTCCCAGAATTCCCCAGCCAGCAGGCCTTAAGTTGGGGGGGGTGAACTTCAACTCCCAGAATTCCCCAGCCAGCCAAGCTGGGTGTTGAAGGTCCACACATCTTAAAGTTGTCATGGTTGAGAAACTTACTGGTCTAAGGCATCCTTACTAGAAAGAGGTGGGCTAAAAGTTGGGAATATCTAGGAGAAAGACAGGCAGAACCTGGGGGCGGAATCAAGAGAGGAATCAGCCTAGAATCACTATGTTCCCACAAACGGTCCGAGTCTAATGCCTCTTGAAGTCCGTTGACTCTTTATCTAGCACCAATTTGGTGCTGACCATTAGTTGACTAGATTCTTGTGTAAAGGCATGAGCAATAAATCAGATTTACTGGAACTTAATGTGTGGTCCTGATTCTTCGTGCCTGGCAGAACTCAGCACTCAGCGTGCCTGGCTGAGGAATTCTGGGAGCTGAAGTCCACAAGTCATAAAAGGGCCAAGTTTGAAGACCCCTGGTCTATGGAATACAGTACAGGTAGTCCTTGAGTTATGACGACAATGGAACCCAAAGTTTCTGTTGCTAAGCGAGACAGCTGGGAAGTGAATATTTATGACGGTTGCTGTGTCTCAAGGTCATGTGATTCCCCCTTTTGCGACCTTCTGACGAGCAAAGTCAAGGGGGAAGAAGCCAGATTCACTTCACAACCGGGTTACTAACATCAACTGCAGCAAATAGACTTGAACGGGGGGTTGGACTAGAAGACCTCCAAGGTCCCTTCCAATTCTGTTACAGATAGTCCTCGAACAGTTTTTTTAGTGACCATTCAAAGTTATAGTGGCACTGAAAAAAGTGACTTATGACCATTTTTCACACTTAGCAACCTTTGTAGCATCCCCATGGTCACGTGAACAAAATTCAGATGCTTTGCAACTGATTCATATTTATGACGGTTGCAAGTGTCCTGGGGTCACGTGATCCCATTTGGCGACCTTCTGACAAGGAAAGTCAATGGGGAAGCCAGATTCACTTAACAACCATGTTACTAACTTAACAACTGCAGTGATTCACTTAACAACTGTGGCAAGAAAGGTTGTTAAATGGGGTAAAACTCACATAACAAATGTCTTGCTTAACAACAGAAAATTTGGGCTCCATTGTGGTCGTAAGTCGAGGATTACCTGTACTTAATGTTTTTTTAAATTTCAGCCATGTAACCAGCGTCCTCCTTATAACCCATCTCCTGAAAACACTTCAAATTACTATTTTTCATCCTTGAACACTAGATTAATATGTCCCAAAGGTGCTTTTGCAAGAGGCAACTGGACTTCCTTGTTTTTCTTTGAAGACGTTTCGCTTCTCCTCCGAGAAGCTTCTTCAGCTCTGACTGGATGGTGGGGAATGGGAGGATTTATACTCCTTGCAGATAGCTGGTCATTTGCCTCCTTTTAGAGAGTCGTTGAGGCCACCTGGGGGTTGATCTGTGTCCTCAGGATCACCTGAGTGGTGCAAATGGGTGTGGAGCCTTCTTGGAACTGCTGAAAGGACCGTGTTGTAGACTGGAGATAGATGATGTCGTGTCCCCCCCCCCCCGCTCTGTTGAGGGAGGGCTGTTCAGTTTTGACACAGATGGCCTCTTTGCCCCCTCTTTCAAGCCAGCGGTCCTCTCTGTCCAAAATGTGGACTTTGCTGTCCTCGAAAGAGCGGCCTTTGTCTTTTAAATGCAGATGGAGTGCTGAATCTTGTCCTGATGGGTTTGTTCTCCTGTGTTGTGCCATGCGTTTGTGAAGTGGTTGTTCTGTTTCCCCAAACAACCTCTTTTTGTACAACACAGTCCTTTCAGCAGTTCCATTTGCACCACTCAGGTGACCCTGAGGACCACTCAGGTGACCCTAAGGACACAGATAAACCTCCAGGTGGCCTCAACGACTCTCTAAAACAGGGGTCTTCAAACTTGGCCCTTTTATGACTTGTGGACTTCAACTCCCAGTGCCTGGCTGAGGAATTCTGGGAGTTGAAGTCCACAAGTCATAAAAGGGCCAAGTTTGGAGACCCCTGCTCTAAAAGGAATGCAAATGACCAGCTGTCTGCAGGGAGTATAAATCCTTCCATTTCCCCACCAACCAGTCAGAGCTGCAGAAGCTCCTTGGATGAGAAACGAAACGTCTTCAAAGAAGAAGAAAAACAAAGTCCATGACCTGGATGACTTAAGAATCTCCATAGACCTCTAGATTGATAGTTCAGCAAGTAATGTAGGACCCCACTCAAACTGATAGATCAGATTTTATTTAAAAAAAAAAATTCTATTGATCTTAGGTTTCCGAATTGGTTCGCTCTTATAAACGAGAACATTTGACGGTTTGGGGCAGCGTCAGCCATGAGGTTGTGGAAAAGTGTCACAATGAGGTAAATACAATTATACCCCTGTTGGTTTTACCCTCCCTTTTTTTTAACGTAGGTCCTAGCTTTGAACGGTTGCTGAGTGAACTGCCTGTGTACATTTCTGTACATTTTTATGGAGGGTTCCTGTGGAGGCCTCAGAATAAATTTCCATGTCCATGTATGAAAGAAACATTTGTGTGGATGGTTCGTATCTTCATTAGTTTAATGAAAGGAAGGGCTAGGGGGTGACACGATAGCAGTCTTCCAATATCTCAGGGGCTGCCCCAGAGAAGAGGGAGTCAAGCTATTCTCCAAAGCACCTGAGGGCAGCACAAGAAGCAACGGATGGAAACTCCTCAAGGAGAGAAGCAACCTAGAACTAAGGAGAAATTTCCTAATTCAGTGGGTGGATTAGGTTCAGGAACAAGAGCATGTTTCCATTTACTATGACTTCAGTGGACTAAACAAAATAGAACAACCTCACAAACAACTTGGCCTTGGTTGTTTGAAGAGAAAGAACAAAATGGCCTCTGACCTCAAGCAAACAGAGGGAGAGAATCAGAACCGGTGGGTTTAAGCAGAAAGGAAGGAGTTTTAGGCTGGGCAACAAGAAGAGCATCCCAATTGTTCAAGCCGTTAGCCAGCGGAACAGCCCACCACATGAAATGCCATTCTCCAAAGCACCTGAGGGCAGCACAAGAAGCAACGGATGGAAACTAAATCAAGGAGAGAAGCAACCTGGAATTAAGGAGAAATTTCCTGACATTTAGAACAATTAATCAGTGAAACAACCTGCCTCCAGAAGTTGTGGGTGCTCCATCACTGGAGGTTTTTAAGAAGAGACTGGACAATCATTTATTTGAAATGATGTAGGGCAGGGGTCTTCAAACTTGACCCTTTTATGACTTGTGGACTTCAACTCCCAGAATTCCTCAGCCAGGGAGTTGAAGTCCACAAATCATAAAAGGGCCAGGTTTGAAGACCCCTGGTATAGGGTTTCCTGCCTGAGCAGGGGGCTGGACTAGAAGACCTCCAAGGTCCCTTCCAACTCTGTTATACTGTTATTCTCAGGTGAATTTTTGAGCGACATTCCCTAAAATGAAAAGTCTGTGCAATAACACGGTGGAAGCCTGTCATTTAATTAATCTTCCTGCCATGTCCCTGGGTTTTTCTCCCTTCAGAACAACCACATCCCCATCCTCTTCTGCTTGCGCCGTGTCCTTCTTCTCCTCGGTCTCTTCTACACTGGCCTTCTTCCTTTCTTTCCCATCACGGAGGACTTTTTGGAGATCCCCATGCCTTCCATCTTCCTCAAGTAAGTGGCTGTTCGGCTTTGGCAACGAGCGAGTCTTGTATCATGGATGTACAGGTAGTCCTCGACTTACAACGGTTCACTTAGTGACCGTTCAAGCTTTCTGCGGCACTGAAAAGAATGACTTATGACCGTTTTTTGCACCTACGACCGTTCACTGCATCCCCCACGGTCGCGTGATCAAAATTCAGATGCTTGGCAGTGGATTCATGTCCATGATCGTGTCCCAGATCATGTGATCCGCACTTGCGACCTTCTGACAAGCAAAGTCAATGGGGGAAGCCGGATTCACTTAGCAACCGTGTTCCTCATTTAACAACTGGAGTGATTCCCATAACAACTCTGGCAAGAAAGATCTTTAAATGGGGCAAAATTCACCTAACAAATGTCTCACTTAGCAACATCAATTTTGGGCTCAATTGTGGTCGTAAGCCGAGGACTACCTGTATTGATTATTTTATTGATCGAAAATCACCCCAAAGCTGTCTAGAATCAGGGTAAATACGTGCCACTTGCCAAGCACCAGAGTGTTGATCACATGACCCTGGGGATGTTGCAACGGCCGTAAGTCTGAAAAACGGTCTTAAGTCACTTTTTTTTCAGTGCCGTTGTAACTTTGAACGGTCACTAAATGAATGGTTGTAAGTCAAGGACTTACCTGTAAGTGCCACTTCTGTTGTTTTAATTTCAGACAGAAAGAATCAGAGAAGATTTCAAGGAGCCAGCGATTCACCATATGGCTTATTGACGTGTAAGGTTCCCTTCTTTCTTGAGCTCTCTGTTTCATTCTGTCTTTCTTCTCTCCTTTCTCCATCATTTCCTCCCATCCCCGCTAAGCCTTCCCCCCCCCCTTTGCCATTGTCTTTCTGGGTAATCGTTGTCTCTTTTCTAAGCCACGGGCCCTGTGCTAGGGGCATCCACTCCGCTTCCCAGATTCATTGGTTACTTTTGTGGGTTGGCCAATCCCACGAGGCTGCCTGTTGCATCTCTGCAGGATTCCAGGACTCCTTCTAAGTTAGCTTGCTCTGGGCAGAGAATTAATCCTTCTGCCTGCCTGTATTTATTTTTATTTTTATTTAGTTGTATCCTGCCCTCATGATTTCTGCAAAGACCTCAGGGTGGAGAACGTATCCAACAGACCTTTCTCCTATCCTATTTTCCCCACATTTTCCCCGTGTGGGGTGGGGTGGGCTGAGAGAGAGAGACTGCCCCAAAGTCACCCAGCTGGCTTTCATGCCTAAGGTGTGACTAGATCTCACAATCTCCTGGTGATTGGCCCAAGGTCACCTAGCCAGCTTTCCTGCTATGGTGTGACTAGAACTCACAATCTCCTGGTGATTGGCCCAAGGTCACCTAGCCAGCTTTCCTGCTATGGTGTGACTAGATCTCACAATCTCCTGGTGATTGGCCCAAGGTCACCTAGCCAGCTTTCCTGCTATGGTGTGACTAGAACTCACAATCTCCTGGTGATTGGCCCAAGGTCACCTAGCCAGCTTTCCTGCTATGGTGTGACTAGAACTCACAATCTCCTGGTGATTGGCCCAAGGTCACCTAGCCAGCTTTCCTGCTATGGTGAACTCACAATCTCCTGGTGATTGGCCCAAGGCCAGCCAGTCAGTTTTCATGCTATGGTGTGATTAGAACTCACAATCTCCTGGTGATTGGCCCAAAGTCACCCAGCCAGCTTTCATGCTAAAGTGTGACTAGAACTCACTGTCTCCTGCTTTCTAGCCACTAGACCAGGGGTAGGCAACCTTGGCTCTTTTATGACACGTGGACTTCAACTCCCAGAATTCCTGAGCCAGCATGGCTCAGCATGGAAACCTCTCCCTTTCCCCTCAGCATGACTGGCTCAGGAATTCTGGGAGTTGAAGTCCACGAGTCATAAAAGAGCCAAGGTTGCCTAACCCTGCACTAGACTAAACTGGCTCTAAACTGCCCATGTTTCCAAACTGCCCATGTTTGCAAGCTGTTGCACTCTTCACTCTTAGCTGCAATCATATCAGGGTTTGGCTCAACTTGTGACATGCCCAGAGACCCTGTTCCCGCTCACAACACACCTTTATGACGAAAGATAGGCCAAGGGAAACCGAGTTTCTTCAAGGTCTGTTAACAACGGATGGATGGACAAGACTTTCTCTGCCTGAAACCTCGTAACATCTGACTCAATAAAATTCATCGTACATTTTTTAAAAAGTCTGTTCTTCATCATCTTGCGTTAATCTGTGTCCACTGTGCTGCTCACAACAGTTATTTCAACTGCCAGAAGCATCTGTATGTGTGTGGGGGGGGTCAAAAAATCAAGATGGCTGCTGCAGTTCTGCGGCCAGCAAAATGGAGCCGGGCCTTGCTCACAGCCGCCATCTTGACTCATTTCAATCCCCACCCGTGGAGTGCCCCAAATGCATTGTGTTAACTTTTATAAGCTATTAAAGTGCTATTTTGAGGGAAAAAGTGTTATTTTGAGGGAAAAGTAGGCTTGCAGGTTTTTTTTTATCAGTCTGTATTTTGGAGGGAAAGGACAGTTGGGCGTTGAACATGGAATGACAATGTTCCCTTTGCCATGTTTGCAGATTGTTAATGAGGAAAACCTTATTTGACCACCTCACTGCTCGGGGAATTCAGGTATAGTATTTTTGTGTTGTTGTTTTTTTTTTACAAAATATTTGTCAATATCTCAAAGCTTGGGGGGCAAGTCCTCGACTTAACAACCAAAATTGGGACCGGAATTTCCATTACTTAAGTTGTTGTGCGGTTGTGAAGGGCGTCGCACCCACTTTGATGGCCTTTTTTTCGCCGTGGTTGTTAAGCAAATCACTAAAGTTGTCAAGCGAATCATGGCGATCACATGGCCTCAGGTGCTGCAGCTGTAGTCAGTGCATGCCAGTTGCCAAGTGTCTGGATTTTGATCATGTGTCCCTGGGGGTGGGGGTGATGGTCGTAAGTATGAGGACCAGTCATAAGTCACTTTTTTCAATGCTGTTGTAACTTCAAATGGCCACTAAATGAATAGTTGTAAGTCGAGGACTACCTGTAATGATTTTTGTCTGCCGAGCATAAGAGAGCATCCCTCTCCCGCGCCCTTTTTGGGAGGTGCTGAAGGAGAAGTGACAGCTTTTTAGCCAGCACTTAAAACTAAATAGAAAAAAATATTTGTAGCTCAGGATTGAACGGTGGATTTACCAAATGGAGGGATAGTTCTTTGTGGAGGCCTTGGTGCTCTGCGATCTTGGTTGTGTTTTCTTGCAGACGTTTCATTACCCAGCTAGGTAACGCCATCAGTGCTAGAAGGGAGAGGGGTTTTTCCTCATGATGTTATATAGCACTGATCGTGTTACCTAGTTGGTAACGTCTGCCGGAAAACCACCAAGCTCGGAGAGCACCAAGGATCCAACTGAAACTGAATTCTGAAGAAATACATTGATCCAGGCATTTCCTCTCCCATCGAGAGCTTGAGAAGGTGGAGCCAACCTCTGTTTAAAGACTTCCAGTGATAGAGAACTCATAGAATAGAATAGAATAGAATAGAATAGAATAGAATAGAATAGAATAGAATAGAATAGAATAGAATAGAATAGAATAGAATAGAATAGAATAGAATAGAGCTGGAAGGGACCTTGGAGGTCTTCTAGTCCAGCCCCCTGCTCAAGCAGGAGAACCTATACCATCTCAGTCAAGTGACTGTCTAGTCCCGGGGTAGGCAACCTTGGCTCTTTTATGACTCGTGGACTTCAACTCCCAGAATTCCTGAGCCAGCCATGCTGAGGGGAAAGGGAGAGATTTCCAAGCTGAGCCATGCTGGCTCAGGAATTCTGGGAGTCGAAGTCCACGAGTCATAAAAGAGCCAAGGTTGCCTACCTCTGGTCTAGTCTCTTCTTAAAAACCTCCAGCGATGAAGCACCCAGGACTGTGCAAGCTGTTCCACTGGTTAATTGTCCTCACTGTCAGGAAGTTTCTCCTTAATTCCAGGTTGCTTCTCTCTTTGATCCGTTTCCAACCATTGCTTCTTGTCCTGCCTTCAGGGGCTTTGGAGAATAATGTACCCCCTTTTCTTTGTGGCAGCCCCTCAAATACTGGAAGACTGCTATCATGTCTCCCCTGTTTCTTCTTTTGTTTAGACTAGAAACCCAAATCCCGCAGCCGTTCTTCATATGTTTTAGTCTCCAGGCCTTTAATCATCTTAATTGCTCTTCTCTGAACTTTTTCCAAGGTGTCAACATCTTTTTTGCAGTATGGTGACCAAAATTGGTTGCAGTGTTTCATGTGGTGGGGTGTTCCATTGACTGACGGCTTGTACAATCAGGATGTTCTTCCTGACTCCCAGCCTAAAACTCCTTCCTTTTTATATAATAATAACAACAACAACAACAACAATAATAATAATAATAGAATTGGAAGAGACCTTGGAGGTCTTCTAATCCAACCCCCTGCCCAGGCAGGAAACCCTATATACCATTCCAGACAAATGATTGTCCAGTCTCTTCTTAAAACCCTCCAGTGTTGGAGCATTCACAGCTTCTGGAGGCAGGTTGTTCCACTGGTTAATTGTCCTCACTGTCAGGAAATTTCTCCTTAGTTCTAGGTTGCTTCTCTCCTTGGTTAATTCCCATCCATGGCTTAAACCCACCGGTTCTGATTCTCTCCCTCTGTTTGCTTAACACCAGGGGTCTTTTTGTTCTTTTTCTTCAAGCAACCACGGCTGAGGTTGTTCCATTTTGTTTACTCCACTGAGGCCATAGCAAACGGAAACATGCTCTGGTCCCTGAACCTAATCCACCCACTGAATGACCAAACGTCATTGGAAGCAGTTTTATTTCTGGGATTGATGGCTATTTTGTTGTGGAGAAACACATCAAAATCCTGGATTTCTTTCCCAAATGTCAGTTACCATCTAAATCAGGGGTGTCAAACTGCCGGCCCGCGGGCCGGACACATCACCAGAAAACCGCGCCCACCCCATTGCCGGCAATGGGAAAAAAGCTTCGATACGTCGCGTGACGTCACGTGATGTCGCGAGTTTGACATGTCTGGTCTAGATTTTGCCTTCCAGATCTGTGCAAGGGAATTAAGGCGTTCTTAAAAAGCGGGAAAGGGGGGGATAAAGCTTGCAATCTGCATTCAGAATCAGAATAGAGCTGGAAGGGACCTTAGAGGTCTTCTAGTCCAGCCCCCTGCTCAAGCAGGAGTCCCTATATCATTTCAGACAAGTGACTGTCCAGTCTCTTCTTAAAAACCTCGAGTGATAGAGCACCCATAATGTCTGAAGGCAAGCTGACGTTCAAAGAGATTACAGGTAGTCCTTGAGGTAACGACCGCAACGGAGCCTAAAATTTGAGTTTTGTCCAATTTTACGACCTTTCTTGCCACAGTTGCGAAGCGAATCACTACAGTTTTTAAGTTAGTTAAGTAACCCGGTTGTGAGGTGAATCTGGCTTCCCCCCCCCCCCAATGACTTTGCTCGTCATGAGGTCAGGAAAAGTGATCACGTGACCCCAGGGCGCCGCAACCGTCATAAATATGAGTCAACTGCCTTGACAGAATAGAATACAGGTAGTCCTCAGCTTATGACCACCATTGAGCCCAAAATTGATGCTGTTAGGTGAGAAATTTGTTAAGTGAGCTTTGCCCCATTTTATGATCTTTCCAGCCACAGTTGTTAAGCGAATCTCTGCAGAAGTTAAGTTAGTAACAACGGTTGTTAAGTGAATCTGGCTTCCCCCATTGACTTGGCTTGTCAGAAAGTCGCAAAAGGGGCTCACAAGCCCCCAGGACGCTTTAACCATCGTAAATATGAATCAGTTGCCAAGCATCCGAATTTTGTTCAAGTGACCCTGGGGATGCTGCAACGGTCGTAAGTGTGAAAACTGGTCATAAGTCACTTTTTTAGGTGCCGTTGGAACTTTGAACGGTCACTAAACAAACTGTTGTAAGTCGAGGGCTACCTGTAACAGAGTTGAAAGGGACCTTCGAGATCTTCCAGTCCAACCCCTGCTCAGGCAGGAAACCCTATACCATTCCAGACAAGTAGATGTCCAGTCTCTTCATAAAAAACTCCAGTGATGGAGCACCCACAACTTCTAAGGCAGAGGCCCCCAACCTTTTGGGCACCACTAGGGACCGGTTCCACGGACCGGAGAGTGCGTGGTTTTGTGTGCTGCCTGCATCCCACAGATGGGGCTTTGCTTGTTTGTGCGGACCTGTTGCTGGCATGCCGTGGCCCAGTACCAGTCCACGGACGGGGGGTTGGGGACCCCTGTTCTAGAGTCAAGTTGTTCCACTGATTAATTGCTCTCACCGTTAGGAAGTTCTAGGTTGCTTCTCTCCTTGAATAGTTTCCATCAGCTTCTCTTCTCTTCTCTTCTCTTCTCTTCTCTTCTCTTCTCTTCTCTTCTCTTCTCTTCCTCTCCTCTTTTCTTCCTCTCCTCTTTTCTTCTCTTCCCCTCCCCTCCTCTCCTCTCCTCCCCTTCCCCCGTCCTCTCCTCTTCTGCCCTGCCTCCCCTCCCCTCCCCTTGCTTTGGAGAACAGGTTGACCCCCTCTTCTTTGTGGCAGCCCCTTGAATTTTGGAGGACTGCTATCCTGTCATCCCTTAGTCCTTCTCCATGGCCGTAGGGCTGCTGCAGTTTCTCATAAGTCTGAGAAACGATCATAAGTCGCTTTTTTCAGGGCCCTTGTGACTTTGAATGGTCACTAAATAAAAGGGGGGGGCGATTCAAGGACTTGCCTGTCCCAGTCTAATGAATGAATAAATAGGCAGCGGACGATGAACGTGAACTGAAGCAGTTGCTCCCACTCGTGGGAACGCAGCAAAGATTGAAAATCGGTGTCGGCAATTTCCGCGGAAACTTAAGACCGCTCCCTGCTTTTTCCCTTCAGGTCTACATCTGGGTGCTCAACGAAGACCACGAATACAAGCGGGCCTTCGACCTGGGGGCCACCGGGGTGATGACCGACTACCCTACCAAGCTGAAGGCATTCCTCCACGCCTACCCGGCTTGAAGCCCAGGCAAAGCCGCTGTGGCTTCTTCGGAGGAGAAGATCGGAGGTCCACCCTTCGATTTGAGTTTTTTCGGCAAACGTCCGCCCACCGCCACACCGTACAACCCAACCCAGCCTGGTTTCGGTTACCTCATTCTTAAGTCATGGCACCATAGAGATTGTCCACAGGCGTGGTTGACTGTCTCTCCTCCTTTGTAAATAGCTTGGTTAGTGGTCATCTCCTCCCACTAGAGGCCTGGATCCCTTTGCGCGGCCACGTGGAAAGCTGGGCACCGGGATCTCTTGGGGGGTTGTCCACCAAGCTGGGTCCACCGAAGTCTTTCCAACGAGGCCCTTGGTGCAGAAAGGCGTGTCGTTCACCACCTCAGCTTCTCCGTGAGTTGAAATAAGGCATGGCTGGTCAGTGGCAGCACCCGAGACAAATGTCCCCTCTAAATAGGGGGTCCCGTGGCCAGTAAACTCCTCGCTGGATATCAGAGGTGGCTTCCTGTTGAGAACAACTACTGCTTTGTTATTTTGTTGTTGTTGAATTAGTAGCTGTGGCTAGCGAGTTAGGGAAGGATCTCCCAAGCACTAATACATTAGACCAGGGGTGTCCAAGCTTGGCAACTTTAAGACTTCTGGACTTCAGTTCCCAGAATTCCCCAGCCAGCACCGCTGGCTGGGGAATTCTGGGAATTGAAGTCCAGAAGTCTGGGGATTCTGGGAGTTGAAGTCCAGAAATCTGGGGATTCTGGGAGTTGAAGTCTTAAGGTTGCCAAGACTGGACAGCTTTGCATTTAGAGACTTTCTCCATCTGTGTGTAATCTGTGTGTAATCTCAAACCTAGAATGGCGTCTCTCAACCGCGGCCCCTTGGAAGATGGGCGGACTTCAACTCCCAGAATTCTGGGCTGCTGACTTGAGGGATTCTGGGAATTGAAGTCCACCCATCTTCAAGCAGCCGATACGTAGCAATAGTTTTGGGATTCGTTGCATCTGTTTGACGAGAGAGTAAGGGATCATTGTTTGGCTGATTTATTATACAAGGCCATAGCTGCACCATAACCCCTATACGTCAGCCAAGTGTTTTAAAACAAATTCCATCCTCATGAGCCAGGATGGAACAGAGGGTTAATAGTGGGGAAATTTGGATATTGGTGCAAGAGATAAAAAAGGTATTAAGAGCTGCGCCTGTTTTGTCGACAAATTAGAATATATATAGTTGGCCAATTAGATTTCAAGTTGGCCTGCCTTTTAATGTGAACAGGTCCTGGCAAGGTTGAAACTCCGAGATCAAACCTTTTCAGCAAGTTTGTTTTTTTAAAAATTAGAATTGTTTGTCGTGAGTCTAGAAATACATCTGCTCTTCGTGTTCCCGCAGGATACAGTTGCTTAAGTAAGAATGCCGTCCTAGAAAACTTTTGGCACCAGTATTGAAAATATCTGCTTTGCCAAACGTCCTCCGGTTATTTGATCTCTCTCATTTGGTCACCGGCTCTCAGCTGGAGAAAATGGAATTTAGTTTTTTGTGGGTTTTTTTTTAAACAGTGGCATTTTTTTTTAAAAAAGACAGGCAGATTGGGGGGAGCAGAGCGCCCCCCCCCCCAGTACAGGATGAACGTGCCCTTAAAACCTGGGAGGGTAAAAAAAATATATATCTTTTTTTAGAAACAGGAATGTAGATTTTTGTACTCTGCTTCTCTGTAGCAATTCCTAAGCTTGGCTTAATCTGTACTGCAACCTATGTAGCAGTTTTGGGATTAGAGCATTAAAAAAGAACAAACGAACCTCTTTCACCACAGATGTGCCGAAATCTAATTGCCTTTCTTCAAATGCACTGCTCAAAAACTGTCCTCCCAAGGTCAAAAATTCTTGATTTCTGCTCCAAAGTACAGGTGGTAACGTAACGACCGCAAGTGAGCCTGAAATTCTGGTAGTAAGTCGTCGTGGTCATTAAGCGGGACACCACGCGACCTGATTAAACTTTATGATTGATTTACAAAAGGCATAAAGCAAGTCACCACGCTTTATGCACGGCACTAAGCACATCATGTGGCTGTTAAGCAAGCCACATAGTTGTTAACTAAATACATTCTCCCAGATGGGGTGGGGTTGGGGGTGTTTTTTTTGCCAGAAACTGACAAAAAAAAAGTCGTAAATTTTGACTGCAGGACACTGCGACCATAAATGGGAGCCAGTTGGCAAGTAGCCAAGAGCCGTGGTGGCCCAGGGGTTAGAATGGAAAATTCTGCCAACTGCCAGGAGTTCGATTCTCACTGGCTCAAGGTTGACTCAGCCTTCTGTCCTTCCGAGGTCGGTAAAAGGAGGACCCAGATTGTTGGGGGCAAATATGCTGACTCTGTAAACCGCTTAGAGAGGGCTGTAAAGCACTGTGAAGTGATATATAAGTGCTATTCCTTCCTTCCTTCCTTCCTTCCTTCCTTCCTTCCTTCCTTCCTTCCTTCCTTCCTTCCGCCCACTGCCTGCAGTTTGATCCTGACTGGCTCAAGGTTGACTCAAGCTTTCCATCCTTCCGAGGTCGGTAAAAGGAGGACCCAGGGTTTGGGGGGCAAATATGCTGACTCTGTAAACCGCTTAGAGAGGGCTGTGAAGCACTGTGAAGTGGTATATAAGTGCTATTCCTTCCTTCCTTCCTCCACTTTGCCCACTGCCTGCAGTTCGATCCTGACCGACTCAAGGTTCACTCAAGCCTTCCATCCTTCTGAGGTCGGTAAAAGGAGGACCCAGGTTTTAGGGGGGCCAAATAGGCTGACTCTGTAAACCGCTTAGAGAGGGCTGTACAGCACTGTGAAGCGGTATATAAGTGCCCTTCCTTCCTTCCTTCCTTCCTTCCTTCCTTCCTTCCTTCCTTCCTTCCTTCCTTCCTTCCTTCCTTCCTTCCTTCCTTCCTTCCTTCCTTCCTTCCCATAGTGGCGCAGTGGTTCAAATGCAGTATTGCAGGCTAACTCTGCCCACTGCCGGGAGTTCGATTCTCACCGGCTCAAGGTCGACTCAGCCTTCCATCCATTGCTTCTTGTCCTGCCTTCAGATCCTTTGGAAAAATAGGTTGATCTCTTCTCCTCTGGAACAGCCCCTTAGATATTGGTAAAACGAGGACCCAGATTGTCGGGAGCAAATAGGCTGACTCTGTAAACCGCTCAGAGATGGCTGTAAAGCTCCATGAAGCGGTATATAAGTCTAAGTGCTCTTGCTCTTGCTACCCAAAATGCAACCATGTGACCGGCAGTCATAGCTTCGAGGACAGGGTTTTGGGGGCAGGGTGTTGTAACTCTGAATGGACCTTATGTGGCCAGTCATTAAGCGAGGACTAACCTGGAGCCCAATTGCACATCCTTGGGTCCAGCTTCTGGAGGATAAGGGTCACCTCAGCAGAGAAAGGAAATGACTTGTTCTCCACGTTTTGATTGCCTGATGGGATTGTGACACTACTCTGAAATTCCTTCCCCAAGTTAGATAAGAGAGAGGTTTTCGATGTTTATGTTGCTCTTTAAAACTCTGTACTCACTGATCGTGAACTTTAAACACCCCTTAAAATCTCCGACTGATGTACCGCTTAACTATAACTACCTCGACTTAGGGCCACAAGGGAGCCGAAACTTGTGCTGCAGCTGCCAAAAAAGCCAACACAGTGCTGGGCTGCATTAACAGAGGGATAGAATCAAGATCACGCGAAGTATTAATACCACTGTACAAGGCCTTGGTAAGGCCACACTTGGAATACGGCATCCAGTTTTGGTCACCACGGTGTAAAAAAGATGTTGAAAGAGTGCAGAGAAGGGCAACAAAGATGATTAGGGGACTGGAGGCTAAAACATACAAAGAACGGTTGCTGGAATTAGGTATGTCTAGTTTAATGAAGAGAAGGACGAGGGGGGACACGATAGCAGTGTTCCAATATCTCAGGGGCTGCCCCAAAGAAGAGGGAGTCAAGCTATTCTCCAAAGCGCCTGAAGGCAGGACAAGAAGCAACGGATGGAAACTAATCAAGGAGAGAAGCAACCTAGAACTGAGGAGAAACTTCCTGACAGTTAGAACAATTAACCAGTGGAACAACCTGCCTCCAGAAGCTGTGAATGCTCCAACACTGGAAGTCTTTAAGAAGAAACTGGACAGCCATTTGTCCGAAATGGTATAGGGTTACCTGCCTGAGCAGGGGGTTGGACTTGATGACCTCCAAGGTCCCTTCCAATTTTATTATTATTATTATTACTTTCTATTGCTAAATGAGACAGTCGTTAAGTGCGTTTTGCCCCATTTTATGACCTTTCCTGCCACAGTTAAGTGAATCGCTGCATTTGTTAAGGTAGTCACACAGTTGTTAAGTGAATCTGGCCTCCACATTGACTTTGCTTGTCAGAAAGTCGCCAAAGGGGATCACGTGACCCCCCGGAACACTGCAACCGTCGTAAATACGAGTCAGTTGCCAAGCATCTGAATTTTGATCACGTGACCGCGGGGATGCTGCAACGGTCGTGTGAAAAATGGTCATAAGTCATTGTTTTCAGTGCCATTGTGACTTCGAACGGTCACTAAACGAACTGTTGTAAGTCAAGGACTACCTGTATGAAATCTTCAAAGGGGAAAATAAAATCCTGCTTCCCAAGATAATGCTACGTTCTCTACAGGTAATCTTTACCAGTGTTGGCAGGAATAGCCAACACTCCAGAAGACAGGCTTAAGATACAAGAGGATCTTGACAGACTTGAACACTGGGCGCTATCTAACAAAATGAAATTCAATGGTGAAAAAGGCAAGGTTCTACATTTAGGCAAGAAAAACCAAATGTACAGGTATAGTATAGGTGGTACCTTGCTCAATAGTAGTAACTGTGAGAGGGACCTCGGAGTCCCAGTGGACAATCCCTTAAATAGGAGCCAGCTGTGTGCTGCAGCTGCCAAAAAAGCCAACACAGTGCTAGGCTGCATTAACAAGAGAGATAGATTCAAGATCACGTGAAGTGTTACTACCACTTTACAACGCCTTGGTAAGGCCAGACTTGGAATACTGCATCCAGTTTTGGTTACCACGATGTAAAGAAGATGTTGAGACTCTAGAAAGAGTGCAGAGAAGAGCAACAAAGATGATCAGGGGACTGGAGGCTAAAACATATAAGGAACGGCTGCTGGAATTGGGTATGTCTAGTTTAACGAAGAGAAGGACGAGGGGGGACATGATAGCAGTCTTCCAATATCTCAGGGGCTGCCCCAAAGAAGAGGGAGTCAAGCTATTCTCCAAAGCGCCTGAAGGCAGGACAAGAAGCAACAGATGGAAACTAATCAAGGAGAGAAGCAACCTGGAACTAAGGAGAAATTTCCTAATAGTGAGAACAATTAACCAGTGGAACGACCTGCCTCCAGGAGCTGTGAATGCTCCAACACTGGAAGTTTTTAAGAAGAGACTGGGCAACGATTTGTCTGAAATCGTCTAGGGTCTCCTGCCTGAGCAGGGGGTTGGACTAGAAGACCCCCAAGGTCCAGGAACTCTCATCATTAAATGACGCAATCATAAGCCACAACATCCATATTCCAGTTGCCATTGTTTGTCCAATCCTGCACAATTGTAGCATCCTGTAGTCGCATGATCCCATTTTTGATTTCCTGCTGGCTTCCCCATTGACTTCACTCACCGGAAGCCAGCAGGGAAGGTCACAAATGGTGATCAGGTGACCACGAGATACTGCAGTGTCCTAAATGCAGGCCGGTTGCTGACTCTGTAAAACGCTTAGAGAGGGCTGTAAAGCACCGTGAAGCGGTATATAAGTACGTGCTGCTGCTATTGGCAGTTGCCGCAACAGGGGTTTAATGTTACGGGAATTGAGCCTTCAGTCACATGGAAAAGGTAAGGTGATAAATGACACACAAATTAAATTTAGAGAGGGAAAAAAGAAAATCCCTTGAGTTGGTATGTGGTTCTCTGCTGTTAGCTTAGATCAGGGCTCTTCAAACTTGGCCCTTTTATGACTTGTGGACTTCAACTCCCAGAATTCCTCAGCCAGGCACGGAATTCTGGGAGTTGAAGTCCACAAGTCATAAAAGAGCCAAGTTTGAAGACCCCTGGTGTAGATCTCCTTAGGCCACACCTTCCCTCATTACACAAATACACATCACCTGATATGCTTATATCCACTAAGCCAGGGGTCTTCAAACTTGGCCCTTTTATGACTTGTGGACTTCAACTCCCAGAATTCAATTCTGGGAGTTGAAGTCCACAAGTCATAAAAGGGCCAAGTTTGAAGACCCCTGTTGTAAGTCAAGGAGTACCTGTAACGGCCTTCAAGTTATCTGAAGAACGTGGCATGCAGAAGACAGGGAAGAATTGCCGTTTTCTAAAAGGCAGAATGGAAAATAAAAAGGATTTAAATGCCAGGTGGATTTCAGCTGGTAATCGGGAAGAATTTCCTAGTAGTGGGAAGAGCTGGAGGTGTTGAAATAGACCAGTGTCTCTCAGCCTGGGCTGAGAGGTGTGGACTTCAACTCCCAGAATTCCCCAGTCAGTGTTGCTGGTCCCAGTTGTCATAGGTCAAGGACTACCAGTAAAAATAGCGATTTCCTGTTCAATTCGGATTCTTAACAGGATCAGGAGATCCAATTCACCTTTGCTTTCAGCCCCAGAAATCTCCATTTGGGCTAAGCCCTCTTTTTTGGCCTGGCCTGGCCCACCCCGAATAGCTGCTGTTACAGAGAAAAGAGAAGAGAGATATAAAAGATGATGTATGCCACCGCAAAACCTTAAAAAAAAAAGGTTGGGATATCAAATCTATCAAATAATAAAATAGTTGCCGCCTTCCACATTTTATAGAAGCTGCAGCACTTCCTTTTGCCACCAGGGGGCAGAACAACCTAAAGATTTCCCCGTTCAATTCCATCTCTGCATTAGAATTGATTTGACACAGAATCTCATTTCTTAGTCTCGGTGAATGATTTAGGATTGTCTAAAATAAGAATGCATTTCCCCCCCCTCAGTTTCCAAGAAAACTGCATCTCTTCAAAACTGAACAGCCTCGGTGTGTGGCTGTGCTCGGAGGCAAAAGTCCTGCCGGTTTGTCGCTGTGGGTTCGTTGGTGTGACCACACCTTCACGGGTTCTGTAAAATTAGCCACTGTGGTCTGAATTCATCCAACTGGGATACAGTAAAAGATGGTTAAAGAAACCTGCTTAGGGAGTGCATGGGTATAATTTTTATCTCCGATCTTTTGACATTTAAGAAACAAACTTCTGAGAAACAAAAGTAAATCCCTAAGAAACCAGTTCTGAGAAGAATTACTTGTGTTTCACAGTTGCACAATTAACCCAGAAGAACATAAAGCACTGTTTCTCAAGCTTGGCAACTTCCTAGCCAGCATGATTCCCTAGCCAGCATGATTATAGGAAATTCTGGGAGTTGACGTCCATACACCTTAAAAGTTCATACGTTTGAGAAACATTATTCTAGAGTGCCTTAGAAAAATTGCTGTGGATGTCCCTAACATTTACATTTGTTTAATTGCCCTTAATCTTCATGGAATCCGTCATGAAAAGAAGGACTAGGGGTGACATGACAGCAGCGTTCCAATATCTCAGGGGCTGCCCCAAAGAAGAGGGAGTCAAGCTATTCTCCAAAGCACCTGAAGGCAGGAGAAGAAGCAACGGATGGAAACTAATCCAGGAGAGAAGCAACCTAAAACTAAGGAGGAATTTTCTGACAGAACAATTAACCAGTGGAACTGCTTGTCTCCAGAAATCGTGGGCACTCCATCACTGGAGTTTTTAAGAAGAGACTGGACAACCATTTGTCTGAAATGGCATAGGGTTTCCTGCTTGAGCAGGGAGCTGGACTAGAAGACCTCCAAGGTCCCTTCCAGCTCAATTTTATTCTCAATGCGCATTGGTTAGATTCCTAACACTGAAAGTTGAAATCTAATAATTTACCTTATCTGACTTATATTTCTCCTTTCATGTGGAAAGTCAAGATGGCATAGATATTGCTCTGTGCAGATAAAAAGAATATTTGTAGCTCAGAATTGAACTGAGGGGAAATGCAGACATTTCATTACCCAACTAGGTAACATCATCAGTGCTAGAAATGAGTGGGATTTGCAGGGGGGGGGAGGAGGAGGAAGACTCATTATAGGGTTTCCTGCTTGCGCATGGGGTTGGACTAGAAGACCTCCAAGGTCCCTTCCAACTCTATTATTTTGTTATTCTGAAACAACCAATTCTTGAAGGGCTGTCACAGGGAAGAGAGGGTTGATCTGCTCTCCAAAACATCTGAGGGCAGGAATGGGTGGAAGTTGATCAGAGGGAAGTCCAGCCTGGAAATGAGAAATGTCCTGAAGGTAAGAACAATTAACCAGTGGAACGACTTGCCTCCAGAAGTTGTGAATGCTCCAACACTGGAAGTTTTTAAGAAGAGATTGGACAACCATTTGTCTGAAATGGTATATAGGGTTTTCTGCCTGAGCAGGGGGCTGGACTGGATGATAAAGTAGATCACAACCTACTACTTGATAAGTTAGAAAAATGTGGGTTAGACAGCATCACCACCAGATGGATTCGTAGCTGGCTGACCGGCCGTACTCAGTGTGTGGTCCTCAATGGAACCGCATCTACATGGAGGGAAGTGTGTAGTGGGGTGCCCCGGGGCTCTGTTCTGGGCCCAGTGCTCTTCAACATCTTCATCTACGATTTGGATGAGGGGATAGATGGGGAACTCATCAAATTTGCGGACGACACCAAGCTGGCAGGAATAGCCAACACTCCAGAAGACAGGCTTAAGATACAGGAGGACCTGGACAGACTTGAACACTTGGCGCTATCTAACAAAATGAAATTCAATGGTGAAAAAAGTAAGGTTCTACATTTAGGCAAGAAAAACCAAATGCACAGGTATAGTATAGGGGGTACCTTGCTCAATAGTAGTAACTGTGAGAGGGATCTCGGAGTCCTAGTGGACAATCACTTAAATATGAGCCAGCAATGTGCTGCAGCTGCCAAAAAAGCCAACACTGCTGGGCTGCATTAACAGAGGGATAGAATGAAGATCACGTGAAGTATTAATACCACTTTACAATGCCTTGGTAAGGCCACACTTGGAATACTGCATCCAGTTTTGGTCACCACGGTGTAAAAAAGATGTTGAGACTCTAGAAAGAGTGCAGAGAAGGGCAACAAAGATGATTAGGGGACTAGAGGCTAAAGCATATCAGGAACGTTTGCTGGAATTGGGTATGTCTAGTTTAATGAAAAGAAGGACTAGGGGAGACATGATAGCAGTATTCCAATATCTCAGGGGTTGCCACAAAGAAGAGGGAGTCAAGCTATTCTCCAAGGCGCCTGAGGGCAGGACAAGAAGCAACGAATGGAAACTAGTCAAGGAGAGAAGCAACCTGGAACTGAGGAGAAACTTCCTGACAGTTAGAACAATTAACCAGTGGAACAACCTGCCTCCAGAAGCGGTGAATGCTCCAACACTGGAAGTTTTTAAGAAGAGACTGGACAGCCATTTGTCCGAAATGGTATAGGGTTTTCTGCCTGAGCAGGGGGTTGGACTCGATGACCTCCAAGGTCCCTTCCAACTTTATTATTATTATTATTACCTCCAAGGTCCCTTCCAGCTCTGCTATTCTGAATCCCATCAAGCTTTCACAGTTTGAAAAATACAGCACAGTATTCATATTCCCGCATGCTTTCACTGACAACCTTGGAGGTTCAGCCCCCAATATATTATCTCAATCCCTGTCATTCTGATTCTCCACGATTCTATTCTGGAGCCTAAAAAGTAACCCAAACAACATCTTTATTCTGGGTTCTGTGTAATTTGGATACATTTCCAGTCTTAACTTTCAGCAATTGAGCGGTCCACCAAAGGCGCAAATAAAATTAAACAGAGCGATTCTTTTTCAAGCCACACGTGCTATATTTCTCCCTGTGGTGAACAGGCAAGTTAGCAAACATTGATCTCCCCGTCAAGTTCAGTGGGTAAACTCCGATGTACCGGAGGTGAAAAAACGCTAGCCACAAACTCTTTTTGGTTTTTTTTTTAAAAGTTTGTGCTTCCTGACTATGATATTTCTGTGCCCAACTCAAGGTTATTTGTCGGTGAAGCCCGCCTACCAACACAGCCGTTTTCGATTTGGAAACGAAAGGGCCCAAACTTAAATGAGCCTTAGAGGTAAACAAGCATCACAAGGCTACAGTTTGCAGGACAGAAATTGCTGCATTGGTGCTTCCAAAAATTCTAAAATTCTAAAAATGACGAGAATGGTCAGGATTTGCAAGGACATTTACCTGGTGTGGCATTTCTGCCTGCCTTGCTGCCTTCAATTATGAACTTTCTGTTTTTTTGTTTCCACTGCAATTATCTGCTTCAGAAGCTCTTCGCTTCAAAGTCAGCATTTTACCTCTGCGCTCCTCCGAGGAGATGGCTGGTGTTTTTTTCAAAACCAGATTGTATCTTAATACAAACCACAAAGCTATTTTCCCTCTGGCAAATGTCAGAGGGTTTATGGTAACATAGGAGAGCGCTCAGGCTACAAAAACCTTGCTCTTTTTTTGCATTTCTGTGCTTGCAAGACTTGTTCTGGCACAATCCTTGGGTGTCTGCACACTGGTGACTTCCAGATGTGCTAAATTTCAATTCTTATCTGTCCAGTACATCTGGACAGGACCCATGTCGGTTTACATCAAAAAATCTTTTTCAATCTTGGCAATTTTAAAATGTATGGATTTCAACTTTCAGAATTTCCCCGCTGGCATGGGAATGCATGTCCGCCCATCTTAAAGCATGCTGATTGGGGAATTCTGGGAGTTGAAGCCTGCATGTCTTTTAAAGAACGCTGGCTGGAGAATTCTGGGAGTTGAAGTCCACACACCTCAAAGTTGCCAAGTTTGAGAAATTGCTCTAGCAGATCCTGCACTGAGGAGGGGGTTGGCCTAGATGACCTCTCGGATTCCTTCCATTTCTTGGGATAAACCAATGTGCGCAATGGTTTCTCAAGGAAACTGTAGATCCACTAAAGAGAGAAGATGGCAAGGAAATAACAGGCAACAGGGAGAAAGCAGAGCTGCTTAACTCATACTTTGCATCAGTCTTCACACAAAAAGAAACTATAGCCCAACATACCCAAAAAACCACCGCAAAACACAAACTAGAAACAAAAATTAAAATGAGCAAGAAAATGGTAAGAGAACACCTATCCGACCTTGATGAGTATAAATCACCGGGACCCGACAGATTACATCCCAAAGTTCTGAAGGAGCTGGCAGATGTTATCTCAGAACCGTTGCACCACATCTCTCACAAATCCGGGAGCACCAGGGAAGTACCTGAGGATTGGAAAAGGGCACCAGAGGGAAGGACGAGAAACAATGGTTGGAAACTGATCAAAGAGAGAAGCAACCCGGAATTAAGGAGAAACATCCTGACAGTGAGGACAATCAACCAGTGGAACAGCTTGCCTCCAGAAATCGTGGGTGCCCCATCGCTGGAGATTTTTAAGAAGAGGCTAGACATTCACCTGTCTGAGATGGTATAGGTTCTCGTGCTCAAGCAGGGGGCTGGACTAGAAGACCTCCAAGGTCCCTTCCAGCTCTATTCTATTCTCAATGCGCGTTGGTTAGGTTCCTAACACTGAAAGTTGAAATCTAATAATTTACCTTATCTGACTTATATTTCTCCTTTCATGTGGAAAGTCAAGATGGCATAGATATTGCTCTGTGCAGATAAAGAGAATGTTTGTAGCTCAGAGTTGAACGGAGGGGAAATGCAGACGTTTCATTACCCAACTAGGTAACATCATCAGTGCTGGAATGGAGTGGGATTTGCAGGGAGGAGGAGGAGGAAGAGGACTGTAGGGTCCTTGGTCTCTGAACTGGGTTGTTTTCTTGTTTCATTACCCAACTAGGTAACATCATCAGTGCTGGAATGGAATGGGATTTGCAGGGAGGAGGGGGAAGAGGAGGAGGACTGTGAGATCCTTAGTGCTCTCTGAGCTTGCAGACGTTTCATTACCAAACTAGGTAACATCATCAGTGCAAGGATTTCGAAGGCTGCAGGAAATTTCTTTTCAGTTTTGCTCCCATCATGTATATTCTGCTCACTCCAGCTCAGGTCCTAGAAGTTCAGAATTCAGTTTAGGCTGCTTGCCTCCGCTTCTACCCCTGATTCAGCAATCTTTGCAAAAGGCAGACATTCTTGGCTAAGGATAGACAGGTCTTTCCAGGTGATGTTCCTTGCTCTTAGGCCACCCCCTCTTCTTAACAAGCTCTCTTCCTGAGTCTGTTGGAAGCAGGTTGAGCGAGCGGGTGAATGGTTGGACACCTTGAGAACAACACAAGGCCTGGTTCACATGACGCCCAAAAGGCATAATTAGTTTGATTTGTAAACTCTAGTTTATGGCCCAGTGTTTGGTGTCAAATCAACCAACTGACCTTCGTAGATTGGACTAGATCATCGGTCCCCAAAGTCTTCTGCTCTTTGACCCCTTCATGAAATTTTAGATTCTTCAATGATCCCAAATCTTTTATTACAGGAAAATAATTTGATAAATACTACTTTAAGCAATAGTACTATAAATAATATTAACTAGACCAGGGCTTTTCAACCTTTTCACTGATTGTACCACTTTTAGGATATGGCAATATTCGAGTACCACCTAGCAAGGTGTCAAAAACTTGATGACCAAAAAAAAAAACCTGTTCAAAGTTGCAACTGCACTGAAATGACTTATGACCATTTTTCACACTTATGACCATTGCAGCATGCCCAG
The DNA here is from genome assembly GCA_023970755.1 of Azemiops feae. Classification (NCBI taxonomy): domain Eukaryota; kingdom Metazoa; phylum Chordata; class Lepidosauria; order Squamata; family Viperidae; genus Azemiops; species Azemiops feae. The sequence goes on from JALGBA010001165.1 coordinate 192,653, forward strand.
GGTCATGTGATTTATATTTGGATGCTTGGCAACTGATTCATATTTATGATGGTCACAGTGTCCCAGGGTATGTGATCCCCTTTTGCAACCTTTTGACAAGTAAAGTCAATGGCAGGGCTGCTGGTGGCCAAGTGCTAAGGCAGGACTTCCCTCCCTCCCTCCTTCCCTGCCCCCTCTTTCTCATGCCCACCCCCTTCTGAAGGAAGAATTTGAAACACCCCCCCCATATTTTTTCTCTTCCATATATTCATCAAACAAGGAAAAGCCTCCAGAAACAGAGAAGACAAACTGCTGAGTGAACTAGCTTAAAAAGGCACATTCCCCTTTAAGAATTAGCTACTGGCTAGAAAGGAAAGTAAGGAAGAAAGAAAAATGTAAGTATTGGCTGCCAGCTAAGGCAGCCTCCCCAAATGGCTCCATTCATAAGTAAAGGAATCTACAGACAAAATCCATTCAGGAGAAAAATACTTCAAAATCCCTTGCAGCAAAACTTACAGCTAACAATAGCAGAGCAATAGAAGCTAACAGGAGACATCAGCCATCAGCCAAATAGAAATTGCCAAACACTCCTTAAGAACACAAAGCCCACATTGCACAAATCCCAGAACTTCAAAGTCACAAAAGCACATAAGAATCCTTCCACTCTCCATCTCCCTCCCTGCCTCACCTCCAGCCATTGCTACCTTTTTTCATTCCTCTTGGAGGGCGACCCCTCCCCCACTGCATTTCTTGCCTGTTTGCTGCTGCCAGCACAGGTGGCTGCCACAGCAGTTCATGGCCGGCCTGCTTGATTTGATCTCCTCCCCCCCACCCTCCTCCTTCGGTGCAGCTAGAGCTGACTCAGCCTCCTCCCAAGGCTGCTTCTTTTTCTCTCTCTCCCCCTCCTGCCCAAACTGCCTCCTTTTATAGCCTCTGTCTCCGCCCCCCTCCTCCTCCTTTCTCATGGGGGAGGGTGAGCCAGAACTGAGCCTGGGGCCTTTGTCTCTCCCCACCCACTCTGCAGCTCCAGAGGACTCTCTCACTGTAAGTCCTTGCCTGTGCTGGCTCATTCCCTTCCCCACTACAGTTGGCTAGGCAGGGCTGCGTACCACCTGCCACTTGTTAATGTACCACAAGTGGTACGCGTACCACAGGTTGAAAAGCCCTGGACTAGAAGACCTCCAAGGTCCCTTCCAACTTTGTTATTTCCTTGTCAGATTCCTCAGTTCCTTCAATTGTTCTAATGTTCTGTCTTCACTAGAAATGTTCTTAAAACTTCAGGGAAGATACTCAAGAGAGGTATCTGAAAGTGTTGAATTGAATAACACAGTCAAAAATCAGCAGTGGACCATAGGAAATCTTGTATTATATCATAAAATGCCTGAGGATAATTTTGATGTCATGAAATGTTTTATAAAAATCGCCAAGTTTCAGTTCCATGGGAGTAACGGATCCCGGATTTTGGATGCCTTCTGTAAGTTAAGCGAGCTTGAGGTACCTTGGTTCAAAAATTGTCCTGTGGGTTCACCAATTAGCCCAGTCAAAGGTTACAAACAGAGAAACATAGTAGTATACCAGACAACTCATCCGCTGTTGGACCATTGTTTCAGAGATCCAGATAGTCTTCAAGTAACAAGTATTCGTTTAGTGCCCGTTCAAAGTTACAGCGGCAATGAAAAAAGTGACTTATGACTGTTTTTCACATGGCCGTGGCAAAACCCCCACGGTCACGTGATCCATATTTGGACAGAATCAAGATCAGGTGAAGTATTAATACCACTTTACAATGCCTTGGTAAGGCCACACCTGGAATACTGCATCCAGTTTTGGTCACCACGATGTAAAAAAGATGTTGAGACTCTAGAAAGAGTGCAGAGAAGAGCAACAAAGATGATCAGGGGACTGGAGGCTAAAACATATAAAGAAAAGTTGCTGGAATTGGGTATGTCTAGTTTAATGAAAAGAAGGACGAGGGGGGACATGATAGCAGTCTTCCAATATCTGAGGGGCTGCCCCAAAGAAGAGGGAGTCAAGCTATTCTCCAAAGCGCCTGAAGGCAGGACAAGAAGCAACGGATGGAAACTAACCAAGGAGAGAAGCAACCTGGAACTAAGGAGAAACTTCCTGACAGTTAGAACAATTAACCAGTGGAACAACCTGCCTCCAGAAGTGGTGAATGCTCCAACACTGGAAGTTTTTAAGAAGAGACTGGACAGCCATTTGTCTGAAATGGTATAGGGTTTCCTGCCTGAGCAGGGGGTTGGACTAGATGACCTCCAATGTTGTTGTTGTTGTTGTTGGCAATTGGCATGTATATATGATGGCTGTGCTGATGCAGGGCCATATGATCATTATGTGTGACCTTCTGACAAGCAAAGTCAGAAGGTTGTATAAACAGAGGCATAGAATCAACATCACATGAAGTATTAGTACCGCTTTATGAAGCCTTAGTAAGGCCACACCTGGAATCCTGCATCCAGTTTTGGGCACCATATTACAAAAAAGATGTTGAGACTTTGGAAAAAGTGCAGAGAAGAACAACTATGATGATTAAAGGCCTGGAGACTAAAACCTATGAAGAATGGTTTTAGGATTTGGGTTTGTTTAGTCTAGAGAAAAGAAGGACTGGGGAGGGGGAACATGATAGCAGCGTTCCAGTATTTGAGGGGCTGCCCCAGTGGTGGGATTCAAGTATGTGAACAACCGGTTCTCTGTGTGGATGCCGCTTCCAAATGTCCATTCTGGGCCTGGGCAACAAAAAATTAGCTACTGGTTCTACCGAAGTGGTGCGAACTGGCTGAATCCCACCACTGGGCTGCCCCAAAGAAGAGGGAGTCAACCTGTTTTCCAAAGCACCTGAACGCAGGACAAGAAGCAACGGATCAAAACTAATCAAGGAGAGAAGCAACCTAGAACTAAGGAGAAACTTCCTGCCAGTTAGAACAATTAACCAGTGGAACAACCTGACTCCAGAAGCGGTGAATGCTCCAACGCTGGAAGTTTTTAAGAAGAGACCGGACAGCCACTTGTATCAAATTGTATAGGGTCTCCTGCTTGAACAGGTCTCCAAGGTCTCTTCCAGCTCTATCCTGATTGATTGACAGTGAATGGGGGAAACCAGATTTGCTTAATGACCATATGATTCACTTAAAAGTCCCAGTGATTCGTTTAACAACTGTGGCAAAAAAGGTCGTAAGGTGGGGCAAACCTCAACGGCCTTTCTTAGCCATTGAAATGATGGGCTCAGTTGTCGTCATAAGTCGAGGACTATCTGCGCACAGCTCTCTGGTGCTGCTGATGTGGCTGGGTTAAAACTGAAAGGAGATTGGGCCGCTAATGTGGCCGGAGGCAAAAGGAAGTTTCTGTGCTTCAAAGATGAGTATTATCCATGGTATGTAAAATGTCAAAACCAGGAACCAAAGAAAACGTGATGTTGTCAGAACAGAAATGTCATGATTAAACATTGACCTTCTGGGAATCGGCCATCTGCCACGGACTGGAAAGGATCACATCACGTCAGAAACACATCAGATCTTCCTTCCAGGCAAGACCATCCACCCATCCTCAACCTCAACCAGGGAGGCACTGTGACGAACACAGGTAGACCTCAACTTACGACCACAATTAAATCCAGAATATATGTTGCTAAGCGAGACAGCTGTTAAGTTTTGCCCCATTTTACGACCTTTCTTGCCAGTTGTTAAGTGAATCGCTACGGTTGATAAGTTAGTAATACGGTCGTTAAGTGGATCTGGCTTCCCCATTGACTTGGCTTGTCAGAAAATCACAAAAGAGGATCACATGACCCCGGGTTGCTGCAACCATCATACATATGAGCCAGTTGCCAAGCCAGCATGCTTTAAAAGGGGTGGACTTCAATCTCCCAGAATTCCCCAGCCAGCATACTTTAAGATGGGTGGACTTCCACTCCCAGAATTCCCCAGCCGACAGGCTTTAAGATGGGTGGGCTTCAACTCCCAGAATTCCCCAGCCACATGTTCCATAATCATACTCACGTGACCAGGGGGTGATGCAATGGTCATAAGTGTGAAAAACTTAAAGCATGCTGGCTGAGGAATTCTGGGAGTTGAAGTCCACCCATCTTTAAGTTGCCCAGATAGAGCAACACTATCTCAAACAAATAAGCGGAAGATCTTGCTGCTACAAAATAACAATACATTTAACTAGATAATGCAAACATGGGTCACTTTCCTCCATCAGGGCTTGGAAACTAATCCTCCTATTCCCCATGTCAGCCATCCCCCCCTCCCCTAAACCAAAGCCAGGTTTGTCCTTTGTCACCAAAAAACCCCCCTCCAGAATAGAATAGAATAGAATAGAATAGAATAGAATAGAATAATGAAAGAACGGAATAGAATAGAATAGAATAGAATAGAATAGAATAGAATAGAATAGAATAATGAAAGAACGGAATAGAATATAGAGTAGAGTAGAGTAGAGTAGAGTAGAGTAGAAAAGAATAGAATAGAATAATGAAAGAATGGAATAGAATAGAATAGAATAGAATAGAATAATGAAAGAATGGAATAGAATAGAATAATGAAAGAACGGAATAGAATAGAATAGAATAGAATAGAATAGAATAATGAAAGAATGGAATAGAACAGAATAATGAAAGAACGGAATAGAATAGAATAGAATAGAATAGAATAGAATCTGGAAGGAACCTTGGAGGTCTTCTAGTCCAACCCCCTGCTCAAGCAGGAGAACCTCTACTATTTCGGAAAGGTCCATTCTGACGACGCATAGACACCCCCCCCAAGCCTGGTATCGCGTGCAAAGCGCGGTCGTGGGAACCGCAGCGCACATTGCGTGTTGTTGTTTTTTGAGGGGGGGGTTGTAAAGATCCTTGGAGCGGGTGGCGCAGGCATCCCCACAGAGCGCCAGCCTCTCTGGCAAAGGCGACCAGAGCAGCGGCCCTTTAGGGGGAAGCCGCCCCTGAGGGGGGAATCGCGGGGCCGCTTTAAGGCGCCCCGCGCTCCGTTTGTTATCCTCCCGCCCGGCTCCCATGCTGGCGAGGCCTCCGCGCTTCCCATTGGCTGCCCGGCCGCCCAGCTGTTGTCTGCGCTCCCAGCTGCCCACTGGGGGGGGAGGACCCTGCCTCCCGCCCCCTCTCCCCCTCTCCCATTGGCCCCTCGCTCAAGAGGCAGCCGCCGCCCGGCGCCAACCCGCTGGGTGTTGCTAGGGGCCCGGGCGCGCCGATTGGCCCGCTCACCTGGCCATCACGGGCGAACGTGGGGTGGGGGGGAGGAGGCGGGCCCTCCCCGCCTCCTATAAAAGGGCAGGGAGTCCCGGGGAGGGGGCCAGAAGAAGCAGGGGTGCTTTGGTGGAGGGGTAGGGGAGAGCTGAGGCAGTTGCGGAGCTGGAGGAGGCTGGCGCTCTCCCGGGCACCGTCCGCCGTCGACCTTCTGCCGGCGGCTGGAGACGGTCCCGCTCTGGGCAGGTGAGTCCGGCACGGGAATGGGGAGGAGGAGGAGGAGGAAGGGGGGGGAGAATCGGAGTTGGGGGCTCGGAAGGGCCGGGGAGCGAGCGTGGGCAGCGCTTGGAAGCGCCCGCGGAGGGGCGTTCGGGGCGCTCGCCCACCCGGCTGGCTGGCAGCCAGCGTGGGCGAAGCGGGGGGACCCTCCGGCGCTTGGGCCGGGGGACTCCCCTGCAGCGGCCGGGGCTGGAGCGATGCCCCGCTGGAGAAGCAGGCAAGCAGGCGACGTGACGGCCCTGTCCGAGCGCGCTGTTCCCCGGCTGGGCGGGCGGGCTGGCTGGCCGGCGCGGCGTCCTGGCTGGCTTCCCCTGCCGAGCTTGCCCGCCGCCCGAGGGAGCGCGGCGGCGGCGGCTGCAGCAGCGTCTTTCGGCTCGGCTTCCTGCTTTCCGACCGGCCGTTCCCTCCCTTCCTCCCTTCCTCTACTCCGGAGCGGAGGCAATCCGGCTTACTCCGGAGTCGCCCCGTTTGCCTCGCCATCCCCTCTGCGTTTGGATCCGAGCCCCCTCCGAGTTTCCAGCCTCTCCCCCCCCCCAATCTCCGCTCTTGAGAAGTTTGGAGCTGACTTGACTGCTCCTGGCTTTGGAGGTTCTCTATTATTATTCCTCCTCCCTCCTCTTCCTTGCTTGGGCTTTGATTTAGTTTCTTGGTGCTTTTAAAGGGCTGGGCGGGGGGGGGGGGGGGCCCTGGCTGCTGGCGGCTGGTTACAAGTCTGATCAAAGGATGCTTTCCTTGCTTACTGCCGAAGTGCATGAGGGGAAGTTGATTTTGCCAATTAGAGTAACAGAGTTGGAGGGGACCTTGGAGGTCTTCTAGTCCAGCCCCCCCCGCTCAAGCAGGAGGACCCTCTACCATTTTCACCAATCAGGATAGAACTGGAAGGGACCTTGGAGGTCTTCTAGTCCAGCCCCCTGCTCAAGCAGAAGACCCTCTACCATTTCAACCAATCAGAATAGAGCTGGAAGGGACCTTGGAGGTCTTCTAGTCCAGCCCCCTGCTCAAGCAGGAGACCCTATACCATTTCAACCAATCAGGATAGAGCTGGAAGGGACCTTGGAGGTCTTCTAGTCCAGCCCCCTGCTCAAGCAGGAGACCCTATACCATTTCAACCAATCAGGATAGAGCTGGAAGGGACCTTGGAGGTCTTCTAGTCCAGCCCCCTGCTCAAGCAGAAGACCCTCTACCATTTCAGACAAGTCTGTCTAGTCTCTTCTTAAAAACCCCCAGTGTTGGAGCGCCCACAATCGCTGCTGGATCCGGTGGGTTGCTTGTCTCTCTTGTCTCTTGCAAAATAGTTATTTTGTTATTTTATTGATTAAATTGTCATCCTTCCCAGCATTATGGAAGGAAGCACATGAGCATAAATGCACATCCTTTTCAGTCTTTATTCAATTAATCTTAGTGCACTGGCTGCCTTGTAAAAAAAAGTTGGTCTTAGGTCTTGATCTCTGTGAAGTTTGCCTTGGTTTTTTAAAAGCTTGTTTTCAATTCCCCCCCCCCTTTGCTGAAGGCAAATCAAGCAGCTTTTCAATATACTGGGGTTGGTTTGTTGAAGATGGGAAGGGAGAGAATTTGATTTTTTTAAGATTCAGGCCTTGAGAAAAGCTGTGTTGGAATTGAAGTAACTTTCACAGTTCATTGTCTCCTAACTCTGTTCATGTTGTGTGTGCTTTGTGGGAGAAGAATTGGATTGATCTAAAACACCTTATTCAATTTTGTTAGCTGCAAAAGATCAACTCAATTCTAGGCAGAAGCTGCAGCTTGCTAAGTCAATAATGAAAACTAACACATACAGTTTCTTGGAAAAGATGCTACCAGATTTGATTATAGTTTTTGTGTGTGTGTGGGGGGGAAATATGCTGAGTGCAGCGAAGGACTTGCCCCTTGTAATCTAGTAGTAAAACACACTTTCTATGCTTAGAGGCTCTGATTGTCTCTTTATATTCCAGAGAAGCCCCCCCCCAACTTTTTAAAAAAGTTCTGAATGATGTGGGAGAAAATCTTGAAAATTGTATGCACACCCCCCCCCCCAAAATCTATTTCACCTGTAAAATATCCATAAGGTGATCAACCAAAGCAGGCAAGATTATGTGGCAGGAAAAAAAATGTGTTGTTTTTTTTTACGACAATTGAGGCTCTGCAAATGTTTAATACGCAAGTTGTACAGTGAACTATCTTTTTAAACCTTTTTTTTTTTTGCAAGGCTGCAATGCAAGCGAGTGAAAGAATTCCAGCCAGAGTCCCATCAGCTTGCATTTATATGGATGAGATTCGTAAGCTTTGCACAAAGTTCTCCTCTGGGGTTAAGACCTTTTTATTTTTTTATTTTTTTAAGAAGCAAAGGCCACCCGTACTGCTAAGGACCCTTGCACCTTCAAGATTGCATTTTAGCAATCTTGGAAGTTTGCAACCTGCTCTGCAGCATGGTTTCTGTAGTCTGCCCTGGCCCTTGCAACTGTGATTATTCCCTTGCAGCAACTCCGGCACTGAAAAAACTTATCAATTCCTAACTGTATTTTTTTCTCTCCCCCCCCCCCCTTGCTCTTCAGCAAAGCATGTGACTGTTTCTATTTATTTATCTGTGTTGCTGGTTGTGTTGCTGGCAGTGAGCTGTTTTTGTATGTTGATAAGCTTTATTTTATGGTCTGGCGCTGTAGAGAGGGAGGGAGAGAAAGGATGCCTGTCTTCATGCGTGCAAAGTGGGGACCCTGCAATTGGATAATTTCTAATTTGTTTTGGCTTTTTTTTTTTTTTTTTTAATGCAGTTTGACTTCTGCGTAGGCAGCAGCCCTTAAACTGAAAGGCTGTTGAAGATGCATTTTAACTAGACCGGTCCAGCAAAACCCACATTCAGTGCTTTCTCACAACTGGTGCATCACTGGGGGTTCAAGTATTCTCCTTACGTGATCTGTTAAATGTAGGGCAAAATTGGGAGGAAAAAAAACCCCAGAAAGATGCTTTTTCCAAATGCAGCTCTAAAGAACATCTGTAGCCTTTTTTATTTTTTGCATTTCCCCCCCCCCCCTTCCGTGCAACCTGGCAAGACGAGAGAGAGGCTGGAGCTAAGTCACAAACCAGCTTCTTTTTGATGGTGCCTTTTAAAAATTTATTTATAGATCTTATATGATTTTATCCTCGACTTACAACAGTTAATAATAATAATAATAAAGTTGGAAGGGATCTTGGAGGTCATCTAGTCCAACCCCCTGCCCAGGCAGGAAACCCTATACCATTTCAGACAAATGGCTGTCCAGTCTCTTCTTAAAAACTTCCAGTGTTGGAGCATTCACCGCTTCTGGAGGCAGGTTGTTCCACTGGTTAATTGTTCTAACTGTCAGGAAGTTTCTCCTTAGTTCTTAGTTGTTTAGTGACCGTTTGAAGTTATAACAGCACTGAAAAGGTGACTGATGACTATTTTTCACACTTAATGACCGTTGCAGCATCCCCATGGTCACATGATTGAAATTCAGATGCTTGGCAACTGGCATGTACTTATGACAGTTGCAGTGTCTGGGGTGGGGTGGGTGTCATGTGATCCCCTTTTGCGACCTTCTGGCAAGCAAAAGTCAACGGAGAAGCAGATTCACTTAATAACCGTGTTACTAAACAACTGCAGTGATTCACTTAAAAACCGGGGCAAGGAAGGTCATAAAATGGGGCAAAACTCACTTAAGAACTGTCTCACTTAGTAACAGAAACTTTGGGCATATCATATTTAAAAACCTGCATATCATATTTAAAAACTGGCTATTTTCCTCATAGATGTAAGTCTGAGCAGTATTCCAAAAGCTATAAGAATAGCAATAAGAGCTATAAGATGGTGCAGAAAGCCAGCCCACTATAATATATAGAGAGTTCAAACTAGCTACTACTTTATTGTTTTCTGGCTATAATACAGGAATCTTCCCCAGCCTGGCAGCTTTTTGCCTGGGAAAGACCAGATATAAGACTCAAAGGCATTTGGGGAAGTGTGCGATCTAACCTTCTGACGTTTACGTGGTGCAGAGGTCTTCAAACTTGCCACCTTGAAGACTTGTGGACTTCAACTCCCAGAATTCCTCAGCCAGCTCTCAGGGCTGGCTGAGGAATTCTGGGAGTTGAAGTCCACAAGTCTTCAAGGTGGCAAGTTTGAAGACCCCTGACGTAGTGCTTCCAGGCCCGTTCCTGCTTGATCTCTCCTCCAGATTGGCGTGGTTGCTCTCTAACACACACACACACACACATACAATAACAAAAATTAAAAATAGGAATTAGTTACTTGCTTGTCTTACACTCGCAATAAAACAATCCTCTCACCTTTGCAAAGGAACATCACACTTCCTTGCTGTGAAGACATAACATCCCATCCAATCTCCATATTGTGGCCTAGGCCAGCACTTGGAAGAGGGAAAGAGATTTTCCCAGCCCTCCAAATGGCTAAAAGGATAGAGGCAACTAATGAATTTCTGCACTTCTGCTCCTGAGAATGTTTGGGAATGTTAACCCACCTAATTATAGGCCTTTCCTTCCTCTCCCCCCCCCCCCCAATTCCACAGAGCTGTCAAATTTCTCTGGTAGTAAGTTAATCTGTTCACATTTAGAATAGTAATGTGTTTCGTCTCGGTTCGTGCTTGTAAGAAATTTGTCCCTACCTCTGAGCACGGGTGTGTCTTCAGCTAAGGTGCCAGGCCTTTTTTTGACCATGGTTAACAAAACGAAGTGGCTGTTTGTAGGGTCCTTAGGGCTCTCTGAGCTTGGTGGTTTTCTTGCAGGCGTTTCGTGACCCAACTAGGAAACATCATCAGTGCTAGAAGGGAGGGGGGTGAGGAGGAAGAGGAAGAAGAGTAGGGGGAGAGGAAGAGGAAGAGGAAGAAGACAGTGGGGTCCTTAGGGCTCTCTGAGCTTGATGGTTTTGTTGCAGACGTTTCATGACCCAACTAGGTAACATCATCAATGCTAGAAGGGAGGGGTGAGGAGGAAGAGGAAGAAGAGTAGGGGGAGGAGAAGAAGAGGAAGAAGAAGTAGGAAGAGGAGGAGGACTGTGGGATCCTTGGTGCTCTCTGAGCTTGGCTGTTTTCTTGCAGACATTTCATTAACCAACTAGGTAACATCATCAATGCTAGAAGGGGTTTGAAGAGTGGAGAAGGACAACGACTGTAGGGTCCTTGGTGCTCTCTGAGCTTGGCTGTTTTCTTACAGACGTTTCATGACCCAACTAGGAAACATCATCAGTGCTAGAAGGGAGGAGGTTTTGCCCTGTTTATTTATCATAGCTTGCTTGCCCTGTCAGCATTGCTGGGAGTGTCTTTGGTAGTTCCTTCATTAGCTTGTTTACTCCCAGCTTGTTTGTCTCCGTTGGGAGTTCCTTGAGTGTGGTAAATTGCACTGGCAGGGCAAGCCACTTGTATATAAAGGGAGAGCCCTCCCCACTCCCTTCTAGCACTGCTGATGTCACCAGGTTGGGTAATGAAACGTCTGCAAGAAAACAACCCAGCTCAGAGAGCCCCAAGGATCCCACAGTCCTCCTCCTCTTCCTACTTTTCTTCCTCTTCTTCTCCTCCCCCTACCCTTCTTCCTCTTCCTCCTCAGTTCAACCCTAATCTCTTCTAAATTAGCTGTTTATTCTGCAGCATCAGCTAGGAAAGTCATGATAAAACCTGCTGCTTTTACTCTAGGTCAGGGGTAGGCAACCTTGGCTCTTTTATGGCTCATGGACTTCAACTCCCAGAATTCCTGAGCCAGCCATGCTGAGGAGAAAGGGAGGGGTTTCCAAGCTGAGCCATGCTGGCTCAGGAATTCTGGGAGTTGAAGTCCACGAGTCATAAAAGAGCCAAGGTTGCCTACCCCTGCTCTAGGTTAACCGGCCGTGAATGGTTAGTATCTATGCAAAGCTAAACCACCAGCAACCTAGAACTAAGAGATTTTCTGACAGAACAATTAACCAGTGGAACGACTTGCCTCCAGAAGTTGTGAATGCTCCAACATTGGAAGTGTTGCCTGAGCAGGGGGTTGGACTAGATGACATCCAAGGTCCCTTCCAACTCTGTTACTCTATTCAGTCCTGGTTTACAAATCCCAGGAGACATGTATTAGAACATTGTTTTTAACCTTCCCAAGGATTTAAGATAGGGGTCTTCAAACTTGGCCCTTTTATGACTTGTGGACTTCAACGCCCAGAATTCCTCAGCCAGGCACGCTGGCTGAGCAATTCTGGGAGTTGAAGTCCACAAGTCATAAAAAGGGCCAAGTTTTAAGACAATGTTTCTTAACCTCCACATACCTTAAGTTGTGTGGACTTCAACTCCCAGAATGCCCCAGCCAGTATTCTGGCTGGGGCATTCTGGGAGTTGAAGTCCACCCATCTTAAAGTTGCCCAGGTTGAGAAACACTGTCAGTATATCGGAACATAAGTACAGGTAGTCCTTGACTTACAACAGTTCATTTAGTGACCGTTCAAAATTACAGCCACACTGGAAAAAGTGACTTTTTGGCCATTTTTCACACAACCGTTGTAGCATCCCCATGGTCACGTGATCAAAAATCAGATTGTTTGGCAACTGGTTCATATTTATGACGGTTGCTGTGTCCTGAGGTCATGTGGTCAGCAAAGCAAAAGTCAATGGGGAAGCCAGATTCACTTAACAGCCGTGTTACTAACTTAACAACTGTGGCAAGCAAGGTCGTAAAATGGGGGAAAACTCACTTAAGTGTTTCACTCACTTAGCGACACAAATTTTGGGCTCAATTGCGATCATAACTCGAGGACCAGCTCTCCAATGGAGAGTAAACGGGGGGGGGATGGGAGGGTGAATAACACAACATGCATTCTGAATATAGTTTATTGATTTGGGTTGATTCCATTTCTGTCTTACTACATTGGGCAGCTTAGGATCAAAAGAGCAGAGTGCCCCCAGGACAATTAGTTATATAATTGAAAGCAGCAGAAACCCCACCCACCCACCTCCAAATTAAGCCACAGATAAAATCAACTAACTTTAAGCAGTGAAGGTGGATCAGGGCTGGTAATCTCATTTTAGACCTTGTGACTCTATAGTCAATAGTTTACTGTTAATAGAATCTATACGGCAGCACGTACGGTGACTGCAGGCAGCTTACAGAAATAAAACCCCAGATACAAAACTCAACAAGCCAACATCGTGGCAACAACTGTTTCACAAATCACTCTGGGGTCTCCCAGGTCTGCTTGGAAAACCCATGTCTTCGTGGGCCTTTCAAAAGAGTAGCAAGGTGAGGGGGGGCAATCTTTTCTTTGCGGGGATGATGTTCCATAGGGAGGGAGCCACCACGGAGAAGGCCCTTCTTGGTCCCAACAGGTAAGCATTTCCCAAATTTGGCAACTTGGAGAAGTCTCTGCAAAAAAAGATGTTGAGACTTTGGAAAAAGTGCAGAGAAGAGCAACTAAGATGATTAAAGGCCTGGAGAGAAAAACATATGAAGAACGGCTGCAGGAATTGGATATGGCCCAATCTAGAGAAAAGAAGGACTTGGGGTGACATAATAGCAGTATTCCATTATTTGAGGGGCTGCCACTCATTTTCCAAAGCACCAGAGGGCAGGACAAGAAACAAGAAACAATGGATGGAAACTGATCAAGGAGAGAAGCCACCTGGAACTAAGGAGAAACTTCCTGATAGTGAGGTTAATTTAACCAGTGGAACTGCTTGTCTTCAGAAGTTGTAGATGCTTCTTCACTGGAGGTTTTTAAGAACAGACTGGACAGCCATTTGTTCAAAATGATATAGCAGGGGTATTCCAACTTGGCCCTTTTATGACTTGTGGACTTCAACTCCCAGAATTCCTCAGCCTGGCATGCTGGCTGAGGAATTCTGGGAGTTGAAGTCCACAAGTCATAAAAGGGTCAGGTTTGACGACCCCTGCGCTATAGGGTCTCTTGCTTGAGTAGGGGGTTGGACTAGAAGACCTCCAAGGTCCCTTCCAGCTCCTCTTTTCCATTCCATTCCAAAGAAGTGTGGACATCAAGTCCTAGGGAATTCTGGGAGCTGAAGTCCACAAGTCTTAAGCCAGGATTGGATATCCCTAGTCCAGGGGCAGGCAACCTTGGCTCTTTTATGACTCGTGGACTTCAACTCCCAGAATTCCTGAGCCAGCCATGCTGAGAGGAAAGGGAGAGGTTTCCATGCTGAGCCAAGCTGGTTCAGGAATTCTTGGAGTTGAAGTCCACGAGTCATAAAAGAGCCAAGGTTGCCTACCCCTGCCCTAGTCTAAAGCAATGTTTCCCAACCTTGGCAACTGTTTGGACTTCAACTCCCAGAATTCCTGGCTGGCTGGGGAATTCTGGGAGCTGAAGTCCATACTTCTTCAAGTGGCCAAGATTGGGAAACAGTGATCTAGGTAGACCCCTTAGGGGACCCATAACATATCCCTTCGCTGCAGAGTTGTATCATTTGCGCAACAATTTGATGACCTCATCATCTGGACGTCATGATTGATTGTGTGTGTTGGTGGAGAAAAGGTGGTTTCTTTGATTTTTCTCCTTTGGCACTGTGGTTGGTAAACTATGATTCAGGGCTTCGGGTGAGCATCATCATGCTTTCCTAAGGAAAGAGAGAAAGGAGGAAACGAGGAAAGTGGAAACCTGAAAGTAACAACTGGGTTTGTGGGGTTCATCCGAGTTGGTCTCTCGTTCTGTTTGCCAGTCCCATAAGATCCTGGAACTGAGATCCCCACCCAAGAAAAGATCCAAAATGAAACGGAGCGGTGTGTGTGTGTGTGGTAGAATATAGTTGCAAAAATCAAATTGGTGGCCATGATGATTTGATCAAAGCTGTGCCTGGTTTGTTATGCATGTTGCTCATAAAATGCATTGCACATAAAAAACCAGGTTCAGTCATATCATCAAAGAGCCACTTTAGTGGGCTGGTTAAGGTGCTGGTCTAGAAACCAGGAGACGGTGAGTTCTAGTCCTGCCTTAACCATGACAGCTGGCTGGGTGACTTCGGACTAATCACCAGGAGACGGTGAGTTCTAGTCCTGCCTTAGGCATGAAAGTCAACTGGATGACTTTGGGCCAATACACTAGGAGACAATAGTTTTAGTCCCGCCTTAGGCATGACAGCTGGCTGGGTAACTTTGGACCAATCACCAGGAGACAGTGAGTTCTAATCCCAATTTCAGCATGCAAACTGGCTGGATGACTTGGATCACCTTGAGATGGCGAGTTCTAGTTCTGCCTTAGGCAGGAAAGCTGGCTGTGAGTGACTTTGGACTAATCACCAGGAGATGGTGAGTTCTAGTTCCCACTTCTGCATGAAAGTAGACTGGGTAACTTTGACCCAATTCCCCTCCCTCCCTCTCTCTCTCTCTCTCTCTCTCTCTCTCTCTCCCAGCCCACCTCACAGGGTTGTTGTTCTGGGGAGAATAGCGGGAGAGAAAGGAGTCTTATGTTCACCACCTTGCATTGTTTATAAAAAAATAAAATAAAGGCATGACACAAATTAAGATGGGCCAAGGAGGATGTATATTGCAAGGCCCATGAAAAACCACAGCTGTTGTGGGCCCCTTCCCTGCAAGCAGAAAACTAACCTTGCAGGAATGAGTTGAGACCATGGGTGCTCCATTGTTTTCCTGGGTGAGAACATTTTTTTTTTTAATGGAGTAGCAATCCACTTGTGTGTCCTGAACAATACAGTTCAATTCACTTTACTGTGTAGTCGGTCTCCTGCCACTCGCTGTGAAGTAGACTGCTACAATCTAATTGCCATTTGGCAGAGCGATGGAAATGTAGGTCATGCTTTTGACTGGTTGCGTAGCCTTGTAGTTGACTCTGAGTAACCTTCTCCGGGATAATAATAATAACAATAATAATAAAGTTGGAAGGGACCTTGGAGGCCATCTAGTCCAACCCCCTGCTCAGGCAGGAGACACTCTACCATTTCAGACAAATGGCTGTCCAGTCTCTTCTTAAAAACTTCCAGTGTTGGAGCATTCACAGCTTCTAGAGGCAGGTCATTCCACTGGTTAATTGTTCTCACTGTCAGGAGAAGGAGGAGGAGGAGTTGGAAGGGACCTTGGAGGTCATCTAGTCCAACCCCCTACTCAGGCAGGAGACCCTCTACCATTTCAGACAAATGGCTGTCCAGTCTCTTCTTAAAAACTTCCAGTGTTGGAGCATTCACAGCTTCTAGAGGCAGGTCATTCCACTGGTTAATTGTTCTCACTGTCAGGAGAAGGAGGAGGAGGAGTTGGAAGGGACCTTGGAGGTCATCTAGTCCAACCCCCTACTCAGGCAGGAGACCCTCTACCATTTCAGACAAATGGCTGTCCAGTCTCTTCTTAAAAACTTCCAGTGTTGGAGCATTCACAGCTTCTAGAGGCAGGTCATTCCACTGGTTAATTGTTCTCACTGTCAGGAGAAGGAGGAGGAGGAGTTGGAAGGGACCTTGGAGGTCATCTAGTCCAACCCCCTACTCAGGCAGGAGACCCTCTACCATTTCAGACAAATGGCTGTCCAGTCTCTTCTTAGAAACTTCCAGTGTTGGAGCATTCACAGCTTCTGGAGGCAGATTGTTCCACTGGTTAATTGTTCTCACTGTCAGGAGAAGGAGGAGGAGGAGTTGGAAGGGACCTTGGAGGTCATCTAGTCCAACCCCCTACTCAGGCAGGAGACCCTCTACCATTTCAGACAAATGGCTGTCCAGTCTCTTCTTAGAAACTTCCAGTGTTGGAGCATTCACAGCTTCTGGAGGCAGATTGTTCCACTGGTTAATTGTTCTCACTGTCAGGAAATTTCTCAACCTGACGAATGAAGGCAAATCTACGTGTCCCGGGATAGTGTTGCAGGATCCAATCTGGGTCGGTCACTGGGACCAGAGGTTTAGTCTTCCGAGCTTTCGGATTCGTGCTCGGATTCGTCTTCAGGGAACTTCTCTCCAGCTAGAGAAGAAGAAAAGTTCCTTGAAGACGGGCTCCAGCACGAATCCAAAAGCTCAGAAGACGATACCTCAACCTGGTCCTTCAGATCCTCCTCCTCCTCCTCCTCCTCCTCCTCCTCCTCCTCCTTCCTTCATCCCCATCTAGAACTGATGATATTACTTAACAGGGTCATGAAACATCTGTAAGAAAACAGCCAAGCTCAGAGAGCACCAAGGAACCCACAGTCGTCCTCCTCCTCCACTCTGCGGACACCCCTCCCTTCTAAGCACTGATGATGTTACCTAGCTGGGTCATGAAATGTTTGCAAGAAAAGCATCAAGCTTGGAGAGCACCAAGGACCCGCTCAGTTCAACCTTGAGCTACACATATTCTCTTATGTACAGGGACTCAAGGATCAGTTGGGTTTGTTTTTGTGGCTTGCTGGGGTCCTCTCCAACCTCCAAGTTCAAAACCACCCATCTTCTTACCCGACCCCCTCCGAATATATTTAGGAGAAATGGGATTTGAAATTAAGATTCTCTGGGTAATTTTCTCTTCTTCAGTCTAGCCAGCTTCTATGATGCTGCAGAAAGCAAGGTCTGTTTAAAAAAAAAAATCAGCTTGGGTTTCATTTAGCAAGGCAAAAGCAAGGTGCGTTTAGTGAGGTTAATCTGTTGTGTTGCATAAGATCCATTTGCCAAGTTCTAAGGATCTCTGCTTTTAGCCAAAGGAGCATTCAGAACGGATTACGCATTGGCTGCTCCATGCAGCAAACCAGCTTCAGAAGTGAGGTTATCCTCAATAAATGAACCCAGCAGCCTTTAACCAGGATAGTTGGATGACGTAGCCCAGGGGTCTTCAAATGTGGCCCTTTTATGACTTGTGGACTTCAACTCCCAGAATTCCTCAGCCAGCGTGCCCCTTGAGTTATTTGTAAAAATAAAAAAGTGGGATATAAATCCACCTGTGTTCTTATTTTTTTGTGTGTGGATGCTCCATCACTGGAGGTTTTTAAGAACAGACTGGACAGCCATTTCTCCGGAATGGTATATATAGAGTCTCCTGCTTGAGCAGGGGGTTGGACTAGAAGACCTCCCAGGTCCCTTCCAACTCTGTTATTCTGTTATTAACACTGGAGGTTTTTAAGAAGAGATCAGACAACCATTTTGTCTGAAATGGCCTAGGGCAGCGGCTCCCAGCCTTTTCTATACCCCGTGCCCCTAGAACATTTCTGATATATTCTCGCACCCCTTACAAAAGTTGGAAATAACGGCAACCAATTATGCATATTATAATGATAATAAAGTTGGAAGAGACCTTGGAGGTCATCTAGTCCAACCCCCTGCTCAGGCAGGAAACCCTATACCATTTCAGACAAACGGCTGTCCGGTCTCTTCTTAAAAACTTCCAGTGTTGGAGCATTCACCGCTTCTGGAGGCAGGTTGTTCCACTGGTTAATTGTTCTAACTGTCAGGAAGTTTCTCCTTAGTTCTAGGTTGCTTCTCTCCTTGATGAGTTTCCATCCATTGCTTCTTCTCCTGCCTTCAGGCACTTTGGAGAATAGCTTAACTCCTTCTTCTTTGGGGCAGCCCCTGAGATATTGGAACGCTGCTATCATGTCCCCCCTCGTCCTTCTCTTCATTAATCTGGACATGCCCAATTCCAGCAACCGTTCCTTGTATGTTTTAGCCTCCATTCCTCTAATCATCTTTGTTGCTATTCTCTATAATTTTGAAACTTCTAAACCGCAGTTTTCACAACTCCCTGGAATATCGTCTCACACCAGCGGCTGGGAACCCCTGGTCTAGGGTCTCCTGCTTGAGCAGGGGGTTGGACTAAAAGACCTCCAAGGTCCCTTCCAGTGAAGGTTGGATCTAGCCAAGCTATGCTTACATTCTTAACCCGGGTCGTCGCAGAGGGCAAGTCATGCTAAAAAAATGCCACACACACACACACGATTTCTATCAGGCTTTTCCTGTAAGACACAGCGTTTTGCAATAGCTGAGAGAGGTTTTTATCTTTTTTCCTGAACATCCCTGAGGCTGTGCTGAAGTTCAGAGGCTGCTCTATTTTTCGCTTTTGATAGATAAGATAACCTTTATTGTCATTTTTATATTGTGGGCACAATGGCACACATAAAAAATGAAATTTAGTTGCCCGCTCTCAAAGTGAAACATATACATGACACACACCTAAACATACTATGTACAACATATATATAGACCCACATCTCTACATATACATAGCAAATAAATATTAAATACTGTCCACCTTGAATATATAACGCAAGGAGGAAGCTTGAGAGTTCGCAAGGTTAATGCTGTATGGAATGAAACTATGGCTGAATCTGGATGTTCTGCTACAGATACCACGAAGCCCCCTCCTCCCAGAAGGTAACAGGGAAAACAGGTCGTGAAGAGGATGTGTGGTGTCCCAGATAATCTTACGGACCCTGACGGGGGTAAATTGGGACTGGACAGCCATTTGTCTGAAATGGTATAGTATAGGGTTTCCTGCCTGAGCAGGGGGTTGGACTAGATGATCTCCAAGGTCCCTTCCAACTTTATTATTATTATTATTGATCATCGCACAGTCAGCCAGATGTTCAGACGGAATTTGGCATTTTTGTCTGCCTATCGAGTCCTTACCAAGGACCTGGGATAGGCAGATGTGGATGTTTGATGGTATTACAGATATCGTCGCAGGATGGAAGCAGTTCCTAGTAAGGCCGCCTTTTGCAATTGACTGATGGCGAATATGTCAATGCCGATGATGGTGTTCAAGTGGTGCTCCAGTTGTTTTGGGATTGCACCCAAGGCGCCTATTACTATTGGTCCTACCCTTGCTTGCCTTTGCCACAGTCTTTCTATTTCTATTTGTGGGTCTTTGTATTTTGTTATCTTCTCCAGGTCTTTCTCGTCTATTCTGTTGTCTCCAGGCACTGCCACGTCCACTATCCAGACTTTTTTGTCTTTCTTATCGACAATTGTTAAGTCCGGGGTGTTATGTTGCAGGTGCTTGTCTGTTTGAATTCTGAAGTCCCAGAGCAGTTTAACTTTATCATTTTCTATGACTTTCTCTATTTTATGATCCTACCAGTTCTTGCTTACAGGCAAATGATATTTCTTGCAGATCTTCCAATGCACCATTGTTGTTACTTTGTCATGCCGCTGCTTGTAGTTAGTCAGTCTGTGCAATCTTCTTGCAGCAGCTTACCAAGTGGTCCACTGTTTCTTCAGCTTCATTATTATGATTATGATTATCATTATCATCATTATCATTATCATTATCATCATTATCATCATCATTATTATTATTATTATTATCATTATCATCATCATCATCATCATTATTATTATTATTATTATTATTATTATTATTATCTTTTATTCATTAAACATGAACCTCAGTCAACTGAATATTCAAGTTGGCTGGCGCTGATGGTTGACACGGGTTGCTACCAGCATCCTAGGTGTTAACCAGGTACCTCCTTAAAATATAAGATGTTCCGAGTAGCGCAGTTTTTTGTAACATTGCTGGAGTTATTGCAGGAAGCTGCAGTTTCTTGATGTATTTTGCAAAGTTTTTGGACATAGTTCCCAGTGCCCCGATGACAATGGGTAGCACCGTTACACGTTTCATCCATAATCGCGCAGTTTCGATGGCCAGGTCGCGATATTTTGTAATTTTTCCCAGTTCTTTTTCTTCGACTCTGGCATCTCCTGGTACAGCAATATCAATCAGCTGTACGCTTCGGTTCTCTACAACAGCGATATCCGGCGTGTTGTGTTCCAAATGGCGATCTGTCTGTATTCAAAAGTCCCACAAGATCTTCACCCTCTCATTCTCAACAACTTTTTCCACCCTATGTTCCCACGGCTTTTCGGACACCGGCAAGTCGTATTTTTTACACAATGCCCAGTGGATTAATTTAGCAACTCAGTCATGTCTAGCTTTGTAATCAGTTTGCGCGATTTTGCTGCACTCACAGATTAGATGTGAAACAGTTTCAACTTTGTCATTGCAAAGTCGGCAATTTGGATTGTCAGTGGATTTTTGTATCTTCGCTTTCATGGCATTAGTTTGTAGTGCTTGTTCTTGAGCAGCCAGTATTAAGTTTCTTTCGTGATGGTTCCCATTTTTGTTGTTGTTGTTGTTGTTGTTATTATTATTACATGTCTGTCCATGAACTGGTAATCCTAGACTTACACCCATTCCTTTAGCGACTGTTCACTTACTCTCATCACTAAAAAAAGTGACTTACCACCTATCCTCACACTTACGACCGTCGCGGCATCCCCACCGTCATGTGATCACAATTGTATTTACGACGGTGGCAGTATCCCGGGTTCGTGTGATCACCATTTGCATCATTCCCAGCCAGCTTCTGACAAGCAAAGTTAATGGGGGAAGCTGGATTCTCTTAACAATGGTGTGATTCGTTTAACAACTATCTTGCTTCTGGTCCCAATTGTGGGGGGTAAGTGCAGGACTACCTATAGTAGCATATTTCTCTTTGATTTCTCCTTTGGGAGCGAGACACCTATGAAGGAATGTGTTAATTTGCGTGTCAGCTGGCAGAAATTGCTCCAGCGCGGTTGTGTTGGTGGAAGACAGGATGCTGGTTTGATCTTGGGTTATCTTGTGAGATTGAGCCAGAAATGAGATAGGACTGTGTTGAGAATATAAACTGCTACTCATGGTTTGTTCTGCTTTTGGCTTAGCATCTTACGAGAAACCTGGATAATTGTGGTTTATCCTATCAAGTAGAGTTCAACAAATCAGGCCTTATTCTTGTTATTTATTTTTTAATTAATAACGTAAGGTGGAAGCCAGCTGCGTAACCTTGGGCCCGTCCCTCTCAGACCAACCCACCTCACAGGATTGTTGTTTTGGGGGAAATGGGAGGAGGAAGGTGTGTTGGATAGTTTGCCACCTTGAGCTCTTTGTAAAATAATATCCTTATTTTTAAATCAAATTCAAGTGAATTAAATTGGGTATGTCTAGTCTAATGAAGAGAAGGACGAGGGGGGACATGATAGCAGCGTTCCAGTATCTCAGGGGCTGCCCCAAAGAAGAGGGAGTCAAGCTATTCTCCAAAGCACCCGAAGGCAGGACAAGAAGCAACGGATGGAAACTAATCAAGGAGAGAAGCAACCTAGAACTAAGGAGAAACTTCCTGACGGTTAGAACAATTAATCAGTGGAACAACCTGCCTCCAGAAGCGGTGAATGCTCCAACACTGGAGGTTTTTAAGAAGAGATTAAACAGCCATTTGTCCAGAGTTGTATATAGTCTCCTGCTTAGTCGGGATTGGACTACAAGACCTCCAAGGTCCCTTCCAGCTCTGTTTATTCTGTTACTATTGCAACTGCCATCTTGATTTTTTTTTTAACCATTCCCTGCTGACTGCCATAGCTCTGTAAAGAATTAGACCCACTAAGAAAATGCAAGATACTGACATTATTATTATTATTATTATTATTATTATTATTAATTATTATTATTATTATTATTATTATTATTATTATTATTATTATTATTATTATTATTATTATTATTATGCAACCTTGAAATGATCTGCCACATTTAGAACAGGACAACCAAGCTAGATATTGCCTTTAAAAAAAAAAAAAAGTTAATGGGATTTTTTTTTCCTTTGGCGGTATTATTCGTACGTTCCTTTTTATTTTTCCAGAGAGCTCAGACTAGCTTTTGAATTCTCTTTCTCCTTTCTTGTGATTCTTCTCTCTTAACAACCATTGCAATTAAAATTCAGTACCACCATAAAATGGCACTTTTTTTTTTTTTACAGCCAAGGGGGATGAACACGTACATCTTCCTTTGGTTGAGCTTGAAAAGCTGATCGGAGGAGTTACGGCTTCGTAACTACCCGTATTTCCCCGAAAATAAGACCGGGTCGTCTATTGATTTTTGCTCCAAAAGATGCATTAGGGCTTATTATTCAGGTGATGTCTTAAGTTTTTTTCATGTACAACAATCTACATTTATTAAAATAAATCATGTCGATAATATTTATTTATATTTATTTATATATTAATACTATTTTATAATTCAGTACGTCCATCGTATGTTGCAACGGACGTAGTAAATGCGTCCGTCTGGCTGACGATCTTAACTGGGGCTTATTTTTGGGGGGTGGGGCTTATATTACGAGTATAGAGAAAAATCAAGCTAGGGCTTATTTTCCGGTTGGGTCTTATATTCGGGGAAATACGGTACTAAATGCGTCTGTCTAACTGGGACTTCATATAGTCACGGACATGGTTTTCCCAGTTGAGGCCTTTGAACTATGGTGCTGAAGAAGACTCCTGCGAGTCCCTTGGACTGCAAGGCGATCAAACCGGTCAGTCCTAGAGGAGATCAACCCTGACTGCTGTTTAGAAGGCCAGATCCTGAAGTTGAAACTCAAGTACTTTGGCCACCTAATGAGAAGGAAGGACTCACTGGAGAAGAGCCTGATGCTGGGAAAGATTGAGGGCAATAGAAGAAGGGGACGACAGAGGAGGTGGTGGCTGGATGGAGTCACTGAAGCAGGAGGCCTGAGCTTAAATGGACTCCAGAAGATGGTAGAGGACAGGAAGGCCTGGAGGAACGTTGTCCATGGGATCGCGATGGGTCGGACACGACTTTGCAACTAACAGCAACAACTGGGACTTATTTTTCGGGTGGGGCTTATATTACGAGCATCCCGAAAAATCACGCTAGGGCTTATTTTCTGGTTGGGTCTTATATTCGGGGAAATACGGTACTAAATGCCTCCGTCTGGCTGACAATCTTAACTGGGGCTTATTTTTGGGGTCTGGCTTATATTACGAGTGTAGAGAAAAATCAGGTTAGGGCTTATTTTCCGGCTGGGTCTTATATTCAGGGAAATACGGTAGGGAACGATGTCAGAACACTGAACTACAGGGTGTCCTCGACTTACGACCGTTCACTTAACAGCAGCTTGAAATTACAATGGTCTCTGCAAAATTCGCACTTAAGACAATTGCTTGCTGTTGCACTGCAATTCATGGTCATGTGACCGCAAAGGCTTATCAACGGGTTCGCCTTTGTGACTGCAGTCACCTGATCGCGATTTGCAATTTTTTTGCCACTTGTCTGCAAAAAAAAAAAAAAAAATGGCAAAAAGCATCACTGGGAAGCTGGATTGACTTCTGGACCATGTGATTCCCTTAAGGGCTGTGGTAACTCAACTTACGACCGTGGTAAAAATGGTCATGACGTTGTTGGGTCTGTTCACATGATGGCTTGATGGAAACTCCTATCCCAGTTGGGGTCATAAATTGAGGATTACCTATGACACAACTTACGATCACGACCACTTCCGATAGACATTTCAGTCCCGATTATGGTCATAAATTGAGCACTACCTATAGACACTCCTGGAGAAAGCAGTGGCGAGTAATTCTGTATTTTTTTTCCCCAACAATACAACACGGCCTTGTAAAATATATCTATTGGCAATTGAACTCGAGAGGCATTGCCTTCCTCTTCTAGAAATCCTTCTAGTCCCTACTCTTGAGATTCTCTACAGGTAGTCAATCAATCAATCAGAATAGAGCTGGAAGGGACCTTGGAGGTCTTCTAGTCCAACCCCCTGCTCAAGCAGGAGACCCTATACCATTTCAGACAAATGGTTGCCCAGTCTCTTCTTAAAAACTTCCAGTGTTGGAGCATCCACAACTTCTGGTGGCAATCTGTTCCACTGGCTAATTGTCCTCACTTGTCAGGAAATTTCTCCTTAGTTCCAGGTTGCTTCTCTCCTTGATTAGTTTCCCTCCATTGTTTCTTGTCCTGCCTTCAGGTGCTTTGGAGAATAAGTTGTGGGTGTCTCTCAAATACTGGAATACCGCTATCACGTCACCCCTAGTCCTTCTTTTCTCTAGATTAGTCCTCAGCTTACCACCATTCTTTTAATGACCAAAGTCACAATGGCACTGAAAAAAGTGACATGATTGTTTTTCACACTTATGACCATTGCATCACCCCCTGGTTACGTGAGTATGATTATGGAACATGTGGCTGGGGAATTCTGGGAGTGGAAGTCCACCTATCTTAAAGCATGCTGGCTGGGGAATTCTGGGAGTGGAAGTCCACCCATCTTAAAGCATGCTGGCTGGGGAATTCTGGGAGTGGAAGTCCATCCATTTTAAAGCATGCTGGCTGGGGAATTCTGCGAGTGGAAGTCCATCCATCTTAAAGTATGCTGGCTGGGGAATTCTGCGAGTGGAAGTCCACCCATCTTAAAGCAGGCTAGCTGGGGAATTCTGGGAGTTGAAGCCCAGCCATCTTAAAGCATGCTGGCTGAGGAATTCTGGGAGTTGAAGTCCACCCATCTTAAAACATGCTGGCTGGGGAATTCTGGGAATGGCATTCTACATATCTTAAAATTGCCAAGGTTGAGAAAAACTGCTTTAGGTTAACTCTAGTTTCATTCAGCCAAGCAGTTTCCCTGGCCTGGGACTTTTGGCACGTCCATATGAATTTCAGCTGCTGCATTACAAGCCTCCCTTTTATGAAATTCCCTATATGGGGGTGGTGGTGGATATTTTAAACCCAGGCCCGAAATAAAATCTTTTCTCCCCCACTTGTTCTCACAAAGAAATGAAGAGGCCTATCTGTAACCAGACTCTTTTAGAGAAGGAAAGAAATGCTCACTCCATTACTTTAAAAAAAACAACTATTGTTGCTGTATTATTATTATCACTTTATACGCCTGCTGAGAGTCAACATTGATTTAATGGTAGATAATCACAAGTTCTCCTGATCACCGAATTCTTGTCAGCAGGATACATAGAACACTTTGGAGAGGGGAAAAAAAGAAGCAATGAAGCAGAAACTATAAAATGAGCACGTGCATCAGTGTCACAGTAAAAAAAAAAAAATGGAGGTTTTTTTGCCAGTTCTTTTTTATTTTGCAAAAAAAGCAAGAAGTTAGCTGGTCCGTGATCTAAATCAGGGGGAGGGGGGTTTAGCCACTTTGGCTGGAAATTTCTGCAATGGCTGAGCTCCCCTTTTTGCAAATTATGCCCAGCATCACGTTAAGGAAGAGGGATATATAAAATTAAAATTCTGCTGTGATGGAAAAGATACCTTGATCAGAGACTCAAAAAAAATAAATAAATAAAGCATGGCAATTTATTGTGTTTTTAAAAAAGCTGCAACTACAGGTTGTCCTTGACTGACAATGGTGTGTTTAGTGACCGTTTGAAGTAACAATGGCATTGGAAAAAGTGACTTATGACCATTTTTCACGCTTAAGACCGTTGCAGCATCCCCTGGTCACATGATTTATTTTCCGATGGTTGCCAATTGACTCACATTTATGACCGCTGCAGTGTCCTGGGGTCCTGTGATCCCATTTTGCGACCTTCTGATAAGCAAAGTCAGTGGGGGAAGCCAGATTCACTTAACAATCGTGTTACTAACTTAACTAAAGTAACTGTGAGAGGGACCTCGGAGTCCTAGTGGACAATCACTTAAATAGGAGCCAGCCGTGTGCTGCAGCTGCCAAAAAAGCCAACACAGTGCTGGGCTGCATTAACAGAGGGACAAAATCAAGATCACGTGAAGTGTTAATACCACTTTACAAGGCCTTCGAAAGGCCACTGAATACTTGCATCCAGTTTTGGTCACCAGGATGTAAAAAAGATGTCGGGATTCTAGAAAGAGTGCAGAGAAGAGCAACGAAGATGATCAGGGGACTGGAGGATAAAACATACAAAGAACGGCTGCTGGAATTGGGTATGTCTAGTTTAATGAAATGAAGGATGAGGGGTGACATGATAGCAGTGGTCCAATATCTCAGGGGCTGCCCCAAAGAAGAGGGAGTCAAGCTGTTCTCCAAAGCACCTGAAGGCAGGACAAGAAGCAACAGATGGAAACTAATCAAGGAGAGAAGCAACCTAGAACTAAGGAGGAATTTCCTGACAGAACAATTAACCAGGGGAACAACCTGCCTCCAGAAGCGGTGAATGCTCCAACAGTGGAAGTTTTTAAGAAGAGACTGGACAGCCATTTGTCCGAAATGATATAGGGTTTCCTGCCTGAGCAGGGGGTTGGACTAGATCAGGGCTTTTCAACCGGTGGTACATTAACGAGTGGCAGGTGGTACGCAGCCCTGCCTAGCCAAGTGTAGTGGGGGAGGGAAAAAGCCAGCACAAGGAAGGACTTACAGTGAGAGAGTCCTCTGGAGCTGCAGAGGCACGGAGGAGGGAGGGAGGGAGGGAGATGGAGAGTGGAAGGATTCTTATGTGCTTTTGTGGCTTTGGTTCTGGGATTTGTGCAATGTGGGCTTTGTGTTCTTAAGGAGTGTTTGGCAATTTCTATTTGGCTGATGTCTCCTGTTAGCTTCTATTGTTCTGCTATTGTTAGCTGTAAGTTTTGCTGCAAGGGATTTTGAAGTATTTTTCTCCTGAATGGACTTTGCCTATAGCATTCATTTACTTATGAATGGAGCCATTTGGGAAGGCTGCCTTAGCTGGCAGCCAATACTTACTACATTTTTTTTCTTCCTTAAGTGCCGGCTGTGCTCCTTAACTTTCCTTTCTAGCCAGTAGCTAATTCTTAAAGGGGAATGTGCCTTTTTAAGCTAGTTCACTCAGCAGTTTGTCTTTTCTGTCTCTGGAGGCTTTTTCTTGTTTGATAAATATATGGAAGAGAGAAAATATGGGGGGGGGGTGTTCAGATTCTTCCTTCAGAAGGAGGTGGGCATGAGAAAGAGGGAGGCAGGGAGGGAGGGAAGTCCCGCCTTAGCACTTGGCCACCAGCAGCCCTGCCATTGATTTTACTTGTCAAAAGGTTGCAAAAGGGGATCACATACCCTGGGACACTGTGATCATCATAAATATGAATCAGTTGCCAAGCATCCAAATATAAATCACATGACCCTGGGCATGCTGCAATGGTCATAAGTGTGAAAAATGGTCATAAGTCATTTCAGTGCAATTGCAACTTTCAACAGGTTTTTTTTTTTTTTGGTCATCAAGTTTTTGACACCTTGCTAGGTGGTACTCGAATATTGCCATATCCTAAAAGTGGTACAATCGGTGAAAAGGTTGAAAAGCCCTGGACTAGATGACCTCCAAGCTCCATTCCAACTTTATTATTATTATTATTATTATATAACTGCAGGGATTCACTTAACAACAGAGGAAAGAAAGGTTGTAAAATGGGGCAAAACTCACTTAATGAATGTCTCGCTTAACAACAGAAATTTCAGGGTCAATTGTGGTCGTAAGTTGAGGACTATCTGTATAGGTCCAAGCACCCTGTCCTTTCTATCTATAGTCTCTCCTTCTTTTTTTAAAGGATTTGCAGTTTTTTCCCCCTTCTCTGCTAAGATGCTTTTGCCTATTTGCAAAAGGTTCAGCCATCTCCCACTGCTGCACATTTTAGCTTAATTAACTTTTTTATCTATGCACCATTCTTAATCTCTTGCTGGCTTTCGGCTGCTGTAAAAGCTGTAGTGTTTCTCTGGTTTTCTGCTCTTTGCCAAATTACAGGCGGGTGGTTTATGTCCAGGACGAGAGAGAGAAACTGGGGACAAATCACTTTTGTGTTTCTTAAACGTTTGGCACAGAGGAGACAGTCATAATGTTGTCCCCGAATGCTTAGGTGTAGCTGACATCTGTCCAACTTACCAGCAGATGGATTTGAACTGCAGCTTTAAGGTAAAAACATTTGGGGATTCCTATATTTTCTGGCTGGATATTGAGTCCTGGAGGACACCAAGGCTATTGGAAAAATTCCACATCTTATCCAGTAATAATGGAAATATAGATTTTTCTCCTTTTTGTCCCTTTCTCCAGGTCCTGGATTATGACCAACATTGGCAAACCCTGTAGGCCAGTGTTTCTTAGCTATGACGAAGTGTGGACTTCGACTCCCAGAATCCTCCAGCCAGCACGATTATGCAGCATGCTGGCTCAGGAATTCTGGGAGTTGAAGTCCACCCCTCTTAAGCAGGTTGGCTGGGGGATTCTGGGAGTGGAAGTCCACCCGTCTTAAACCATGCTGGCTGGGGAATTCTGGGAGCTGAAGTCCTCCCCTCTTAAGCAGGCTGGCTGGGGAATTCTGGGAGTGGAAGTCCTCCCCTCTTAAAGCAGGCTGGCTGGGGAATTCTGGGAGTGGACCCCTCTTAAAGCATGGCTGGTTAGGGAATTCTGGGAGTGGAAGTCCTCCCCTCTTAAAGCATGCTGACTGGGGAATTCTGGGAGTGGAAGTCCTCCCCTCTTAAAGCATGCTGACTGGGGAATTCTGGGAGTGGAAGTCCTCCCCTCTTAAAGCAGGCTGGCTGGGGAATTCTGGGAGTGGAAGTCCTCCCCTCTTAAAGCAGGCTGGCTGGGGGATTCTGGGAGTGGAAGTCTACCCATCTTAAAGCACTGGCTGGGGGAATTCTGGGAGCGGAAGTCCACCCATCTTAAAGCATGCTGGCTGGGGAATTCTGGGAGCTGAAGTCCACCCATCTGAAAGCATGCTGGCTGGGGAATTCTGGGAGCTGAAGTCCGTACATCTTAAAATTGCCAAAGTTGAGAAACACCGCTTTATAGAATTTGACATTGGTCCATAGGACGGTCGGTCTGTTTCCAAAGCACCGTTACCTTCTTACCTGATTCAGATTCAACTCCTGGTGACCTGCAGCAGAGCAAAAAGGTTTTCCTATTATACCTTTGCATACCTTTGGAGTCTTCCAGCCTAGCCTTCACTCCTGAAATTGATTTATTTAAAATATTTATACAGCTGCCCATCTTATAACCAACTCTGCCCAGTTCCCAATCCATTCCTTCCTTCCTTCCTTCCTTCCAAGCACAAACCAGGCCTGATTCTGCATTTATTTTTGAGAATAGCCGAAGAGAGCCCAGTGCTGTTTCGGTACCCGAATAGCAGCAAAGTCCATAAAACATCCTGCAAACTCTTTAACTCGCAAATTACTGTAAAAAAAAATGGTGGTGGCAGATCTAATGTTGCCCAACCGCTGTGTTACTCATTGCTTAATCTGCCCTGCGCACATATAAATGTCAATATAAACAATAATAAAAATGGATTAAGCCATATACTCGGGTTAAACTAGGGCAGTGTTTGAGTCAGCCAGATCTGTGTTGTTTTTTTAAACTTGGCAAGTCAGCATGCTGAATTCTGGGGCTGAAGTTTACCCATCTTAAAGCAGGATGGCTGGTGAATTCTGGGACTTGAGGTTCACCCATCTGAAAGCATGGTGACTGGGGAATTCTGGGAGTTGAAGTCCACCCATCTGAAAGCATGCTGGCTGGGGAATTCTGGGAGCTAGATAAGATAACCTTTGTTGTCATTTTTTTACTGTGAGCACACTTGCCTATGTTTAAAAATGAAATTCTGTTGCCTGCTTTCAAATCTGGGAGTTGAAGTCCACCCATTTGAAAGCATACTGGCTGGGGAATTCTGGGAGTTGAAATCCATATATGTTAAAGAATGCTCGCTGGGGAATTCTGGGGGTTGAAGTCCACCCATCTTAAACCATGCTGCCTGGGGAATTCTGGGAATGGAAGCCCACCTATCTAAAATCATGCTGGCTGGGGGATTCTGGGAGTTGAATTCCTCCTGTCTTAAAGCATGCTTCCATGGGGAATTCTGGAATTTGAAGTCCACAGGTCTTAAACTGGCCCGGTTTGAGGAAGGCTGAGCTAAATTGATTGCTTTAACGTGGCAGCCAAATGCTAACCCTGCAGATTTGCCTCTCAGCCCATCTTAAGGGAAATTGACCTCCCTGTAAATGCCTACAGAGGGTGCCGAATTGTAAATTTGAGCAGTGCCCTACGTAAAGCCTTAATCATGGTTGTTTTGTGTAGTCCAGAAGAGAAGTCACATAGCTAGCCATTGCATGTGAACATCCAGAAGCTGTTTTTGATGCTTTTTAAGGGAAGGCCGGCTGGGTGTCACTGGGTGCCTCCAAAACCCCTGAGGCAGAAAACCAGATGAGAAGGTTTAACACACCCACACCTTCCTCAGGATGGTGTCCAGAGTCATTTAGCAAATATTAATTAACTCCTCTCTCATCCGAAGTAAACACGACCGGCTTCTCTGTGGGTGGCCAAAGTGCCACTTTTCTCGTGGGCTTTGGAAGGGACATCAAGGTCTGCCCCCCCTTCATCACCGGATCCCAGGGACTGATATAATTTTCAACTAGGCGTCAAGCTTTCCGGGTTGGCCTAGAACTCTAAAAAGTCCTGAATTATCTGAATAGTAGGTTTCTGACTTCAGATTCCATACTGAGATCGCTTTTCGGCAGAGGTTAATTTTTTTTACTTGCTGTTTATAAACAACTTTAATGAACAGCTCAAGATGGTGAACATATCTAATACTCTTTCCTCCTCTGACTTATCCCACGACGACAACAACAACAAAGCTGTGAGGTGAGTTGGGCGGAGAAAGAGTGATTGGCCCAAGTCAGCTTTCATGCCTTAGGTGGGACTAGAACTCACAGTCACCTGGTGGTTGGACCAAAGTCACCCAGCTGGCTTTTCATGGCTAAGGCGGGACTAGAACTCACAGTCACCTGGTGGTTGGACCAAAGTCAACCAGCTGGCTTTTCATGGCTAAGGCAGGACTAGAACTCACAGTCACCTGGTGGTTGGACCAAAGTCACCCAGTTGGCTTTTCATGGCTAAGGCAGGACTAGAACTCACAGTCACCTGGTGGTTGGACCAAAGTCACCCAGCTGGCTTTTCATGGCTAAGGCGGGACTAGAACTCACAGTCACCTGGTAGTTGGACCAAAGTCACCCAGTTGGCTTTTCATGGCTAAGGTGGGACTAGAACTCACAGTCACCTGGTGGTTGGACCAAAGTCACCCAGCTGGCTTTTCATGGCTAAGGCGGGACTAGAACTCACAGTTACCTGGTGATTGGACCAAAGTCCCCCAGCTTGGTTTTCATGGCTAAGGCGGGACTAGAACTCACAGTCACCTGGTGATTGGTCCAAAGTCACCCAGCTGGCTTTCATGGCTAAGGCGGAACTAGAATTCACAGTCACCTGGTGGTTGGACCAAAGTCACCCAGCTGGCTTTTCATGGCTAAGGCAGGACTAGAACTCACAGTCACCTGGTGGTTGGACCAAAGTCACCCAGTTGGCTTTTCATGGCTAAGGTGGGACTAGAACTCACAGTCACCTGGTGGTTGGACCAAAGTCACCCAGCTGGCTTTTCATGGTTAAGGCGGGACTAGAACTCACGGTTACCTGGTGATTGGACCAAAGTCACCCAGCTGGCTTTCATGGGTAAGGCGGAACTAGAACTCAGTCACCTGGTGATTGGACCAAAGTCACCCAGCTGGCTTTCATGGCTAAGGCAGGACTAGAACTCACAGTCACCTGGTGGTTGGACCAAAGTCACCCAGCTGGCTTTTCATGGCTAAGGTGGGACTAGAACTCACAGTCACCTGGTAGTTGGACTAAAGTCACCCAGCTGATTTTTCATGACTAAGGTGGGACTAGAACTCACAATCACCTGGTTTCTAGCCTGGTGCCTTAACTGCTAGACCAAACTGGCTCTTACCTTATTGATGACCTGTGGTGGGCTCCAGATGGATTTGGCGCATCTGTCTTGTAACTTTGAACGGTCACTAAACAGACCGTTTGTAAGTCGAGGTCTACTTGTAATGCAAGAAGAGTCGAAAAGTAATTACATTTTCCCGGTTTTGTTGCCATGCTGTAGACTCTGACAGGAGTCCCTACCTGTAGTCTGGATGGAATCGTTCCTTTTCCTTCTCCAGCACCGTTCTAGGTGTGCCTTCAGACTCCATTCCCTGGAGCTCTTGGCGAAGATTAAAAGGTTCTAGGTCTCCCTCTATACAAGGGATCCGATTATGATTTGAATTATTAATCAGGCAGAAATAGCAAGGAGTTCTCTAAATTGTGTGGTGGAGCGATGAAATGCTGGTTTTAGAAACCAGGAAGACCGTGAGTTCTAGTACCACCTTAGGCATGAGATTATATGTAAAAAGGGTGCAATACAAATCTAATAACGATAATCACAATAAATAACAATATTTGGTTTTAACAATGCTCTGTTCTAGATCTCCCATTATCCAGACCCATTGGTTAACCTCAAATCAGAGAGGGCATGAAATAGAATCATAGAAGAATATAGTTGGAAAGGGGGATCCCAAGGGTCATCTAGTCCAACCCTCTGTAATGAGTGAGAAAACCAGTTGAACCATTCTCAAAAGGTTCAGCCTCTTCTTAAAAGCCTGCCTCCAGAAGCTGTGAATGCTCCAACACTGGAACTTTTTAAGAAGAGACTGGACAGCCATTTGTCCGAAATGGTATAGGGTTTCCTGCCTGAGCAGGGGGTTGGACTAGATGACCTCCAAGGTCCCTTCCAACTTTATTATTATTGTTGTTATTATTGTTATTGTTATTGCTATTAAAAACCAACAGTAGCTGTTGATTATTGCACTCAAATGGAGTTGATGGTGATATGGTGATGGCCATATTCTTACAACATTCTTTTTAAATTTAAGGAACTCTCTCCTTATTCTCTTCTCTGAACTAATACAGGTAGTCCTCAGCTTAACAACAGTTCATTTAGTGACCATTCAAAGTTACAACGGCTCTGAAAAAAGTGACCGTTTTTCACACGTATGACCATGGCAGCGTCCCCATGGTCACGTGATCAAAATTCGGACGCTTGGCAACTGACTCACATTTATGACGCTCGCAGTGCCCTGGGGTTCATGTGATCCCCTTTTGCGACCTTTTGGTAAGCAAAGTCAACGGAGAAGCTGGATTCATTTAACAACCCTGTTACTAACTTACTAACTTACTAACTCTAGCAACTGTGGCAAGAAAGGTTGTAAAATGGAGCAAAACTCATTTAAGAACTGTCTCACTTAGCAACAGAAATTTTGGGCGCAACGTGTGGTTGTAAGTCAAGGACTTCCTGTCTCTGTATGGTTCCTTGCTCAGGAAAAGTAGGGTTTGAATGAAGCAAACATGGGCTCCATTCACACATGACCTTTAACCTGGGTACTAAATTAACCCAGGTTGGGGATTCACACAGGTACCCTGCCCCCTGACACTTAACCCAATGGGCTAACAACCTTAATGCTAACCAAAGTTGAGTGCATTTTGTCAAAATCAGCCTAGCTCTTTAGATGCTTTTGGGTTGAAGGTTGTGTGAACACACCCATTGTGTTCTTTTTGCATATGAAACGCTTTTTTTTTCCCCTGCCTTCACTGCCTGCAGCCTTGTTGGTATCATGTTACCTCCCAGACAGGGAAGCTGGTTTTTAAATGTAAACCTAAAATGAAAACAAACTTCCTTTTGTGTTAGTTTCCCCCCCCCCTTCTCGTCTTGCAGGCTAAATTGTGAAGGTTTTTTTTTTTTTTAAATGTTCTGTCTCTTGCTTGCTTAGTTTCTCTTATCTGTCTATCTGTGGGCATTTCAAGACTATTCTTTGGTCTTAAACAATGATTAGATTGTGGGTCTTGAGATGGGGAGGTGCCCTTAAATTTGGATCTGTGGGCTGGCTCTTAAACTCTCTGGTTTCCTCTTTGTGAGATATTCTTTAAAGATTATTCCTTTAAAGATTAAGAGGGTGGGCAGTTGGGAAAGACCCAACTTTTGATTTGAGATTTTTAAACAGAGGCTGGATAATAGACTGGTGAACCCGTAGTTCTCAACTTACGACCATTAATGGAGCCTGCCCATTAATGGAGCCTGCCCATTATGGAAGAATAGAATAGAATAGAAT
This sequence comes from Azemiops feae, assembly GCA_023970755.1. Lineage (NCBI taxonomy): Eukaryota > Metazoa > Chordata > Lepidosauria > Squamata > Viperidae > Azemiops > Azemiops feae. The sequence goes on from JALGBA010001165.1 coordinate 226,756, forward strand.
AGAATAGAATAGAATAGAATAGAAGAACAGGACAGGACAGGACAGAAAACAGAACAGAACAGAACAGAATAGAATAGAATAGAATAGAATAGAATAGAATAGAATAGAAGAACAGGACAGGACAGGACAGAAAACAGAACAGAACAGAACAGAACAGAATAGAATAGAATAGAATAGAATAGAATAGAATAGAATAGAATAGAATAGAATAGAATAGAATAGAATAGAATAGAATAGAATAGAATAGAATAGAATAGAATAGAATAGAATAGAATAGAAGAACAGGACAGGACAGGACAGGACAGAAAACAGAACAGAATAGAATAGAATAGAATAGAATAGAATAGAATAGAATAGAATAGAATAGAAGAACAGGACAGGACAGGACAGGACAGAAAACAGAACAGAATAGAATAGAATAGAATAGAATAGAATAGAATAGAATAGAATAGAATAGAATAGAATAGAATAGAATAGAATAGAATAGAATAGAATAGAATAGAATATGAGTGGAATGGAGGAGTGGAGTGGAGTAGAGTAGAGTAGAATAGAACAGAACCTTGGAGGTCTTCTAGTCCAGCCCCCTGCTCAAACAGGAGAACCTATACCAGTGATGGCGAACCTTTTAGAGACCGAGTGCCCAAACTGCAACCCAAAACCCACTTATGCATCGTCGGGTGCCGGGTGGGTGTGGCCCATTGGGTGGGTGTGGCCCATTGGCTGGATGTGGCCAATTGGGTGGGTGTGGCCCATTGGGTGGGCGTGGCTGCGGTGGTAACGGCAGACTGGGTGGGACTAAAAAGTTCAATCTATCAATTCCAACTTTGCAAGATCTTTTTTTCCCACGAGAAGTTGAAATTGACTGATTGATTGAACCTTTTTTTTGCACACGGCGGCGGAGGCCTAAAGTGAAAAGGTTTTATAAAACCCAGCTGAAGGCCTAGGACTGGGGCGACGGCGCGCGTGCCCACAGAGAGGGCTCTGAGTGGCACCCGTGCCATAGGTTCGCCACCACTGCCCTATACCATCTCAGACAAGTGACTGTCCAGTCTCTTCTTAAAAACCTCCAGTGATGGAGCACCCACGATTTCTGGAGGCCAGCTGTTCCACTGGTTAATTTTCCTCACTGCTAGGAACTTTCTCCTTAATTCCAGGTTGCTTCTCTCCTTAATTAGTTTCCAACCATTTTTTCTTGTTCTGCCCTCTGGTGCTCTGGTGAACAACCTGACCCCCTCTTCTTTGTGGCAGCCCCTCAAATACTGGAATATTGCTATCATGTCCCCTCTGTTTCTTCTTTTCTTTAGACAAACCCAAGTCCTGCAACTGTTCTTCACATGTTTTAGTCTCCAGGCCTTAGATCACCTTAGTTGCTCTTCTCTGAACTTTTTCCAAGGTCTCAAGATATATATATATATATATATATATATTTGTAGTGTGGTGACCAAAATTGGTTGCAGTATTCCAGGTGTGGTCATAGAACAACTTGCCTTCACAAATTGCGGGTGCTCCATCCCTGGAGGCTTTCAAAAAGAGACCGGACAATCGTTTATCTGAAATGGTATAGGGTCTCCTGCTTGAGCAGTGGGTTGGACTAGAAGACCTCCAAGGTCCCTTCCAACTCTATTATTCTATATTCTATGGTAGTAAGTCGTGATGGCCATAGAGTGGCTCCCAATTTTATGATTCTGATTCTGATTTTTATGACTGTGATTATGGTGGTTAAACCCATGGTTTGCTATGGGACAGGTTTGCTGAAAAATCAGTACAGGTAGTCTTTGACTTATGACCACAATTGAGCCCAAGATTTCATGCCTGTGACTGGGACGAAAGCCAGCTGGGGTGACTTTGGGCCAATCACCAGGAGATGGTGAGTTCTAGTCCTGCCTTAGGCATGAAAGCCAGCTGGGTGAATTTGGGCCAATCACCAGGAGATGGTGAGTTCTAGTACCGCCTTAGGCGTGAAAGCCGGCTGTGGTGACTTTGGGCCAATCACCAGGAGACGGTGAGTTCTAGTACCGCCTTAGGCGTGAAAGCCGGCTGTGGTGACTGGGCCAAAACACTAGGAGATGGTGAGTTCTAGTACCACCTTAGGCATGAAAGCCGGCTGTGGTGACTGGGCCAATCACTAGGAGATGGTGAGTTCTAGGCATGAAAGCCGGCTGTGGTGACTTTGGGCCAATCACCAGGAGATGGTGATTCTGCTCAGTTGTGGTCGTAAGTTGAGGACTACCTGTACTTTGGAAAGGAACACCCTTGAGGAATTTTACAAGCGGTCATTAAAGTTGGTGTATTTATTGTACACCGCCCAGAGTTCCTTCATGTGTGAGATGGGCAGTCTCCACATTTGACTTATAAATAAATAAATTGGTGCTTTGGGGATAATGATTTATTGGTCTGGGATACTCAGTATGTAAGGAACGGAATACACGAATGCACACTCAAGCCCCTGTTGTGTTTTCTTTTAAGGCTAATGACCTAATCAGTTATTAATTTATCCCAGCTTGGGTATAATTGTGGTTGTGTCAGCCACCCCTGATAATTACTAGCTTATGGCCTGCCTCAAGGAATGTCCTTAATTTGAAGGTTGAGGTCTTTAATTAATTATAGTTCTCTTCTTCGGGATGGATTGCCCCATTATGGGTCTTGTGGCAGATGCATTTAGTGGATTAAAGGAATAAGCGCCTTAAACTAAGCCGTCTTCCTTAAGGAGAGGTGAAGTGAACTCGTCTGTCAAACTGCACAGCGCAGTGCAAGGATGGCGATGCTCAACAAAGGCTGGGATCTTCAGCGCACACTCGAGCATGAAGGCTTTGCTGTTGAGTGTGTTTGTCAACCTCATCACAGGATGAGAAATGAGCAGTTGGGTTCAAGCCACCATTTGCACTGCTCTGTTTTGTTATTCTGTTCTGTTCTGTTCTGTTCTATTATTCTGTATTCTGTATTCTCCTATTCTATTCTATTCTGTTAATATTATTCTATTCTACTATTCTATTCTATTCTATTCTGTTAATATTATTCTATTCTACTATTCTATTCTATCCTATTCTGTTAATATTATTCTATTCTACTCCTATTCTACTTCTATGCTATTCTATTCTATTCTATTCTGTTAATATTATTCTATTCTACTCCTACTTCTATTCTATTCTAGTCTAGTCTAGTCTAGTCTAGTCTATTCTGTTAATATTATTCTATTCTATTCTATTCTATTCTATTCTATTCTATTCTGTTAATATTATTCTATTCTACTTTATTCTATCCTACTGTTAATATTCTATTCTATTCTATTCTATTCTATTCTATTCTATTCTATTCTATTCTATTCTATTCTATTCTATTCTGTTAATATTCTATGCTACTTCTATTCTATTCTATTCTGTTAATATTATTCTATTCTACTCCTATTCTACTTCTATGCTATTCTATTCTATTCTGTTAATATTATTCTATTCTACTACTTCTATTCTATTCTATTCTGTTAATATTATTCTATTCTATTATTCTATGCTATTCTATTCTATTCTATTCTGTTAATATTATTCTATTGTACTCCTACTTCTATTCTATTCTATTCTATTCTATTCTATTCTATTCTATTCTATTGCATTGCATTCCATTCTATTCTGTTAATATTATTCTATTCTACTATTCTATTCTATTCTATTCTGTTAATATTATTCTATTCTACTTCTACTCTATTCTATTCTGTTAATATTATTCTATTCTACTCCTATTCTACTTCAATGCTATTCTATTCTATTCTATTCTATTCTATTAATATTATTCTATTCTACTCCTACTTCTATTCTATTCTATTCTATTCTATTCTGTTAATATTATTCTATTCTACTATTCTATTCTATTCTGTTAATATTATTCTATTCTATTCTACTTCTATTCTATTCTATTCTGTTAATATTATTCTATTCTACTACTTCTATTCTGTTAATATTATTCTATTCTACTACTTCTATTCTATTCTGTTAATATTATTCTATTCTATTCTACTCCTATTCTATTCTATTCTATTCTATTCTATTCTATTCCCTATTCCCTATTCCCTATTCCCTATTCCGTATTCTATTCTGTATTCTGTATTCTATGTTCTGTATTCTATATTCTATAGTAGAAAATTTGGGCTCAATTGTGGTCGTAAGCCAAGGACTTCCTGTATTTAAAGCAAACATCTCCAACTTCCAGCTTTTAAGGAGTCTCTGCGCATCCCTCGCTCCTTCTGCCTTTATGTTGTCCTCACCTTGCAGCCCCAGTTGGAAACCGGGAGCTCCATCAGTAAGCAACGAAGTTGCTAAATGAATCGCGTCAAATGTTATGACTTTTTTGCCAAGCTGGTTAAGCAAATCCCCATGGTCACTACGGGAATCCCTGGTTGTTAAGTGAGTCTGGCTTTCCCCCATGTCAGATGCCAGGTGGGAAGGTCATAAATGGCGATCACGTGACCCTGGGACGCTGCAGTTGTTGGAAATACACACCAGTTGCCAAACAGCTGCGTTTTGATCCTGTGACTGAGGGGACGCTATGGCAGTTGTAAGTTTGAGGACTGATTTTAAGTCCCTTTCTTCAGTGCCATTCTTACTTCGAGTGGTCACTAAATGGATACTTATAAGTTGAGGACCGCCCGCCCAGTGAGAGGTCAGTGGGTATATAAAGAGAGAACAACCCAAATAGTCAGTTTGAACAACCTTGCAAAGCCCTAATCCCCAAACTGCCAGCAGTGCACAAAGCTGTGTTTGTGTTACATTTGGAGAAAGATCAGTTGAATTTGCTTATCGACCTCACCTGGATGAGGTCTTCAAATTTTATTACTGCAATCTGAAGGAAACTTTGGAAAAGATTTCAGCTCTGTTTTAGACCTCAAGGCCTGCCGTTCAAACCCCAGACCTTGGCTGGGTTTATCTATGGTATGTCATGTTTAGCAGTTTGTGCAAACCCAGTTATTATAGTTTTTGTCCAAAGCCCAGCTAAAGATATTGCACGAATTAATCTGAGCGGCTAAATTGGCTTGGCGCCCTCGTTTAAAACAAAAAACAAAAAAAACAAACAAACCTGGCTATAATAATTGTGTATTTTGGGTCAGGCAACGGTGTTTCAGCTGCAACACCAAAATATGTTCACTGCAAACGAAACGCAGGAGGCAGGAAAGGAAAGCCCAGGGGTCTTGCTAAAATATAATTTTCCACTGTCTTCTCTGTTTGATGCCTTCCAGATGCAAGGAGTCCACTTTGCTGGCCAGTCTGGCAAGGAATTCTGGGAACTGAGGTCCTGGGATATGTGCAGAGTGATAGATTGGGGAAGGTGGGTTAACATTATGCCTCAATTCTCTCCTTCTCGTCAAAGGTGGGGAATTGGGCAAGATCTGGGCTGCAGTACTCCAAACGACCACCAGATGGCAGCAAAGCATGACAAGGAAATCTAAAAGGTCTCCATCTAGAGGTTATCCAGAGTATTGCAGTCTAAATACAGATAATCCTTGACTTACAACCATTCCTTTCATGATCATTTGAAGGTGCAACGGCACTGAAACTAGTGACTTACAGCTGATCCTTGCACATATGACCATTGCAGTGTTTCTAGGGTCACATAATCCACATTTGGGAACCTGACAATCCGCATGCGTTCAAAATGGTTGCAGCAACCTGGGGTCACCTGATCTCCCTTTGTGACTTTACACTTGTGACTTCCCATAAGCAAAGTCAGATTCTTGGGGAAGCCGGATTCACTTAATGACCGCATGAAAAGAACATACAGAACGGCGTTTAATGACCGTGGCAAAAAAATGGACGTAAAAATGGGCCTGACTCACTCACCGACTGCCTTGCTTATTCAGCAACAGAAATTCTGGTTGCAGTTGTGGTCATAAGCCGAGCACTCTCTGCAATCCGGGAACCTTAGCGTGGAACTTCATTTGAAAGGATGGCTTGAACACACCAAAAGGAGCATTCTGTCTTGCAAAAAATAGCGTTTCTCCTTGCTTGCTTTCAGAAGTGTCGTTCATTTAATTATCAGATTTGGTTGTCCCGAAGGCGCTTTTTCAGGAGGCAGCTGCACTTCCTTGTTTTTCTTTGAAGACGTTTCTCTTCTCATCCAAGAAGCTTCTTCAGCTCTCACTGGATGGTGGGGAATAGAAGGATTGATACTCCTTGCAGACAGCTGGTCATTTGCCTTCTTCTAGAGGGTCGTTGAGGCCACCTGGAGGTTTACCTGTGTCCTCGGGGTCACCTGAGTGGTGCAAATGGGTGTGGAGCCTCCTTGGAACTGCGGAAAGGACCGTGTTGTTGACTGGAGATAGGTGGTGTCGTATCCCTCCCCCTCTGTTGAGGGAGGGCTGTTCAATTTTGACACCGATGGCCTCTTTGACCCCCCTTTCAAACCAGCGGTCGTCTCTGTCCAAAATGTGGACTTTGCTGTCTTCAAAAGAGTGACCTTTGTCTTTTAAATGCAGATAGACTGCTGAATCTTGTCCTGGTGGGTTTGTTCTGCTATGGTGTGCCATGCGTTTGTGAAGTGGTTGTTTTGTTTCCCCAATGTACAGATCTGCACATTGCTCACTGCATTGTACGGCATATACCACGTTGCTCAGTTTGTGTCGGGGTGTTTTATCCTTGGGGTGGACAAGCTTCTCCACTCTACAACACAGTCCTCTCAGCAGTTCCAAGAAGGCTCCACACCCATTTGCACCACTCAGGTGACCCTGAGGACGCAGGTAAACCTCCAAGTGGCCTCAACGACTTTCTGAAACAGGGGTCTTCAAACTTGGCTCTTTTACGACTTGTGGACTTCAACTCCCAGAATTCCTCAGCCAGGCACGTGTGCCTGGCTGAGGAATTCTGGGAGTTGAAGTCCACAAGTCGTAAAAGGGCCAAGCCTGGCTGAGGAATTCTGGGAGTTGAAGTCCACAAGTCATAAAAGGGCCACGTTTGAAGACCCCTGCTCTAAAAGAAGGCAAATGACCGACTGTCTGCAAGGAGTATAAATCCTTCCATTCCCTACCATCCAGTCAGAGCTGAAGAAGCTTCTGGGATGAGAAGCAAAACATCTTCAGAGAAAAACAAGGAAGTCCAGTTGCCTCCTGAAAAAAGCAGCTTTGGGACAACCATGATCTGGTTGACGGGGAATCTCCATGGACGTATAAGATTTTGTGTGTAAACTGATGGCTTGCTGACAATTTACAGGTAATCCTCGACTTACAAACATCAATTTTAGTGACCATTCAAAGTTAACAACGGCACTGAAAAAAGGGACTTACGACCGTTTTTAACACTTACGACCGTTGCAGCATCCCCAGGGTCACGTGATCAAAATCCGGACGCTTGGCCACGGGCTCATGTTTATGACGGTTGCGGCGTCCCAGGCGGGTGTCACGTGATCCCCTTTTGCGACCTTCTGACCAGCAAAGTCAATGGGGGAAGCCGGATTCACTTAACGACTGTGTGACTCACTTAAGGACTGCCGCGATTCACTTAACAACTGTGGCAAGGAAGGTCGTCAAGTGGGGCAAAAACTCACTTAACGACCGCCTTGCTTAGCAACGGAAATTTGGGACTCAAATTGTCGTAAGTCCATGCCGCTAATGGATTTCCTCATACATTAGGAGGGTTTTTAGTTCCGAACAGCCAAAGGTGCAGAATGAATCTATAAGCAACTTATTTTCATATCACATCAACCTTTATTGTCAAAGTACAACATGTGTACAATGAGATTGGCTGAGCCTCCCTTCGTGCACCCCCCCCAACACAACTCACAGTGACAACAAACACACAATCTTATTGCACCATGTGAACTTATTGCACAACGCGCCCACAAGTCTATCATACATGGAGTTATTTTCCATTCAGGAGTCTGACAGCCCATGGGTAGAAACTGTTCTTCAGCCTGTTGGTGCGGCCGGCTATGCTTCTGTATCTCCTACTCGATGGGAGGAGAGTAAAGAAGTGCTGACCAGGGTGTGAGTCGTCCCTGAGGATTTTCCTCACTCATAATAATAATAATAACAACAACAACAGACAGTAAGTGCCGCTGATGCAAAGAAGCTGAAGAAACAGTGGACCACCTGGTAAGCTGCTGCAAGAAGATCGCACAGACTGACTACAAGCAGCGGCATGACAAAGTAGCAACAATGGTGCATTGCAAGAAATATCATTTGCCTGTAAGCAAGTACTGGTGGGATCATAAAATAGAGAAAGTCATAGAAAATGATAAAGTTAAACTGCTCTGGGACTTCAGAATTCAAACAGACAAGCACCTGCAACATAACACCCCGGACTTAACAATTGTCGATAAGAAAGACAAAAAAGTCTGGATAGTGGACGTGGCAGTGCCCGGAGACAGCAGAATAAATGAGAAAGAACTGGAGAAGATAACAAAATACAAAGACCTACAAATAGAAATAGAAAGACTGTGGCAAAGGCAAGCAAGGGTGGTAACCAATAGTAATAGGCGCCTTGGGTGCAATCCCAAAACAACTGGAGCACCACTTGAATACCATCATCGGCATTGACAAATTCGCCATTAGTCAATTGCAAAAGGCGGCCTTACTAGGAACCGCCTCCATCAAACATCCACATCTGCCTATCCCAGGTCCTTGGTAAGGACTCGATAGATAGACAAAAATGCCAGATCCAGTCTGAACATCTGGCTGACTGTGCGATGATTAATAATAATAATAATAATAATAATAATAATAATAATAATAATAATAATAATAATAATAATAATAAAGTTGGAAGGGACTTTGGAGGTCATCTAGTCCAACCCCCTGCTCAGGCAGGAAACCCTATACCATTTCAGATCAAATGGCTGTCCAGTCTCTTCTTAAAAACTTCCAGTGTTGGAGCATTCATCGCTTCTGGAGGCAGGTTGTTCCACTGGTTAATTGTTCTCACTGTCAGGGGACAGCCCATGATGTTTTGTGCTGTGCTCACCACCCTCTGTAGTGTCTTTCTATCCGCAGCTGTCAAGCCAGCATACCACATCCTGATGCAATGTGAGAGGACGCTTTCTATAGTGGACTGGTAAAAGAAGGTCATCAGTCGTCGTTCCACTGTGTTCTTTCGCAAGACCCTAAGCAGGAAGTGGAGTTTCTGTTGGGCCTTTCTGGCCACCTGGGTTGTGTTGATTTTCCAGGTGAGACCTTCGCTGAGGTAGACTCCCAGGAATTTAAAGGAGGAAACACTCTCCACACAGCCCCCCCCCATGTAAAGTGGGGCGGGCTCCTCTCTTTTCTACCGGAAGTCTAACACCATCTCCTTTGTCTTGCCGATGTTCAGGTGCAAGTTGTTTTCTAGGCACCATGAGGATAGTTTTTGAACCTCCCCCCTGTACGCTGTTTTCGTCTCCACCTGTTGTTGTTGTTAGTTGCGAAGTCGTGTCCGACCCATCGCGACCCCATGGACAAGGTTCGTCCAGGCCTTCCTGTCCTCTACCATCTTCTGGAGTCCATTTAAGCTCAGGCCTCCTGCTTCAGTGACTCCATCCAGCCACCTCATTTTCTGTCGTCCCCTTCTTCTATTGCCCTCCATCTTTCCCAGCATCAGGCTCTTCTCCAGTGAGTCCTTCCTTCTCATTAGGTGGCCAAAGTACTTGAGTTTCCACTTCAGGATCTGGCCTTCTAAGGAGCAGTCAGGGTTGATCTCCTCTAGGACTGACCGGTTTGATCACCTTGCAGTCCAGGGGACCACCTGTAATAAGACCCAATACGGTGGTATCATCTGCGAACTTAATGATCGCAGTGGATGAGTCAGACGGTACACAATCATGTGTGTACAGTGAATACAGGTAGGGACTGAGCACACAGCCCTGTGGCGAGCCAGTGCAAAGCTTCAGGGAAGTGGATGTGACAGACCCCGACCCTCACTGTTTGTGGCCGGTCCCTCAGAAAGTCTTTGATCCAGTCGCAGATGAATCTATAAGCCACTTATTTTCATATGTGAATGGTGTTAATTATCATTTCCCCCAGATCCTATTGTTTCTTAACCTCTAAAACTCTTCCAAGCTGGACTCCGCTGTGTCGCAATTTCCTTCGAGGCACATTCAGTTGTCGTATTTTCTCTCTTCGAAATAAAAACAAAAAAGGAAAAAAAAACAAAATAACAAATGGAAAAGGTTATGGTGATTAGCTCTGGAGTAGCTGCCGCTCATTTCGAGTCTCCTTTGAGGTTTGAACTTTGCCTGGCTGTTGTCGTCCTCGGCAAACACAATTGTGGCGGAGAAACAACGGCTTGCTGAGAACTTGCGTGGCTGACATGACATCTCGGAAAATCCATTAGGACTGGGGTAATTTGAAAGGCAGGCAAACGGGGAGAGGATATGTGGTGGAGAATTTGGCTGTGGATCAAAATACAGTCAGCAAAACATCCATCGGGCCACATGGAAAGATGCCACGGAGCGACAGCGCTGTGGCATGTTCCTGAAAAATAACACAAGGAGGCAAGGAACTTGTACTTGTGTGGAGATACACATATACACTCATGCAAACATAAACTGGATGCAGTTGCATGTAGAAGTCTTAACTTCCCCCCCCCACCTCCCCCCACTGGTCAAGTTGCATCTTTCAGTGATCCGAAGCTGATCTTCTAAATCAGTGTTTCTCAAACTTGGCAACTTGAAGATGGGTGGACTTCAACTCCCAGAATTCCTCGGCCAGCATGCTTTAAGACAGATGGGCTTGAACTCCCAGAATTCCAGAGCCAGCAGGGGAATTGTTTTCGGTAGCCCTTAGTTATAAGTAAATAAGTTGCTTAACTTGCTTGCAGCAATTTAGAGTGGGAAATACATAAAAATATAGGAAAGGTTTATGTTGAATACAGTTGTAAGTGGAATGGGACAACTTACCTTGGTCAACTCGCCTTGGCTAACTTGTCTTGGTTAACTCGCCTTGGCCAACTCCGAAATCACCTTGGCCAACTCACCATGACCAACTCACCTTGGCCAAGTCCGAAATCACCTTGGCCAACTCACGGCCAACTCACCTTGGCCAACTCCGAAATCACCATGGCCAGCTCACCACAGCCAATTCACCACGGCCAACTCACCACAGCCAACTCGCCTTGGCCAACTCACCACAGCCAACTCACCACAGCCAACTCGCCTTGGCCAACTCCAAAATCACCTTGGCCAACTCACCATGGCCAACTCACCACAGCCAACTCACCATGGCCAACTCACCACAGCCAACTCCGAAATCACCTTGGCCAACTCACCACGGCCAACTCACCTTGGCTAACTTGTCTTGGTCAATTCAAATTCAAATTCAATTCAATTTTTTATTTGGCCAAGTGTGATTAGACACACAAAGAATTTATCTCTGGTACAGAGGCTCTCCGTGTGCTTGCAAAGCAACAGAATAATTATAATCTTCGTAACAATAGTACCAGTAAGAGGGGGAAGTAAGAAAGATCATAAGAAGGATAAATAATAATACTACAAGCATACTACATGGTAAATACAGCTAGACATTAGACAGCATGGTGAGAATTGGGCGTTAGAAATTAGAAAACTGTCCCTGTGTCTACAGACAGTCCTTGACTTATGACCACAATGGAGCCCAAAATTTATGTTGTTAAAAAGAGAAATCTGTTAAGTGAGTTTTGCTGCATTTTACAACCTTTCTTGCCACAGTTGTTAATTGAATCACTGCGGTTGTTAAGTGATGGTTAAATGAATCCAGCTTCCCCTTGGACTTTGCTTGTGAGAAGGTCGCAAAAGGGGATCACGTGACCCCCGGGACACTGCAACGGTCATAAGTATGAGTCAGCTGCCAAGCGTCTGGATTTTGATCATGTGACCGTGGGGATAGTACAACGGGCGTAAGAGTGAAAAGCAATTGCACGTCGCTTTTTTCAGTGCCGTCGTAAGTTTGAACAGCCACTAAATGAACCGTTGTGAGTCAGGGACAAATTGTAGTTGTTTGGGTCTGTAGCGGCGTCCCAGGGGAGGAGTTGAACCAATTTAGGTCCAGGATGTGAGGCGTCTGTAGAAATTTTCTCAGCCCTCTTTCTGACCCAAGCAATATACGGGTCTTCCGTGGGAGCGAGGATGGTTGCGATTGAGTTTTCTGCAGTCCTAACTACCTGTTAAAGCCTTTGTCTGCCCTGTTTGGTTGCAGTGCCAGACCAGACAGTTATAAAGGTGCAAATGACTATTCCAGGGGTCTTCAAACGTGGCCCTTTTATGACTTGTGGACTTCAACTCCCAGAATTCCTCAGTTGAAGTCCACAAGTCATAAAAGGGCCACGTTTGAAGACCCCTGCTCTATTGAACTATATCAACAGCTCAACCTTAGCAACTTTAAGATGGGTGGACTTCCACTCCCAGAATTCCCCAGCCAGCATGCTTTAAGGGGCTGGACTTCCACTCCCAGAATTCCCCAGCCAGCATGCTTTAAGTTGGGGTGGACTCCAACTCCCAGAATTCCCCAGCCAGCATGCTTTAAGGGGGTGGACTTCCACTCCCAGAATTCCCCAGCCAGCCTGCTTTAAGAGGGGAGGACTTCCACTCCCAGAATCCCCCAGCCAGCCTGCTTTAAGCTGGGGTGGACTTCAACTCCCTGAGACACTGCCACCGTCATAAATATGAGTCAGTTGCTAAGCATCCAGGGATGCTACAACAGTTGTGAATGCGAAAATCACTTCATACCTCGCTTTTTTCCAGTGTTTTTGTAACTTCCAACAGTGACTAAATGAATGGCTGTAAGTAAAGGACTACCTGTTGTAAAATTGGTATCCAGTCACACGATGACCGGCTCTACAACATCACAAATTATGGTCCTAACAGTCAGGTTCCATTATGGTCATAATCCGAGGACTTATGAAATCTTGACGCACACTCACCGAAAAAGAAGGGGGAAAAAATCAGGTCTGTTTGATCCTAATGTGGCGTTTGACTTGATTGTGCAAGGAGCTGGACTCAAGAGGGATTGGTGTAGGTTTATTCACAAGTAAACAAAGAGAAACACACGCACACACACACGCACACGCTGCCTTTTCTTTCCACGTCTGCTTTGCTTGGCTTCTAATAACTTGGGAATGTGGGCTGGAATGAGCTATTTAAAGGCCACCAGGCCTCTGCTTTCCATCTGTGGCTGGAGGAATGGGGTGGGGGCCCTCGGTTTTCCCGAAATAGCAACCCCCGCCCCACCCCCTTTTGATCTGGGCCGTTCTAGCTATTTTGTGGCTCCTTTTATTCCCAACGTCCCCAGGATCGGTCTAGTTTGATTTCTTCTTTTAAAACTTGGCACACTCAGGCTGTCCTGTTCAGTCCACTCCCTTCCGATCCTTGTATGAAGTTCATAGAACATAGAATACAAGGATTGGAAGGGACCGTGGAGGTCTTCTAGTCCAACCCCCTGCCCGTGACAGGAGATAGCAATAGCATTTAGACTTATAGACCGCTTCACGGGGCTTTACAGCCCTCTCTGAGCGGTTTATAGAGTCAGCCTATTGCCCCCAACAATCAAGGTCTTCCTTTTAGCGACCTCGGAAGGATGGAAGGCCGAGTCGAACTTGAGCCGGTGAGAATTGAACTGCTGGCAGCCGGCAGTCAGCCGAAGTAGCCTGCAGTACTGCATTCTATGCACTGCACCACCATGGCTTCATCCTTTACCATTCCAGATTTACCATTCCGGATTTTTATGGGATGGATACATGTGATCAGAGATAGAATAACGAAGTAACAGGACAGAATAACAGAAGGGACCTCGGAGGTCTTGTAGTCCAACCCCTATTCAGGTACCATTTTCAGACAAATGGCTGCCCAATCTCTTCTTAAAAACCTCCAGTATTGGAGCATCCACAACTTCTGGAGGCAGGTAGTTCCACTGATTGATTGTTCTCACTGCCAGGAAACTTCTCCTCAGTTCTAGGTTGCTTCTCTCCTTGATTAGTTTCCATCCGTTGCTTCTTGTTCTGCCTTCTGATGCTTTGGAAAATAGGTTGACACACACACACACACACCTTTTTTCTGAGGCAGCCCCTCCAATATCGGAAGACTGCTGTCAGATCACCCCTAGTCTTTTTCATTAAACTAGACCAGGAGTAGGCAACCTTGGCTCTTTTATGACTCGTGGACTTCAACTCCCAGAATTCCTGAGCCAGCCATGCTGAGGGGAAAGGGAGAGGTTTCCATGCTGAGCCATGCTGGCTGAGGAATTCTGGGAGTTGAAGTCCACGAGTCATAAAAGAGCCAAGGTTGCCTACCCCTGATCTAGACATACCCAGTTCTTGCCACTGTTCTTCATATATTTTTAGCCTCCAGCCCCTTAAACATAATTTGATTAGAGTTCTCGGTTCTGTCTGAGCTGGCTGGTTTTCTTACAGACGTTTCACGACCCAACTAGGTAACATCATCAGTTCCAGGGTGGACAGAATCACAGTCTGGACAAGACATTCTGACATGGTTGGCACCCTGCCCCAGGATTTATGCCATCTGTCTGCAGCTGCTAGGACAGCCGTGGGTAGCCAGGATACCTCTGGTGTCTGTTCACGTCATGAAAAGCTTCCTTTACTGCCCAGTGCAGACTTAAGGTGGTTGTAAAACAGAAGCAATGCATGGAAAGCTTCTTTTGGAAGCCTCTTTTAAAATCCAGAGAAAACAGAGGCAGGTATTTATCCCCAGAGAGCATTGGGGAGGGGCGGTGTGAAGCTATGACAATGCTTTCAGTGCTCAAGCTAGGTTTTTAAGTAGAAAACTGGGTACTGAATCAATAGGAGGGAACATTTGCAGTGAAGCTTGAACTGTGGAGTCCTTGGTGCTCTCTGAGCTTGGCTGTTTTCTTGCAGAAGTTTCATTGCCCAACTAGTAACATAATCTGTGCTAGAAGGGAGTGGGGTTTGCAGAGAGGAGGAGGAGGAGGAGGAAGAGGAAGAGGAGAAACAGAAGGAAGAAGAGGAGAGGGAGGAGGAGGAGGAGGAGGACTGTGGTGTCCTTGGTGCTCTCTGAGCTTGGTGGTTTTCTTGCAGACGTTTCATGACCCAGCTAGGTAACATCATCAGTTCTAGAAAGGAGGGGGTTTGGGAGGAGGAGGAGGAGGAGGAGGAGGAGGACTGTGGGGTCCTTGATGCTAAGCTTGATTGTTTTCTTGCAGACATTTCATTACCCAACTAGGTAACATTGTCAGGGATAGAAGGGAGAGAGGTTTGTGGAGAGGAGGAGGAGGGGGGGGAGAGGAAGAAGGAAGAAGGAAGAAGAAGAAGAAGAAGAAGAAGAAGAAGAAAAAGAAAAAGAAAAAGAAGAAAAAGAAAGAAAGAAAGAAAGACTGTAGGGTCCTTGGTCTCTGAACTGGGTTGTTTTCTTGCAGACGTTTCATAACCCAACTAGGTAACCTCATCACTGGTTGAAGGGAGCGGGGTTTACTCTTATTTTTATATACAAGTGACTTGCCATGTTGGTGAGCGTGTTCTTGATAGTTCCTTGATTGTTAGCTTGTTTGGCTGGTTGGTAGTTCCTTGATTTGGGGTCTGGTTTACAGTTTGGTGGCTGGCCCAGGGTCAATTTTGGCGTTCATCTCTGCTTAGCTGAGTGTAGGTTGCTGGGAAAGCGATGGATGTTTTGGCGTTTGCTTTCCTCTTTGGCTTTTTGATTACAGTGCCTGTTTTGAGTGGTGTGTAAACGTTGCTTATCTCTATGTGCCTGTTGATGGCCGAGCGCCAAGCTTCTAGAAATTCCCTAGCGTTTTTTGGTCTTGGCTTGGTCTAGGATGGTCACAGTTTCCCACTTGAAGCTGTGGTTGAGTCTGTTCATATGTTGTGAAATTAAAGAGGTTTCATTGTGTCCTCTGACTGTAAGTCAGGGGTCTTCAAACTTGGCCCTTTTGTGACTTGTGGACTTCGACTCCCAGAATTCCTCAGCCAGGCACATGTGCCTGGCTGAGGAATTCTGGGAGTCGAAGTCCACAAGTCATAAAAGGGCCAAGTTGGAAGACCCCTGTGCTAGTCTTCTCCCTATTTGTTCTACAAAGCGGCTATTACAGTCCTTACACTGCGTGTTGTATATTAGGGGGTCCCCAATCTTTTGGGCACCTGGGACTGGTTTTGTGGAAGGCGATTTTTCCACGGACTGGGGTGAGGAGGAGCGTGCAATCTCGATCCCACGTATGTGCAGTTTCGCTTGCCTGCCGCTCACCTCCAGCTGTGCAGCCCGGTTTCTAACAGGCCATGGACCGGTACTGGTCCATGGCCCAGGGGTTTGGGGATCCTTTTGTAGATGACTCCTGTTTTTTTCTTCTGGGATTGCTGGGATAGGATGTTTGGGTGCTACGGTGATGCCACAACTCCTACAACCACATGCTACAAACATGTGGTTGTAGGAATCTGTCCCTTCCTTCCTTCCTTCCCTCCCTCTTCCCCCTCTTTCTTCCTTCCTTCCTTCCATCCCTCCTTCCCTCCCTCCCCTCCTTCCTTCCTTCCTTCCTTCCCTCCCTCCTCCCTCTCCTTCCTTCCTTCCTTCCTTCCCTCCCCTCCTTCCTTCCTTCTTCCCTTCTTCCTTCCTTCCCTCCCTCCCTCCTTCCCTCTCTCCCCCCTCCTTCCTTCCTCTTCCCTCCTTTCCTCCTTCCTTCCTTCTTCCCTTCTTCCGTTCCTTCCCTCCCTCCCTCCTTCCCTCTCTCCCTTCCTCCTTCCTTCCCTCTCCCTCCCTCCCTCCCTCCTTCCTTCCTTGCTTCCCTCCTCCCCCTCCTTCCTTCCTTCCCTCCCCCCTCCCCCTCTTTCTCCTTCCATCCCTCCTTCCCCGCCTTCCCTCCCTCCCCTCCTTCCTTCCTTCCTTCCTTCCTTCCCTGCCTCCCTCTCCTCCTTCCTTCCTTCCTTCCTGCTGTCTCTTTCTTCTTCCTCCCTCTCTAAGTTGCCTTCTCAAACACAGTGCCCAAATTAGCCCATTTTTCTAAGGTCTGCAAAACACTGAACCGTAATCAAGCCACAAGGCCAGAGATTGCCCAACAGATTAACAGCAAGCAGAAATGAGCTGAAACGAACCAGATTTAACTTTTTGTGCAACTACAGCCTGAGGGCTTCACTGACCTGGCCCAAGGTGTTGCGCAAAGCCAGACCTTGTGATGGGGATCATGGTGGAACATTTTCAGCAAAACCGGAGTTGATTCCGGTCACCTTTGAAAGAAAAGTGATCGGATTGCTCCAGGCAGGGGCAGGTCAGTTTCTCCCTGTTCTTTCCTTGATCCGGTTTCTGGGGGTTCCCCCTTTCAGTGGGGTAAATAAAGGTAGTCCTCATCTTAAAATTGTTTGTTTCGTGACCATGCAAAGTCACTTACGATTGTTTTTCACATTAATGGCCATTGCAGCAGCCCTGTGGTCATGTGATCAAAATTCAGACGCTTGGCAACTGGCATGTACTTATGACAGTTGCGGTGATCTGGGGTCACGCGATCACCTTTTGTGACCCTTCTGACAGGGAAGTGAATCTGGCTCACCCATTGGCTTTGCTTGTCAGAAGGTGGCAAAATTATCACGTGACCCTGGGACAGCAGAAGTGTCACAAATACATAACAATAGCAATAGCACTTAGACTTATATACCGCTTCCCAGTGCTTTACAGCCCTCCTAAGCGGTTTACAGAGTCAGCCTGTTACACCCCCCCCCCCAACAATCTGGGTCCTCATTTTACTGACTTCGGAAGGATGGAAGGCTGAGTCAGCCTTCAGTTGGTCAGGATCGAACTGCTGGCAGTGGGCAGAGTTAGCCTGCAATACTGCATTCTGACCTTTGCGCCACCATGAAGGAAGGAAGGAAGGAAGGAGGAAAGGAAGGAAGGAAGGAAGGAGGAAAGGGAGGGAGAAAAGGAAGGAAAGGATGGAAGCAAGCAATGGCAATAGCACTTAGACTTATATACCGCTTCACAGTGCTTTACAGCCCTCTCTAAGTGGTTTACAGAGTCAGCCTGTTACCCCCCCCCCCAACAATCTTGGTCCTCATTTTATTGACTTCAGAAGGACAGAAGGCTGAGTCAACCTTGAGCTTCTCAGGATTGAATTCCTGGCGGTGGGCAAAATCAGCCTGCAATACCTCATTTTAACCACTGCGCCACCATGGCGAGGGCGGAAGGAAAGAATAGCACTTATGTACCGTCCCACAATGCTTTACAGCACAGCCCTCTCTAAGTGGTTTACAGAGTCAGCCTCTTGCCGCCAACAATCTGGGTCCTCATTTTACCGACCTCAGAAGGACAGAAGGCTGAGTCAACCTTGAGCCGGTCAGAATCAAACTCCTGGCAGTGGGCAAAGTCAGCCTGCAATACTGCATTTTAACCACTGCACCACCATAGGGAGGGAGGGAAGGAGGGAGGGAGGGAGGGAGGAAGGAATAGCGTTTATGTACCGCTTCCCAGTGCTTTACAGCCCTCTCTAAGTAGTTTACAGAGTCAGCATCTTGCCCTCCAACAATCTGGGTCCTCATTTTACCGAACTCAGAAGGATGGAAGGCTGAGTCAACCTTGAGCCAGTCAGGACTGAACTCCCGGCTATGGGTGGAGTCAGCCTACAATACTGTATTTTGACCACTGCACCACCAGGGCTCTTATCTGGGTCTATCTGTGAAGGCTGACATGGCAACAACCTGAGATAGCTTACTCAGAACTGGAACGCCGAAGGTTCATACGAGAGTTGACGGTTGTTTGGAAAACCCATTCTTTCTCGTTCTTTTGTCCACTCAGGTTAACGTGGGTCGGTTGGCTCCTGTGCCCTGTTCTGTTATCCCAAAGACATTGCCAGCGTGTGGAGCCTGCGCCACACCCGCCCCCTGTGAAATCACGGCCTTTACCTGCGTGTTCCAGTGTTTCCCCTGCGACCCGTCGTGTAGGAGGACCTCCTGGGCCACCTCCGAGTTCACGCAACATTCGGTGGTGCCAATGGTGAAGATGACCCGGTCCAAGACATTCCAAGCGTACCTGCCTTCGTGCCATCGCACGTACAGCTGCATCCACTGCAGAGCTCACCTGGCCAACCACGACGAACTAATTTCAAAGGTAGGTCATCCTCAAGCGGGGAGGACTGCTAGAGTGCCTGGGAAATTGAACAACGAAGACAGTGTTAATGGATGTTTCATGTAGAGGTAGCCTTACGACTACAAACTGAACCCTAAATTTATGTTGCTAAGCGAGACACGTTAAGTGAGTTTTGCCTCATTTTACGACCGTGTTGCCCCAGTTGTTAAGTGAATCGCTGCAGTTGTTCAGCTAGTAACACGGTCGTTAAATGAATCTGGTTTCCCCATTGACTTTGCTGGACAGAAGGTCGCAAAAGGGGATCACATGACCTCCCCCAAGACACTGCAACCCCTTCATAAATACGTGCTGGTTGCCAAGCGTCTGAATTTTGATCACGTGACCACGGGAACGCTGCAGTGGTTGTGTGAAAAACAGTCCTAAGTCACTTTTTTTCAGTGTTGTTGCAACTTGAAACGGTCACTAAACAAACGTTTGGAATTCGAGGACTCCCTGTATTTTTCCTCCAGAAAAAGTAATTTGATAATTATAATTATAATTATAATTATCCGGAACCAACTTTGGGGGAGACGATCTCTGTCAGGATGGAAACAGCAGCCTTATGCTGCTTCTCCAAAAACTCAGATTCAGTGGGTCTTCTTTCAAAAAAAAATTGACTACAAATAGTCCTCGACTTACAACAGTTCATTTAGTGACCATTCCAAGTTACAACCGCACTGAAAAAATTGCCATTTTCACACTTAAACGACCACTGCAGCATTTCCACGGTCAGTTGATTTGTTCTGTCCCAGCCTACGAGAGTCCTTGTTAAGCTAACAAGGAGAAAACCCTCTTCCAATCAAGCAGGCAGGAACCGCAGGAAAAACCCAAACCCCTTTTATTATTCACAGACCTGAGTTAATGTCCAAGGCAAACAAACACAGTCCACAGAAACTTGATCCTCAACACGAATGGTTGCCTTTGGCAACCAGCACCTCCCACACCTTCCCTTTTATTGTGCAGCCAAGGTGTGGCTTTCCTAATGCCTGCTCCTTTGCCTTTGGAGCTGCCCCATTGCATTCCTCTGCCCTACTCGCTTCTCTTACCTGCGCATTCGTGCATCCTGAATATCTCCCAGCTGTGATTCATCACTGTCCAACTCAGACTCCCAGCACAGCTGTGTCTCAGCCGGAGCGCGAGTAGAGGGGCCAGGTTCCTCGTCAGACTGTAAGTCTTGGAGCTCCTCAGAGCCTTCCTCTGACTCTGATGTCAGTTCAGGTCCCTCCTCCTCCTCTGAGTCCTCAGACTCAGCTGCCGGGTCCACGGGCTGGCGAGGAATCACAATATGATCAAAATCCAGCCGCTTGGCAACTGACTCATATTTATGATGGTTGCTGTATCCTGAGGTCATGTGACCACCATTTGCGACCTTCTCACAAGCCGGTGGGGAAGCCAGATTCACCTAACAACCTTGTTACTAACTTAACAACTGCCGTGATTCACTTACCAACTGTGATTGGGGCAAAAAAAAAAAAAAGACTTAACAACCCACCTCACTTAGCAACAGAAATGTTTGGCTTAATTGTGTGGTCGTAAGTTGAGGACTGCCTGTATTGCATAGTAGAGTTGTGTGGGTTTTGAGTGCGAGTGTGTGTCGACTAACTGTTTTGTCGGGGGGGGGGAAATAATTCTTTATCAGTAGTTTTTATTTCAAGAAGGTTAAATGGATTGCTTGATGCTTTTATCCAGTTCCCTTAGATCCGTTCCGGGAAATGAAATATTTGCAGACTTTCATAACTTTTTTCATTTTTTTGTTGGTTCATCGTGTGCCCTTTATTTCTGGCAGGTGCACGGATGAATATTTGATTTATTTTATGGTTTGATTTTTGCTTCTGTGGTCCTGAGTTTGATTAGTAAGAAGATTCCCTATTGGGGGGGGTTGTTGTCTGACCAAAATGGGAATCTGGCCGAAAGCAAAGGAGTTGAATGCGGTTTTGTGGGTTCCATCTGGAGGAACATTGTATGCTTCAGGGTGTGATTGTGGATTGAAATTGTTGCACTTTTACCCCGGGGAGAGCTGGGTAACCAAATTTTGGAAATGACTGGAATGTTTAGTTTATTTCTATCAAGCACTTATAAGGCTTGAATAACTGGGCTTGCAAGGATTTTGGGTGGCCTCAGCTATACAGGTAAGTCCTCGATTTACAACAGTTCATTTAGTGACCAATTGAAGTTACACCGGCACTGAAAAAGGTGACTTAGGACCGTTTTTCACACTTACACCCATTGGAGCATCCTGATGATCACATGATCAAAATTCAAACGCTTGGCCAATGACTCGTATTTATGAGGGTTGCAGCGCCCAGGGGTCGTGTGATCCCCTTTTGCGACCTTCTGACAAGCAGAGTTCACCGGGAAGCCAGATAACAACTGTGTTATTAACTTAACAGCTGAAGTGCTTCACTTCACAACCGTGGCAAGAAAGGGTTGCAAAATGGGGCAAAATTCACTCAATAACTGTTGTGCCTAGCAACAGAACTTTTGGACTCGATTTTGGACAATAGAAATAGAATAGAATAGAATAGAATAGAATAGAATAGAATAGAATAGAGTACAGCAGAACAGAGTAATAAAACAGTATAGGAGTAGAACAGAATAGAATAGAGCAGAACAGAATAGAGCAGAACAGAATAGGAATAGAACAGTATAGGAGTAGAACAGAACAGAATAGAATAGAGCAGAATAGAACAGAACAGAACAGAATACAGCAGAACAGAATAGTAGAACAGAACAGAACAGAATAGAATAGAGGTGTTAGTTGAGTTTTGCCCCATTTTATGACCTTTCTTGCCACGGGGGTCAAGTTGAATCACTGCAGTTGTTAAGTTAGTAAACGCGGTTGTGAAGTGAATCCGACTTCTCCGTTAACTTTGTCAGAAGGTCACAAAAGGGGATCACCTGACCCCGGGACACTGCAACCGTCATAAATACGAGTCAGTTGCCCAAGCAACGGAATTTGGATCACATGACCACGGGGATGCTGCAACGGCCGTCAGTGTGAAAAACAGTCACGTCACTTTTTCCAGGGCCATTGTAACTTTGGACGGTCACTAAATGAACTGTTGTAAGTCGAGGACTACCTATATATTATAATGAGGACTTGGAACATGGTCAGCAAGGCTCTTGCTGAACAGATAAGCTCCTTAAGTCCCCTTTGGGTGCAACAGTAATCTCTGTAAATTAGAGCAAGGGTCCCCAACCCCCCTGGCTGTGGACCGGTACCGGGCTGCGGCATGCCAAAAACCGGTCCATACAAAGAAGCAAACGGCCCATCCGCGGGATACAGGCAGTACACGAAACCACGCCCCCTCCGGTCCAGATGCCCAAAAGGTTGGGGGGCCCACCGAATTAAAGTTTCCTGATCTTTCGTGCCTGTGATCTGCTTAACAACCACACCATAAAATGGTCGTACAATTGGACCCCATCTAATGATGTCTTGCTTAATGACTGTATCACTTAGCAACGGTAGTTGCGGCCCCAATTGTGGTTGCAACTCGAGGACTTCCTATATTTGCCTCTGGAACTGGAGTTTTTAATTAAGTTCCATGCGTGCACCCAGACATACACACAGTTCCAACCGAATAATCTGTTTTCTGTAGTTTGATGCTGCGTTTTTTTCGTTAGAAAAATCCACTAGAGGGCAGCACGGAATTTTCTTGCTGCCCTCTGCTGGTTCTTCAGAGTATTGCAGTCCAGATCTGATTATCCTCTCTAGGAAAAACTTCTTCCATTGGGGAAAAAAAAAAGATCTCTATAAATCTTTTAATAATCCAATAAAGAATAGTGCCTCTACGGCAGAGATCCCCAATCTTTTGGGCACCGGGGGCCGGTTACGTGGAGAGAGGTTTTTCCACGGACCGGAGAGTGCATCGTTTTGTGTGCTGTCTGCAAACCGCGGATGGAGCTTTCCTTGTTTGTGCGGACCGGTTGCTGGCATGCCGTGGCCCGGTACTGGTCCACGGACCGGGGGTTGGGGACCCCTGCTCTACGGGATTAGTTTCAGAGTTCTTTCTAATCAGCCCTTTTTAGGGGCAAGCAGATAATCTCTGCTTTTGTTCTGGGCACAATAGAATATTACCCTCCCTTCACAAAACAAACCCTCTCTGCTGTAAAGATAGTCCTTGAGTTACGACTGTAATGGGCCTGGCTATCACAGTTGTAACTCATAATGGTCATAAATCAAGTCTCCCACGTGACCGATCCAATTTTATGATTACAGGCAGTCGTAAAGTGACTGCCGTGATCATAATGGGACTGCCGCGGTCATAAAATGACTGCCGCGGTCATTAAGTGGATGCTGCACTCATTAAGGGAACCTGTGGTTGACTATGGACCGGTTTTGTCAAAGACTACAAGTAAATGCTGGTTTGGAGCAAAACCGTGTCATGTGAACGCGGGTTGCTGCAAATAGCCATAAATGCAGCTTGGTTGCAGTTGTTGTCAACATGGAAGTGTAGTCATGTGACTTCAAATCTGAGTCGTAAGTACAAATAGTCCTCGATTCACGACCACAATTGAGCCGAAAATTTCTGTTGCTCAGCCAGACATTTGTTAAGTGAATGTCGTCCCATTTTATGACCTTTCTTGTCACAGTTGTTAGTGAATCGCGGCCGTTGTTAAGTTAGTAACACAGTTGTTAAGTGAGTCTGGCTTCCCCATTGATTTGCTTGTCAGAAGGTCGCAAAAGGGGATCACGTGACAGACTCCAGAATTTATAGAGCCGCCTTGGATAGCTAAACTGGAACTGTTCTAAGAATGCAATAAAAAAGAGAGTTTGAAGCCGGGAGAGGAATCAAAACCCTAATTCACCATAAAAATCTCATCTGCCAGTATTGTTCATTTCTTTTAACCAAGTTTCTGGTCCTTAACATAGCAACCAAGATACTAAACTATAATATGGGGACAAGGAAAGAGAAAGGAGCCCAAATATTGTGCTAGAGAACAAGATAAATATATATATATATATATATTTGCAGCTGGTGAGGTTTGACTGGCCCAGCAGTAAGAAATTGCCAGCATTTTCAACAATTCCTAATTACACAAAGGCTAGCTATTTCTGTAGATGTTTGATATTTGGCTGGCTGGACCTAAATACAATTTTTGGTGGAAAATCAGAATATCCTTGCAAATCGTAAACGCATCCACGTCTGGGCCCTGAAAACAGTTCCCCCAAATTGTAGCTCCATTTTCTTATTCAGGATCTTTGCAAATCCCTAGTGATGCCCAGTTTGGTGGCCCAGAGAGAAGTTGGTGAGAGGTTGAAATTTGTGTTGAGCAATGCCCAGTTTAGAGGTCAGTCAAACTTTAGGGCAAGACAACAGAAGAGTTTGAAGCAGCAAGGGAACGTTCTGATGGCTGAAATCCATGGAGAAAAAGTCCCATTCTCACATGCCTGACAGTCAAGTGTCTGGCAGCTGGGACATCTTCTCAAGGACCTTCTTTGACCACGGTGGCACATTCTACCGAGACTGGCATAGGCAGAGAACCGTTTAGCACCTTAAAGATTCAACATCAACTGTCAACCCCTTCAAGGTAGGACAGATCAGAAAAGAAGCACTATAACTAATAGTAATAAAGAGCCAGTTTGGTCTAGTGCAGGGGTAGGCAACCTTGGCTCTTTTATGACTCGTGGACTTCAACTCCCAGAATTCCTGAGCCAGCCATGCTGAAAAGAAATGGAGAGGTTTCCATGCTGAGCCATGCTGGCTCAGGAATTCTGGGAGTTGAAGTCCACGAGTCATAAAAGAGCCAAGGTTGCCTACCCCTGGTCTAGTGATTAAGGCACCAGGCTAGAAAGTGGGAGGTGATGAGTTCTAGTCCCGCCTTAGACATGAAAGCTGGCTGGGTAACTTTAGGCCAATCGGCAGAGAACGGTGAGTTCTAGTCCCGCCTTAACCATGAAAACTGGGTGGGTGACTTTGGGCCAATCACCAGGGGACAGAGAGTTCTAGTCCAGCCTTAGACATGAAAGCCGAATGGTTGACTTTGGGCCAATCACCAGAGGACGGTGAGTTCTAGACCCGCCTTAAGCATGAAAGCCACTGAGTGACTTTGGGCCAATCACCAGGAGAATGTGAGTTCTAGTCCCATTTTAGCATGAAAATTGCCTGGGTGACTTCGGACTAGTCCCTCTCTCTCTGCCCAACTCACCTCACAGGGTTATTGTTTTGGGGAAAACAGGAGGAGGAAGATGTGTTGGATATGTTTGCTGCCTTAAGTTATTTGTAAAAATAATAAAAGGCGAGATACAAATAAGTGTAAATACATAAATACAATATGAGAATTGTACTTTATTGATACAAGCTATAATAGCAAAAGCTTGAGAGCTTCACAGCATTTCCTCTTCCCTTCTCTGATAACAAAGAGAGTCAAAGATGAACATTCTTGATTTTCTTTCTCACAGTTTCCTGTTTTCCTGGGTTAAACTTACATTTTTATTTTTGTAGACTGCATATTTTCTCCAAGGTCATCTCTACAATAAATTGTACTCCGTAGGCCAGTGGTGGCGAACCTATGGTACGGGTGCAAGAGGTGGCACTCAGAGCCCTCTCTGTGGGCACGCGCGCCGTCGCCCGAGTCCTAGGCCTTCAGCTGGGTTTTATAAAACCTTTTCGCTTTAGGCCTCCGCCGCCGTCAATTTCAACTTCTCGCGGGAAAAAAAAAGATCTTGCAAAGTTGGAATTGATTGATTGAACTTTTTAGTCCTACCCAGTCTGCCATTACCACCGCAGCCACGCCCACCCAATGGGCCACGCCCACCCAATGGGCCACACCCAGCCAATGGGCCACACCCACCCGGCACTTGACGGTGCATAAGTGAGTTTTGGGTTGCACTTTGGGCACTCAGTGTCTAAAAGGTTTGCCATCACTGCCGTAGGCAGTTTTCAGTGCAGGTTTTCCCGTACAACATGATGAGCACCCTGGATTTGGACATCAATGGCCACAAAAACAGGTAGTCCTCAAAATATAACCGTTGGCTTAGTGACAGTTCGAAGTTACAGCAGCATAGAAAAAAGGGACTTATGACCGTTTTCCACACTTGCAACCATTGCAGCCTCCTCCCCGGGGTCACGTGATCAAAATTCGGGTGCTTGGCAACTGGCATGTACTTACGACGGTTGCAGTGTCCTGGGGGGGTCACGTGATCCCCTCTTGCGACCTTGTGACAAGGAAGCTGAATCGGGAAGCCAGATTCACTTAACAACCGTGTGACTAACTTAACAACGGCATCGATTCCCTTAACAACGCTGGCAAAAAAGGATCTAAAATGGGGCAAAATTCACTTAACTTACTGTCTTGCTTAGCCAATGAGAAATTTTAGGGTCAATTGTGGTCGTAACCCGAGGACTACCTATACCCAAACCTATAAATCATAGTTGTTTTAAACTTGTACACAGTTTCTTATGTACAGGTAATCCCCGAGTTGCGAGCGTTCACTTAACGCTCGTTCGAAGTTACGCAATGAGCGCCCCCTAGTGTTTACAAGCAAGTCCGGAAATTACGAATATTGCGGCACCACGGCAGTCATTCGCCCTTACGAGCAACCACAGAGGCACTGCAACATTCACCCTAGTTATTCCCTCCCTCTCCATCCCCGCCCCGGGTCTCCCCAGACATCAGGCCTTCAGTACTCACCCTGCGGAGATCGAGATCCTTCCCTTTCTCGGCTGCTCCAGGCCTTCGGTGCGTTTGCAGAGAATAGAGGCCTAAAGGAAGGCAAGATCACGCGAGATCAGTGGGGCGAGATCTCACGCTACCGATCTTGCATGATCTCATGGTACTTTAGGCTTCTGTTCTCTGCAACAAGAGAACGGAACCGAAGCCGGAGGACGCTTCCGCGTGCCTCCGGAGGCTGGATCACGGCGTCAGAGGCTTCCTCCAGGCTGCTGCCGCCCGGATCTGAGGCAGGGGATGCCTCCGGCGGCCTGATCCAGGTGCCAGACACCTTCTCCAGGCTGCTGCCGCCTGGAAATGGGCTGCCAGAGGGCCACGGAAGCGTCCCCCAGCCTCAGATCCGGTCGGCAGCAGGAATCGTGGCAGAGAGGAGACAGATCTTTTCGCGGCAGGAAGGGAGGGGGAAGCATGAAATATCTTAGTGGGTCGGGGAGGCCTCCATCACTAGGCCCCCCATGGCCTTCCCCACCCTGAGATACCTCATGTTCACTTAACGAGCTGCGTGCGTCTTAACGAGCAAGGGAGTGATCTCGTTCGAGGTACGAGATTCACTCCCACGAGTTTTCGAGTTACGAGTGGAATGGGCAGGCTCCATTCCACTCGTAACTCGAGGACTACGAGCTTTCCCGATCTCAAAGTTGTGTGATATATCAACCTTCATGTTTTTTGTTTGTGTTGCCTGTCTCCACAGAATGAACGGCCATTCCCTCCTCCCTGTCAGATTTCGAAAATAGCATTCTGGCAAAGCTGTCTTCTAGCGAAAGAGAGAGAGAAATGTTATCGTGGAAGAATCTGTTTCTATAAAAAGAATGATTAGCCTGTTAAGATCAAAGCACTCTAGCCATAAGCATGTAAAGGATCTAATTTGTGATTGCCGATTCGTGTAGACTAGGATTCACTTAGGATAAGCCAGTACTTTGCATGGCTAAAGTCAGATGTGTGTTTGTGTGCAGATTTGCAAATTTATATACAGGTATCTGACTTATAACAGTTCATTTAGTGATCATTCAAAGTTACAACGGCACTGAAAAATGTGACTTATGACCGTTTTTTACAGTTACGTCCTTTGCAGCCTCCCTATGATCATTATGATTAAAATTCAGATGCTCGGCAACTGGTTCATATTTACGACAGTCCTGGGATCACGTGATCCCCTTTTGTGACCTTCTGACAAGCAAAGTCAATGGGAGAGCCAGATTCACTTAACAACCAGGTGACTAACTTATTAAGTGCAGTAATTGACTTAACAACCGTGGCAAAAATGGTCATAAAAAACTCACTTAACAAATGTCTCATTTAACAACAGAAATTTTGGGCTGGATTGTGGTCGTAGGTCGAGGATTACATGGATAGGTCACCAAATAATCAGTGTAGGGAAAATCTATAGCTACTAGTTAATAGTGACTCTTTTTAAATTCCCCTTTTAGTACAGTCCTCAACTTAGAGCAGTTTGTTTAGTGACAGTTCGAAGTTAAAACTGCTTTGAAAAAGCTGAGTTAGGACCATTTTTCAAACTTAACGGCTATTGCCGTATCCCCAGGGTCATGTGATCAAAATTCGGATACTTGGCAACTGACTCATATTAATGACGGTTGCAGTGCTAGTCTAGGGGCCAAGTAATCAGAAGCCAGATTCGCTTAACGACCGTGTTACTAACTGAACAACTATAGTGCTTCACTTAACAACTGTGGAGAGACAGGTCGTAAAATGGGGTAAAATTCACTTAACAAATGACTCATTTAGCAACACAATTTTGGGCTCAGTTCGTAATTCAAGGACTACCTACAGCAACAATTGAATACTGTTGTCCTTATGTTCTTATGTAAAGAGTTGCTCATTTTTGGAAGCAGAAGGAAGCTGGACTCTCTGAATTTTTGTCTGGACCAGCAAGTTTACTATCTTGTCTCATCCCAAAGGTGCTTTTTCAGGAGGCAACTGGACTTTCTTGTTTTTCTTTGAAGACGTTTCGCTTCCCATCCAAGAAGCTTCTTCAGCTCTGACCGGGTGGTGGGGAATGGAAGGATTTATATTCCTTGCAGACGGCTGGTCATTTGCATTCTTTGAGAGAGTCGTTGAGGCCACTTGGAGGCTTATCTGTGTCCTCCTTGAGTAGTGCAAATGGGTGTGGAGCCATCTTGGAACTGCTGAAAGGACTGTGTGGTAGACTGGAGATAGATGATGTCGTATCCCTCCGACACAGACAAACCTCCAAGTGGCCTCAACAACTCTCTAAAAGAATGCAAATGATCAGCTGTCCGCAAGGAGTATAAATCCTTCCATTCCGCACCATCCAGTCAGAGCTGATGAAGCTTCTTAGATGAGAAGCAAAACGTATTCAAAGGAAAAACAAGGAAGTCCAGTTGCCTCATAAAAAGTATCTCTGGGACCATTATGACCTGGATGACTGAGAATCTCCATAGATAGCCTGTCTCATGATTTTTTTTCCCTGTGAGTAATAAACGTAACCCTAGGTAATCCTCAACTTACAACTTACAACCATTCGTTTAGTGATTGTTCAAAGTTACAGCGGCACTGAAAAAAGTGACGTATGACCTGGGCCTTGTAACATGGTCACGTGATCAAAATTCGACCGCTTGGCAGCTGCTATCTCATATTTATGACGGTTGCAATGTCCTGGGGTCATGTGATCCCCTTTTGCTGCCTTCTGACAAGTAAAATAATAATAATAATAATAATAGTAATAATAATAATAATAATAATAATAATAATAATAATAATAATAGTAGTAGTAGTAGTAATAGTAGTAGTAGTAATAATAGTAGTAGTAGTAATAGTAATAATAGTAGTAATAATAATAATAATAATAATAATAATAATAATAATAATAATAATAATAATAATAATAATAATAATAATAATAATAAAGTTGGAAGGGACCTTGGAGGTCATTTAGTCCAACCCCCTGCTCAGGCAGGAAACCCTGATGGGAAAGCCAGATTCATTCAATAAACATCTTACTATCTTAACAACTGAGCGATTCACTTAATAACTGAGGCAAAGAAGCTTTGTAAAATGGGGCAAAACTCACTTAACTGTCTCACTCAGTAACAGAAACGTTGGGCTCAATCATTGTCGTAAGTTGAGGACTATCAGTAAATGATGCCATTTACTTAAACTGAGTCACAGCTTTGAAGGGGAGATGAGAACCGAGCCTGGGAGCTAACAACTGTTGTGTGTAATGTTTTTTTGTTTTGTTTTGTTTTTTGAAATCCACTGACATGATGCTATTTTAGTTTTGTTCTCTCTCTCTCTCTGGAAGCATAAAAAATAAGATTTCTTTCACTTGCCTTTAACTCGGCTGTCATGTAAGCAAGTGAACTGTCGTATAATACAGGAAGATTTTTTTTTTTTTTTTTTTTTTCTGGCCTCTCTGACACATTTGTGAACCCGTTGTGGTGGTTTTTTTTTTTTGTCTTTAGGTGGGTGTCTAGCAATAAATGAGGCTTGGCATCAAAGCTGCTTTAGCTGCTGTTGCTGCTTTTTTTCCCTTTTTCTGTTTTTGATTCTGCTGACATAGATTTGCAGGCCGAGAAGTAGGCGCTGCTGACAGTTTAATTGTGTGGTTGTCACGATCTGTGCCACTTTGGGAGCAACTGACGTGCGTCTCATCTTAAGACGTGTCTGTGACACCCTCACATCCCTTGGCTGGCTGATCAGACATTCCTTCCTGAGAATTTCGGTCAGGGGAGCCCCCGACTTTGAAAACTCGAAGGTTGAATATCGTGGGCATATTTTTTGGGGGTAGGTTGTCCATTCACATGAAAGACAAGGAATGTATGTATGTATGTATGTATGTTACTAGTTCACATGAAAAACAAGGAATATATATATATATATATGTTGTTAATTCACATGAAAAACAAGGAATATATATGTTATTAGTTCACATGAAAAACAAGAATATATATATTCACATGAAAAGCAGAGGATATCTATATTCCTACATACATACACACATACATATTAGAGTCAGAGACAAATGACAGGTTAACTTACCTTTATATAGACTGTATGCATGTATATGTATGTGTAGGTATGTAGGAATATATATATTCATTGTTTCTCATGTGAACTATATATATATATATATATATATATTTGCTTTTGTAGATTTTCACGGGTACAGGTATGCAGGTCTTGGCGTATTCGGGTCTTTTCCCGTGTAAGATTGAGTGTTTTGGCGACGTTTCGACGAGGTCCCATTCGCCATCTTCAGGCTGGTATCTTTGGCTTCGCACAAGCACGAAGCCGAAGACACCAGCCTGAAGATGGTGAGTGGGACCTCGTCGAAACGTCGCCAAGACACTCTCAATTTTACACGGGAAAAGACCCGAATACGCCAAGACCTGCGTATATATATATATATATATATATAAAACGCTCATATACCTATACAAGTAGTCCTTGATTTACAACCACAATTGAGCCCAACATTTCTGTAGCTAAGGAGACAGCTGTAAAGTGGGTTTTGCCCCATTTTACAACTTTGCTTGCCACAGTTGTTAAGTCAGTCACTGCAGTTAATAAGTTAGTAACCTGGTTGTTAAGTGAATCTGGCTTCCCCCTTGACTTTGCTTGTCGGAAAGGTCGCAAAAAGTGATCACATGACCCTGGGGCACTGCAACCGTCATAAGTACATGCCAGTTGCCAAGTGTCTGAATTTTGATCACATGACCACAAGGATGCTGCAAGCGTTGTAAGTGTGAAAAACGGGCATCAGTCACTTTTCGGTGCTGTTGTAACTTCGAACAATCACTAAATGAACTGAGGTAAGTTGAGGACTATATATTATCTGTATTTGGTATTTTCACACATCCGCGTGCATATGCATAGCTATTCCTCCAGTTACAACCATTCATTCATTTAGAGACTGTTCAGACTTATAACCGCACTGGAAAAAATAACTTATGACTAGTCCTCGCACTTACGGCCACTGCACTACTTGTAAAGTCCTATCAGGAGAAACAACAGGTCATATCAGATGCTTCCTTGCTATAGTTAACCTCACTGTGAGGTGTTCAAACATCTCAAGGAGGTCTGCTCATCAGTCCTCCTCCTTCAGAGGTTCGTGGGACATGGATGAGGCAGCTTTTCTACTGGTCCTCCATCTTTGCAATTTTTCCCTAGAGTTCAGAAGGCGTCTTCCCTTTTTTGTACTTAAGACGGTGCAGATTTTGAACCCCCAGACAATTGGTGCCCACAGGCCCTTCCTCTGTTCCTGTCTGTTTTTTGTTGTCTTTTCATTTGGCTATTATTATTTCCTGGGATTTTACGATGTTGTACACGTCCTGGGATCATAGGTTCCAATGGAGCACCATATAAGCCTTGTAAATACAAGTAAATGAATCCTGTAATGGTGTAGGAATTCCACAGGCTGGCTGGAGAATTCTGGGAGTTGAAGTCCACCCACCTTAAAGCATGGTACCTGGGCAATTCTGGGAATGGAGGTCCACTCATCTTAAAGTAAACCGGTTGGGGAATTCTGGGAGTTGAAGTCCACCCATCTTAAAGCACGCTGGCTAGGGAATTCTGGGAGTTGAAGTCCACCCATCTTAAAGCAAACCGGGTGGGGAACTCTGGGAGTTGAAGTCTTCCCATCTTAAAGCACGCTGGCTGGGGAATTCTGGGAGTTGAAGTCCACCCATCTTAAAGCATGCTGGCTGGGGAACTCTTGGAATTGAAGTCCACCCATCTTAAAACAGGCTGGTGGGGAACTCTGGGAGTTGAAGTCTTCCCATCTTAAAGCACGCTGGCTGGGGAATTCTGGGAGTTGAAGTCCACCCATCTTAAAGCATGCTGGCTGGGGAACTCTTGGAATTGAAGTCCACCCATCTTAAAACAGGCTGGTGGGGAATTCTGGGAGTTGAAGTCCACCCATCTTAAAGCACGCTGACTGGGGAATTCCGGGAATGGAAGTCCACTTATTTTAAAGCAGGCCAGTTGGGGAATTCTGGGAGTTGAAGTCCACACAACTTAACGTTCCACGTTTGAGAAACTCTGTTCTGGACACTGAACAAAATAATCCTAATTTTGGTATGGCTGCTTTCCAGCAAGCAGCAAAAGAAATGTCTGGCAATTTCAATGGGAAAATTAACAAACAGCTCTCTCTTATTTCTTTGAGCCAATGCGTTCTTATTTTCCATGAACGGGCTGGTTTTAAACTCCCCTCCATGACGAAATGTGCCCTTTCGAAACCTTCGTGTGGTGTGGAGCTTGTGCTGCCTGCAGCTTTAATCCAAAGCAAATGCTTATTTTTCCAGATGTTCACAACTCAGGACATAAATAGAATGTGTCCCTTTAAATGAAGGTGGAACCATGTAGAGGAGGCGGGCCATGCCCAGAACTGTGATGCTTGATTGGCTGGCTGGGCCTCAAACATATTTGGTAGCTGACAAGTTTAAAGGCAAACGACAATGACCTGAATGAGATTGATTTGGAAAATCTAAAATTTGGCTCTCTTTACAGCCAACAGGTTATAAAAAGAACCCTGGAATCCAGGTTGCATAAAATTGTTTTGTAAATTAAAGTTTTGGTCCATACAGGGAGTCCTCGACTTACGACCATAACTGATCCAGAATTACGCTTATAAAGTCACGCTGGTTATTTGTCAAGTTGTCCCATGACCAACTCAATTTTGTGACTTTTTTTTTGCCACAGTCTTTAAGTGAATCCACAGTCGCTAAGTGAACATGACACTTGTTAAGCGAATCCATTGCCCATAATGGGCAGGGTTTTTTGGGGGGGTTGCCAAAAACTAGAAGCAGAAATTGGTTTTTGGCAAAAAAAAAAAAATGTCAGAAATTGCGGTCATATGACAGGGACACTGCAAAATGTCTGTAAATGCAGGCTGGTTTCGAAGTGCGCAAATACACAATCAGAACTTTGAATCTCTGTCGTAAGAACCGTTTTTGGGGGTCCATCATAACTATGAACAGCTGCTAAGCGAGCGGTCATAACTTGGGGACTACCAGTTTGGAAATATCTGTTTATTTATCTAATTTATACAGCTGCACATCTTACCAAAAGCAACTCTGGGTAGGAGGCATATCAGGAATCTGTCACATATCATCCGACTTATGACCAAAATGGAACCCAAAATTTCTGTTGCTAAGTGAGATGGTTATTAAGTGAGTTTTGCTCCATTTTACGACCTTTCTTGCCACAGTTGTTAAGTGAATCTCTGCAGTTATTAAATTAGTAACACGGCCGTTAAGTAAGTCTGGTTTCCCCATGTCAGAAAGTCACAAAACATGAACCCCTCCCGGGACACTGCAACCGTCATAAGTATGAGTCAGTTGCCAAGTTCCTAAATTTTTGATCATGTGTCCACAAAGGTCATAAAGTGTGAAAAATGGTCATAAGTCACTTTTTGGAGTGACTTTATTAACTTCTTACGGTCACTAAATGAACGGTTGTAAATTGAAGACTGCCTTGACATGCCAATATTTTTTTTCCTTGTTATTTTTAGAGCGCTGCTAAATACAAATTTTCTCTTTAAAAATATGTATTTGAAATCTCTTCCCCCCCCCCAGGCCACTTTGCATATATCTGTCTCGTCTTTTGATTTTTTTTTTACTCCCCAGCTGACATATTTTCCCTCCCGGAGCCTGCAGGCTAATAATAAATAACCTGTGTTTTTGGTTGAATACTGGTCTATTTTTTCCATAAATGCTCCCGTCAGATACAATTCCATCAACTACTTTATTGACCTCTCCTTTTCTCTCTTGGCTGTTCTTTTTTTTTTTTTGCAAAATATATATATATATTTTGGGAGTTAAGGAGAAGCATGCACATTGGTGTGGTAAGAGCACACACGCAAGAAAAGGGGGGAAAAATTCAGAAATTGCTAAAGAGCATCCAACAGTTTCTTAAGGCGTTTTTTTTTTTTCAACCTTGGCAGCTTGAAGATGTGTGGACTTCAACTCCCAGAATTCCTCAGCCAGCATGGCTGGCTGGAGAATTCTAGGAGTTGAAGTCCACACATCTTCAAGCTACCAAGGTTGGAAAAAAACTGCCTTAAGGGAATCAACCTTTTCTTTTAAATGCCTTTCTATACTGCCCACCAAGTTTAATCAACTTTTTTTATTTTATCCTATTTTTGCTTGCCTTTCAGTCTTTCCAGGGAAGTCAAGGGCGAGCCTATCTCTTCAATTC
Source organism: Azemiops feae (assembly GCA_023970755.1). Taxonomy (NCBI): domain Eukaryota; kingdom Metazoa; phylum Chordata; class Lepidosauria; order Squamata; family Viperidae; genus Azemiops; species Azemiops feae. The sequence continues at coordinate 261,601 of JALGBA010001165.1, forward strand.
AGTGTGAGTGTTTTGTGCTTTTTTTTTTTTTAAAGTGCTGTGGTTGTTGATCTTCATAAAATATCTCACAGTATAGCTTCTCAGTGACAAAGTTAGCCAACAGAGAGTACTAGGAACTGCAATAGTTTTAACCTTGTTCTGGTATTTACCACTATCTGTAGCTAGAGGACTAAAATAAAACTTCCAGACGGAGAGGAAATTATCTTATTACTGAAAGATAAGCCGTAAGGAACAGCTGTGTTACTCTTTGTGGCTTGCCTTGCTGACAGTAGAGAATAACAGAATAATAGAGTTGGAAGGGATCTCGAAGGTCTTCTAGTCCAACCCCCTGCTCAAGCAGGAGACCTTATACCAGGGGTCTTCAAACTTGGCCCTTTTATGACTTGTGGACTTCAACTCCCAGAATTCCTCAGGCACGCTGGCTGAGGAATTCTGGGAGTTGAAGTCCACAAGTCATAAAAGGGCCAAGTTTGAAGACCCCTGGTCTGGATCCAAGCCCGCGGTTTCATCAAAATGGCCGACTGAGGAATTCTGGGAGTTGAAGTCCACAAGTCATAAAAGGGCCAAGTTTGAAGACCTCTGCCTTTTACCATCCCCGTCAAATGGTTATCCAGTCTACTTTTGATAACCTTCATTGATGGAGCACCCACAACTTCTGGTGGCAAGTAGTTCCACCGGTTAATTGTTCTCACTCTCAAAGAAATTTCTCCTTATTTCTAGGTTGCTTCTCTCCTTGATTAGTTTCCATCCACTGAACCTTCTCAAAAACCCACTTAGTTGAAACGTTGGTTTGAATGAGCCTAACTTCTCATGAGGGTGTGGTTGTTGTTTTTTTGGTATTTTCTTTTTTTAAATTTGCGGGGGAAATGTAGTTTTCCATGATTTGAACAAAGGCCAGGGACCTATACAGAATAGAGTTGTCTTTATCATGGAAACCTTGATAAGCTGCCTTACGGCAGTATTTCTCAAACTTTGCAACTTTAAGATATGTGGACTTCAGTTCCCAGAATTGTAGTCACACTGGCTAGGGAATTCTGGGAGTTGAAGTCCCCATGGCTTAAAGTTGCCAAGTTTGAGAAGCGTTACCCTACAGCAGGGGTCTCCAAACTTGACAACTTTTTAAGACTTGTGGACTTTAACTTCCAGAATTCCCCATGCTGGCTGGGAGTTGAAGTCCACAAGTCTTAAAAGTTGCCAAGTTTGGGGACGCCTGCCCTATAGGCACAACCCCTGCCCTATAGGTATAACCCCAAGATTGCCAACAGCCGGTTCAATGCAAGCTTTGCGAGACATTTTCTATAGAATTTAGTTTTTGGTTGAAAAATTTCATGAGATTACTAGGCTACCCCAGGCCTAGATAAATGAAGACGTGACATTAAAAATGGAAAAAGTGACAAGCTACTCCTGTGTGCTTTTCCTGTACAGGTCATCCTTATTTAACAACCACCATTTGGTCTGGCAACGTGGTCGTTAAGGAGAGTGGCCCCTAAGTGGAATCATGACTCTGGTTTATGATGTTGCTTCTGCTTTTCTTTGCTTTCTGGACCTGAAGAAGGTCATAAATGCAAAGATTGGTGGCAAAGTTTATTTATTTGCCATTTGTCTGAAATGTTATAGTAGGCTTCCTTGAATGAGCAGGGGTTTGAACTAGAAGACCTCCAAGGTCCCTTCCAGCTCTGTTATTCTGTTGTTCGTATTTATTTATTAAATTTGTTTGCTGCCCATCTCGCTGCAAGGCGAAGTTATTTTCTATCGTAGTGACTGACAGCCGTCGTTAAACAAGGCAGTTGCTAAATGAGTACTGTATCTAAGAACAGGACACACCTAGAAGATTTCCTACAAATTGTCATGTTTGGGAGTGTCACTTATTTGCTAGATTTCTGCCCCAGAATTCCTCAAAGGTGTAGAAGCACTAATAATAATAATAATAATAATAATAATAATAATAATAATAGTAATAATAATAATAGTAATAATAATAATAATAATAAAGTTGGAAGGGACCTTGGAGGTCATCTAGTCCAACCCCCTGCTCAGGCAGGAAACCCTACACCATTTCAGACAAATGGCTGTCCAGTCTCTTCTTAAAAACTTCCAGTGTTGGAGCATTCACCGCTTCTGGAGGCAGGTTGTTCCACTGGTTAATTGTTCTAGCTGTCAGGAAGTTTCTCCTTCTCTCCTTGGTTAGTTTCCATCCGTTGCTTCTTGTCCTGCCTTCAGGCGCTTTGGAGAATAGCTTGACTCCCTCTTCTTTGGGGCAGCCCAAAGAACACTTTGGAACACTGTTATCATGTCCCCCCTCATCCTTCCTTCTGTTATTTTCCCCACGACAACCCAGCGAGGTAGGTTGGGCCGATTGTCCCACAGTCATTCCCTGAGCTTCTGGAGCTGAGCAGGGTCTTCCCACTCCTTTATCCAGCCTACCCACCCAAATATATACAACGATTGGAAGTAAAACTGTTAACTTGAAGCACAATCCAAGATTGTCACGTTTTCCCAAACGGTGAAATCTTCTGTGTGTCCCCCCCAAAAAATAGGCTGTTACAATGATCCTTATCTTTCGAAATAAACAAATACTGCGTAATTTTGATACCTTGTGAAATCTGGGGCAAAACCATGTCAGGTGTGAGGTTCCCCCATCACACACACGAGCCCTTTCTGTAACATTCAAATGCTTAATTCATTGTATCTGGGACGTCCATGGTTATCTTGGGTGCTGGGTGCCAACCCACCTTGTATCCTGACTGTACATTTTGTGTGTGTAATCTACTAGTAATAAAAGCATCTGTGAGATATCTCGACATTAAATAGGGTGTTCTGGGAGACATGCTTGATTTCAGCCACATTGGTAAAACGTGTCTTCAAAAGTGACATTTTACACACACACACACACACACACACACACACACACATTATCCTTGTCACAGACTGCCAAGTATTGTTATTATCCTTGTCACAGACTGTCAAGTATTACCAAATGTATTCCAGAGCGGTGTTCCTCAACCGCGGTGACTTTCAAAGGTGTGGACTTCAACTCCCAGAATTCCCCAGCCAGCCATTGAAGTCCTCACTTTAATCAAGGAGAGAAGCAACCTAGAACTAAGGAGAAACTTCCTGACAGTTAGAACAATTAACCAGTGGAACAACCTGCCTCCAGAAGCGGTGAATGCTCCAACACTGGAAGTTTTTAAGAAGAGACTGGACAGCCATTTGTCCGAAATGATATAGGGTTTCCTGCCTGAGCAGGGGGTTGGACTAGATGACCTCCAAGCTCCCTTCCAACTTTATTATTATTATTATTATTGTTGTTGTTGTTGTTGTTGTTGTTGTTGTTATTATTAGTATTATTATTTCTTAAAGCGATCAAATTTGAGAAACACTGCTCTGGCATATATTTGGTAATATTTGACAATTCTGTGACAAGGATAATAACTTGCTCCTTCAGGGAAATTAACTTGGAAATCTCTTTGTGTTTAAAAATTAAGCTTTTTTCTCTCTCTCTTCCCATCCCCTTGTTACCCTCAGAGTCAACGTGGGCTGCGGTCCGGCGGAGGAGCGAATTCTGCTAACGGGACTCCATGCGGTGGCTGATATTTACTGTGAAAATTGCAAAACCACACTGGGTTGGAAATATGTGAGTGGTGATGGTTCGCTTTTTATTCTGCTATCAGATTTTTTTTTATAATAATAATAATAATAATAATAATAATAATAATAGTTGGAAGGGACCTTGGAGGTCATCTAGTCCAGCCCCCTGCTCAGGCAGGAAACCCAATACAATTTCGGACAAATGGCTGTCCAGTCTCTTCTTAAAAACTTCCAGTGTTGGAGCATTCACCGCTTCTGGAGGCAGGTTGTTCCACTGATTAATTGTTCTCACTGTCAGGAAGTTTCTCCTTAGTTACTTCTCTCTTTGGTTAGTTTCCATCCATTGCTTCTTGTCCTGCCTTCAGGTGCTTTGGAGAATAGCTTGACTCCCTCTTCTCTGTGGCAGCCTTTTTTTTTTTGCCCTGAGACCCTGGCTTTCAACCTGCAGGGAGTCGGTACACTTGGTCCTCGAGTTACGATCCCAACTGAGCCCAGAATTCATGTTGCTAAGTGAGGAATTTGTTAAGTAAGTTTTGCCCCCTTTTACGACCTTTCTTGCCTCAGTTGTTAAGCGAATCACTGCAGCTGTTAAGTTAGTCACACGGTCGTTAAGTGAATCTGGCTTCCGCCATTGACTTTGTTGGTCAAAAGGTCACAAAGGGGGGTCATGTGACCCCGGGATTCTTCAACCGTCATAAATATGAGTCACTTGCCAAGCATCTGAATTTTGATCCACGTGACCACGGGGATGCTGCAACGGTCATATAAGTGTGAAAAACGGTCATAAGTCACTTTTTTTCAATGCCGTTGTAACTTTGAACGGTCGCTAAATGAACTGTTGTAAGCCGAGGACAACCTGTGCTTAATTTTCTCTGATTGGTTCCAAGGAGCTACAGTAGTGGCCAAAATTGTGGAAACCTTTTGGGAAAAGTGTACAGTAGAAATGCCACCTTTGGTTAAGTTTCCACCCATTTTTCTTCTCATTTCTTTATAACTGTAGCCTTGTTCACTTAATAATACTATTTTACATCGCTTTCTGGGTGACCAGTCAACTCTTTGCACCATTACTTTAATTTTATTACGTTTTGCAAGCTCACTCAATGAAAGAACACAAAAAAACCCAACCAACTTGATAGCCATCACATAACACACTGACAAATGTCCTCCTCTCAGCTTCAAGACATGACATCAATCACTGGATCCTCCTGTGATCTGATTGGCTCATTGCCAAAGCAAGATGACACCTGATTGGCTCTCTAAACACTCATGCTCATTGGCTACAATCAGATGAAGGAAAGCTACCTGATATCAACCTAAGCAAGTTGTGCTTCCTTTTTCTGGTTATTTGGCTATAACTTTTCATAGAATACAGTACAGATAATTGAACAGACTATGTTGCATTACATTCTTGATTAAATTAGCTTTCCATTGATATATAATTTTATGGTACTAGTCCAAAAAAAAAAGTGGTGTTATTAGTCATCAAACCTCAAAAATACACTTTTCCCAAAATGTTTCCACAATTTTGGCCACTACTGTATTATATAGGCCATCAATCTGAGTAAGCTTAATTGCAGCAGCGATGTAATCCTATTAAGCAGTTTAGATGACTCTAAAAAAAGGCAATGGAAGGAAAAGGTCATAGAGGAGAGGAGGCAATGGGTCAGTCATTCAGTAACTGAGTTTGCAACGTGCATGGGATAAACACACGTTCATCGTCCAAGAAAAAATAATAATAATAATAAAAAAATACAGGTCGTCCTGGATCGACCGTTTGGAGTTACAACGGCACTGAAAATAGTGACCTATGACTTACGACCGTTGCAGCACCCCCCCCCCCCATAGTTGCGTGATCAAAATTCAGACGCTTGGCAACCGACCCGTATTTACGACGGTTGTAATGTCCCGGGGTCACGTGATCCTCCTGTGGCGACCTTTCGACCCACAAAGTCAAAGGGGAAGCCGGATCCACTTAACAACCAAGTTACTAACGTAACCACTAGAGCCGCGGCAAGAAAGATCATAAAATGGGGCAAAACTCATTTAGCGACTGTCTTTATGTCTAGCGACATAAATTTGGGGCTCCGTCGTGGCCGTAAGTCGAGGACTACCTGTAAATTAAAAAAAAAATCAAAATAATTTAAAAATTACAAGTCAATAAATTGATAAAAAACAACTTAAAGGGCCAACTCGCTGGACCACTAGGTCTTTTTCTGCGTAAATTTTCCATTTCTAAGGTTTTCTTCAGCCTTGCTGAGAGCAGCTTGACACAGCTCAGGAGAGAGGGAATATTTATTTGTTGTGTTGTATGCTGAGTTGTGGTTTCAGTAGATAAATAAATAAGGGTCTTGCTGCTAAAGGAAACACGGACCTTCAAGTATAAATACCACCGCCTCCTAAGTCTTTTGAGCAATTAGGTTAAGTCTGCATAATACATATCTGGCACTTTACAAATAGTCCTTGACATACGACCATAATTGAGCTTGGAATGCTGGTCACAAGTCGAGGCATCATGTGGCCGGACCCATAATTTTCTTCTTTTTTTTTTTCGTGCGTTGGCTGTTAAGCAAACGTGGCAGTCATTAAGTGAACGAATGTGGTAATTAAGTGAACGTGACAATTGTTAAGCGAACTGCAAACTGCAAAGGTGAGGTTTTATAAAGCCTTAGTAAGGCCACACCTGGAATCCTGCATCCAGTTTTGCTCACCCCATTACAAAAAAGATGTTGAGACTTTGGGGAAAAAGTGCAAAGAAGAGCAGCTAAGATGATTAAGGGCCTGGAGACAAAAATAGAATAGAATAGGATAGAGCTGGAAGGGACCTTGGAGGTCTTCTAGTCCAGCCCCCTGCTTGAGCAGGAGAACCTATACAGATCTCAGACAACTGACTGTCTAGTCTCTTCTTTAAAATCTCCCGTGATGGAGTGTCCACGATTTCTGGTGGCAAGCTGTTCCACTGGTTGATTGTCCTCACTGTCAGGAAGTTTCTCCTTAATTCCAGGTTGCTTCTCTCTTTGATCAGTTTCCAACCATTGTTTCTCGTCCTTCCCTCTGGCGCTCTGATGAACATATGAAGCACAATGGCAGCATTTGGGTATGGCTTGTCTAGAGAAAAGAAGGACCAGGAGTGACATGATAAGAGTCTTCCAATATTTGAGGGGCTGCCACAAATAAAGGGGGGGGGGGTCAACCTTTTCTCCAAAGCACCAGAAGGCAGAACAAGAAGCAACGGATGGAAACTGACCAAAGAGAGAAGTGAGTTAAAACTAAGGGGAAATTTCCTGACAGTGAGAACAGTTAACTAGTGGAATGACTTGCCTCCAGAAGTTGTGGGTGGTCCATCACTGGAAGTTTTTAAGAAGAGACTGGACAGCCACCTATCTGAAATGTATAGGGTCTGTTGCTTGAGCAGGGGGTTGGACTGGAAGACCTCTAAGGTCCCTTTCAGCTCTATTCGGATTGATTGAGGTGGTTGTCAAATGCCCATAAAATGATCACATAACTATGGGGGAGATGCAGCCTCATAACTTTGACAATAGGTCATAAGTAGCTTTTTTTGGGAGGGGGGGTGTCGTAATTTCAAACAGTTGCTAAACAATCGTTTGTAAGTCTAAGTCTACTTTTAAAAATAAGCTTCGTTCTGGGTTTCTGCAGAAGAGACTCTTTCAGACGGCCCAGGGGGTGCTGTGCCTACTTCAGAGCTGTGATATTTTAAGAAAATTATGTTATTCTCACCATTTACGTCGGTGGCTTTTCACACTTAAGCAACATGTTTTCCAATATAAGCTCCTTGCTGCTCTGGAAACTCTAGCAAGCTAACCCTTTGCTACACTGCAAGTAGTCCTCAACTTACGACCGTAATCAAGCCCAAAATTTCTGTTGCTAAGCGGGACAATTGTTAAGCGAGTTTTGCCCCCATTTTATGACCTTTCTTGACACGGTTGTTAAGTCAATCGCTGCTGTGGTTAGGTCAGGGCTAGGCAACCTTGGCTCTTTTATGACTCGCGGACTTCAATTCCCAGAATTCCTGAGCTGGCATGGCTCAGCATGGAAACCTCTCCATTTCTCCTCAGCGTGGCTGGCTCAGGAATTCTGGGAGTTGAAGTCCACGAGTCATAAAAGGGCCAAGGTTGCCTACCCCTGGGTTAGGTTAAGTGAATCTGGCTTCCCTATTGACTTTGCTTGGCAGAAGGTCGCCAAAGGGGATCACATGACCCCAGGACACTTCAACCGTCGTAAGTACATGCCAGTTGCCGAGCATCTGAATTTTGATCACCTGACCACAGGGATGTTGCAACGGGTCGTAAGTGTGACAAATGGTCATAAGTCACTTTTTTCAGTGCTGTGGTAACTTTGAACGGTTATTAAACAAATGGTTGTAAACCGGGGACTACCGGTATAACAATCCCATGGGGTCTTGGGGCAAAAGCTGGCAAATAACAGCTTGTCATTTTAAGGAGTGATCCATCCTTCTCTTTGGGGGCACCTAAAATAAAAACCAATGCTTATAGCATTACAGCAAGGCCCTAGAGTTTCGCTACAATATTCATTCATTATTCAGTTCAAATATTTATAGCGTGCCCTAGATCGATACATCTCAGGGCAAGGTGCAATCAATAGGGAATAAAAGCAGAACAGGATAAAAAGCAACCTCGATCACACACACACACACACACACACACACACACAAAACTTCAAATGGCTGTCCAGTCTCTTCTTAAAAGCTTCCAGTGTTGGAGCATTATGCACAGATTAGTTCAGTCTAGAATGAATGAATTATGATTCCTGTTTGGGGTTCCTGTCAGGAATTTAGTTGTGATTTCATGAGATAATTCAATTCAGCCCAGACTTATCTGAAATAATAACTTCTCTTGAACAAGCATGCCCATCTAAAGCCCTAGTCACCCTTTAATTGCCTCTTGGTAGAAATACCAGCTTCTCTGCCATGGCTCTGATCTAAAATATGTTTTAATATCCTGATTTTTAAAAAAATAAAAGGATCCAAACAGATATCAGGCAATGAAGGGAATCAGGAAATGGAAATTGATGTATGAATAGGTCAGATCAGCACATCTAAAGAAAAAATGGAACACAGAACCATTGTCTTAGTTAAAAGACAGCAATTTCTAAATGAACGTTAGAAAAAAGTTCCAAATAATTAGCCATTTGGTTTGTTTTCATATTAATCTGCTATAAAGGTACGGGTGCTGGCTCAGGAATTCTGGGAGTTGAAGTCCATGAGTCATAAAAGAGCGAAGGTTGCCTACCCCTGGGCTAGTCTCTTCTTTAAAATCTCCCGTGATGGAGCGCCCACGATTTCTGGAGGCAAGCTGTTCCACTGGTTGATTGTCCTCACTGTCAGGAAGTTTCTCCTTAATTCCAGGTTGCTTCTCTCTTTGATCAGTTTCCAACCATTGTTTCTCGTCCTTCCCTGTGGTGCTCTGGTGAACATATGAAGAACAATGGCAGGATTTGGGTATGGCTTGTCTAGAGAAAAGAAGGACCAGCGGTGACATGATAGCAGTCTTCCAGTATTTGAGGGGCTGCCACAAAGAGGAAAGGGTCAATTTATTCTCCAAAGCACCTGAAGGCAGGACAAGAAACAATGGAAACTGATCAAAGAGAGAAGCAATATGGAATTAAGGAGAAACTTCCTAACAGTGAGAACAATTAACCAGTGGAACAGCTTGCCACCAGAAGTTTTGGGTGCTTCATCACTGGAGATTTTTAAGAAGAGACTGAGCAGTCACTTGTCTGAAATGGTCTAGGGTCTCCTGCTTGAGCAGGGGGATGGAATAGAAGACCTCCAAGGTCCCTTCCAGCTCTATTCTGATTGAACCCTTGCAGACAATTCAAAGTTATGACAGATCACTCAAAAGGACTTAACAATCCGGTCTCAAAATTCTGGGTGTTCAGCAGCCAGCCTGCATTTATGGCCATTTGCAGTCATGTGATTGCAAATTACAACGGTTTTGCTAGACGTTGGCGCTTACTTCCGGGTTTCCAACAAACACTGACGCATAACACTGGATTTGCTTATCAACCATGGAGTTCGCTTAACAACGGCGGCATTCGTTTAATAACCTCCCTGTTTGCTTAACAGCTGCCACCAAGTGGTCATAAAATTGAGGTTTTGGTCACATGGTGAGCCGTTTTACACAATTTATGACCGCAACTGTCAGACTCAATTCCAGTCCTAACTCGAGACCTACCTGTGCCTTATGAATGTCTGGAGATTCTGAGTCATCCAGGTCATAGCTGTCTCAAGACTGCTTGGTCAAAAGGCAACTGAAATGTTTTCTTCCTTTTTTTTTTTTTTAAACAAATTTTATTAATTTTCCAATTTTACAAAGCTCCAGGTATTAAGGAAGCAACATGGTGATTGGGTAATCCATAGTCCAATAACAAGCTCTTTCATACATATGTCAGGTTACATCATCAAAAATTTCCTCTCTGTTTCCCTTGGTTATTATATCACATTCAAATTAATACATTGCTAGTTATAACTCAATCGGTTGAAACATTTATCAATATCTTTTGACTTATACGCCTCCATATCCTGTTTTTAACTTTTGTCTAATTTCAGTTACAGTATTCCGGTTAGCTTAATGTCCATAGTATTTAGGTTTTGGATAGCCCACAGTTCCCTTAGTTCAGGGGTAGGCAACCTCGGCTCTTTTATGACTCGTGGACTTCAACTCCCAGAATTCCTGAGCCGGCATGGCTCAGCATGGAAACCTCTCCATTTCTCCTCAGCATGGCCGGCTCAGGAATTCTGGGAGTTGAAGTCCACGAGTCATAAAAGGCAAGGTGGCCTACCCCTGCCTTAGTTCATTACAAAATAGTTATCATATCTAAAGTACACTTATTATTTAGCCCAATAAATTCTTACTTTATTTCACAATCATATTCTATTTCTCACCCTAATATCATCACTTACTAATAAAATAACCTTTGTCGTCTCAATCCATCTTCTGTATTATAATTCAAAACTATTATTCTAGTAACTAATTTTTATTTCCCTTATAGGTCTAAATCCTAAATATTAAATCAATTAATGTCTTTTAAAATCTCAGCCCATTGAGTGAAATGTTTTCTTCTTTGAGCAGGAGGGTTCTGCCAGGGATGGTGGGGGCTATGGAGGGATTAGTCCCGAAAGGATGGAGGGGGCATTGGAAAGATCATATTCCTTTGCAGTCATAGGGCCTTAAGAAATATCATCCTTCCAGCCCCTCCTTCTAATCCCTCTCTAACCCCACCACCACCACCATCCTGGCAGAACCCGATGAAGCTTCTTGGAATGAGAAGCGAAACCTCTTCTTCTTCCTCCTCCTCAAAGGAAAAAAAAACAATCCAGTTGCCTTTTGACAAAGCGCTTTTGAGACTGCCTCGTGAAGGTTTTAAGGGAAATTGAAACGTAACTCTTGAAATGCATCTCCATTCCAGATTTTGTTAATGCCTTTACGTTTTTTGTGTTTTGTTTTGTTTTTTTTTGCTTAAAAGGAACACGCCTTTGAGAGCAGTCAGAAATATAAAGAAGGCAAATACATCATCGAATTAGCTCACATGATCAAAGATAACGGCTGGGATTGAAGCAGCCGAGAGAAGAATGTCGACCGATCCACGCAAGCGTTCACTCTTCCGACTGAACATTTTATCTCCGAGGACGAGCAAGTGATTGGCACTCGCTGGGTCCCATGCATTCGGGGGCTTTGTTGTCGTCCTAAGACACACTTCCTTGCACACCCCTCTGCCATCTTGACTGGCAACCGGCTGTCCCTCATGTCTCTTTGCTTTTCGTATCTTGTGTGTGAGTCGACCTCGAGTTAGGGTCCTCTAGTCTTCCTCTTTCACTGTTCTGGCATCGTGTTGTGTTGTGTGGTTTTTGGTTTTGTTTTTTTTTAACAATGACAAAGGCAAGGAATGAACCCAATGCCAAACCATTTCACCACTTATGTCTCAGTAGAAACTGAAGGTTGCCTTTTTGGGGGGAGCTAAAGTCAAGGTTTATGGCTCATGAGGGGGAAATCAGCGCTTTGGGTTGTGGGATGGATGAGAGAGAATGAGTAGGGTTTCTCTCTGCCCCTTTGTCCTTTTAAATCCTGACAAACCATGGCTTGAAACTCGTGGACTGTAAAAAAGATATATATATATATATATATACCTCATGCCTGTCTATTTCTCTGAGTCTCAAAAAAAATGTAGGCCTTCTTGGATTTGAGGTGCTTGTGTTTTTTTTTAATCTTGTCTTTTTGCTAAGCTCGTTGAAAAGAAAGAGGTAAATTCGATTGAAAAGGGATGTTTTCACATCTTTGGTTTCTGGAGAATTAGCCCACCCCAAAACTCTGCAGAGATAAGCCTGATTGCCTGGGGTGTGGGGTTTTTGTTTTTTGTTTTTTTTGGGACTGTAAATCTAGCATCACACAATTGAGGTTCCTCAAGGATGCATGGATTGTGTGTAAAGTAAAAGGGAGGCCGGGGAGAAAGTGGGGGATGTAAGCAGAACGTAGAGATGAAGGTAAAAGGGACTCTGTGCCTACTTAACGGATGTCCAGGTCCTAGCAATGCCTGTCAAATCTTAACTATTGCTGTGGGACATATAGACATTGAAGTTACAGCTTCAAAGCTTGGTTCTCGGCCTTGTCGTTTTTCAGAGCTTCTCCTCACACAGGAGAGCAGACTTTGGCCACCACGTTGTGCAAAGGCAATATTTCAGAGCCTGAAAGTGTTCGAATTTGGGTGAACCAGTAGGACCTGGGGACCACCTGCTCTGGTTCCATCCATTCCTTCACTCCTGTTTTGAAAGGGTTGAGAAGCACGGAGAGCCTCTTTTGCTTCCCTCTTCCTGCATCTCAGCCACCACCTTTCTCCTCAGTGGCCTTCCAGAGGTTTAGCTCTGGTGGTTAGCTCCTACTTTGTTGAGGATGTTCTTGCACGCGACAATAAGAAATTGGGTCTCGTTGAGATCCTACTTTGTTGAGGATGCTCCTTGCACACAACAATAATAATTTGGGTGGCGTTAACTAACAATAAATCCAAAAGGGCTGGTCGCTTCCACGACTAAAGAGTATAAACCAGACTTGGCCGAAAGGTCATTTTGCACTGAAAGAAAGCATCGTGTTCTCTGTGATTAGAAAAAATAAATAGAATAATAAATAGGGAGCAGGGCAGCCAATCCTGTCACTAACATCTCCATCTTCTCTTAACCCTCCTCCTTGCCGATCAGAAGAGGACCCAGCCGGAAGGTTGAGCATGCACTGTGTTCCTTCGTTGGATCTGATCGTTGAGGTTCAGAAGCTTGTCGGAAAGCGATCCAGTTTCCCAGGTTGCAAAGCTGGAGAAATCCCTGACGTATATCTCTGGGTGGCTTAAAAGCTATCTTTGCCCCACTGACCTAGCTAAGGATTTAATTGTCTCTGCAGCTTTGCAGGAGATAAGTCTGAATGACACTCTGGGTGAACTGAAGTCTGGAGGTAGACTTATCCAAGGCAAGGCTTTCCTGGAAGTCACTCCTTTTTGGTTCAAGGAGAGCTTTGGGCTCAGATGAGAGGGTGAAGGACCTTGGGAAAATTCTAGGGCTGTGTTTCTGTTCCCCCCCCCACAAAGTCCTCCAATTCCTCCCTGTTGCATTTTATAGGATGGGTCAATAATGGCCTGAAACTCTTCTGCCCTTTGACCCGACATGTAATACAGGACTAATCTGAATGGCATTGACTTTAATCTCCCTCAATTATTATTATTTTTTTCCTAGTCTGTTTTTTTTTCCTTCGTTTTCATTTGCCAGGGGGTGGAAATTGTTCCTTTTGGAATCCTCTGGAGGGCAAAAAAACAGCCCACGTTAGAGAGAGAGAGAGAGAGAAACATTCTGTAACTGGAAGAGAAAAAATAAGTTCTGAGGAAACTAATTTTTTGACTGTTGTTTGGGTGTCTTTTTAGAGCCCTTTTTGGGAGGAATAATACCCAAATTAGCAGAAAAATGAGAGAGCAGGAAGATGATTTGGATGGTCCCACAGGTAGAGACTGGGGGGGGGGGGACTTTAGTTTGTCACTTTCATGTTTCAGGAATTTAACAGTGTGCTGGTGTTAAGACTGACCTGACTTCCAAGACTTGTTTCCAGCTTCCAGAGGGGAGATTGAGGAAGAAAGGGTGGGCTTAAATCATCAATCGCTATATCGGTGTTTCTCAAACCTGGCCCCTTTAAGACCTATGGACTTCAACTCCCAGAGTTCCCCATCAAGCATGGAGAATTCTGGGAATTGAAGTCCACGCATCTTCAAGTAGCCAGGGTTATAAAAAAAAACACTGATGCAAAGCATGGAACTTCAAGGAGGTTTCTAGTCCACATGACTGCGCAGCGAAGGAATATGGAAGCAATATTTGAGAATAGAGTATGGTAGGTGAAGACTTGGTTGAAAATTAAGGCGTCCTGGGTTCAAACTTTAGATCAGATATAGGACTACTTGTGTGGCTTTGAACAATTTGCTAGTTCTTCTAAGCCAGTCCTATTTTTTAGGACAGGGGTCTTCAAACTTGGCCCTTTTATGACTTGTGGACTTCAACTCCCAGAATTCCTCAGCCAGACACGCCTGGCTGAGGAATTCTGGGAGTTGAAGTCCACAAGTCATAAAAGGGCCAAGTTTGAAGACCCCTGTTTTAGGAGGATCAGAAGAGTTAAAAGAGCACCCATTGTGCAATCCTGAGCTCCTTGCAAAATAGTTAAAAAAAACAAATACAAGTTTAGGTCCCAAAAGGTATTCCAGATTAAAAATTGAGAAATAGCATATAGAAGGGCTAATTTGTCACACCTTCAGTAGAAATTAGACAGGAACAGATGTTGAGTTGTTTCCAGGGGCATAGGGTATCAGTTGGCTACAGCTTGGCCTAACTACAGATAACCCTAAGCTAACATTAAACATCATCAGGGTTTTGCATCCTTGAGCCTGAGGCTCTGGTAAAATCCAGAATTTCCAGGGCTCGTTATCAATTGTTCAAGAAAAGTATTGCGGAAAAATATCCCCAAATTGCAGAACAAGATGCCGGTCCCTTTGGTTATTACGATTTGGAGCAGAGGGAAACCAACATCAAGCACAATTGTGTTATCTGGGTAGTGCAGTGTTTCTCACGATCACTGCAACTTTTAAGATGGGTGGACTTCACAACTCCCAGAATTCCGCAACCAGAGCCGGCTGGGAAATTTGGGGAGTTGGAAGTCCACCCATCTTAAAAGTTGCTGAGATTGTGAAACACTGGGATAGAGGATAATCCTTAAAAATTGTAGTATCCTTCAGCTTCTGAGATGGTGCAGTAGACTTCTGTCTACGATGGTGATTTTGGTGCACCGTGTCCGGTTATGTTTTGGAGCAAGTGAACGTTGCTTATTTATTTGAGGGAAAAGGTGAGATTTCTTCACCAGGACCGTGAGGGTCGTAGCTTCCAAAAATGGTGCTCAGCCATCTAAGGTTCCTCTCTCAGTCTTGCCTGATGTCTTCAAGGCATCTCCATGGGTGCAGACCCAACGTATTAACAGTAAGTCAAACAGGTCAGCCCAGGGTGTTAATTTGTAATCCAGGTTTCATAAGAGGAGCCATTCAGGGAAGTTGGACGCTTCTAGACTTCAGTTCTAGATCACCCTTCAGTTCAGGTAGAGAAGAAGGAGAGATCTTCTCAATCCTTGCCCAAAAGCCAGCTGGGTGGAAACTGAGGCCTACATTCTCCACTGGTGACGGGATGGTGTTGTTTGCCATTCCTGAGGTGGCAAGCTAGTTAAGAGGAACGAAGGCAGTTTGGGTGGCATACAACGATACGTCTTCTGATCCAACTTGCTTCTGATTGAGGCCCCCTTTTTTGCATGATAACAATTAGGATCAATAGATTCAAAACCCTGGTGCCACTGTTCGTAGCGGAGAGTGCATTGAAAATGTAGAGCCACCCCAACCATCTTTTCTTTTCTCTTTCAATCCGTGTTTTTCAAACTTGGAATCTTTAAGACAGGTGTCTTCAAATTGGCCCTTTTACGACTTGTGGACTTCAACTCCCAGAATTCCTCAGCCAAGTCCACAAGCAGGGGTCTTCCAACTTGGCCCTTTTATGATTTGTGGACTTCAACTCCCAGAATTCCTCAGTCAGCGTGCCTGGCTGAGGAATTCTGGGAGTTGAAGTCCACAACTCGTAAAAGGGCCAAGTTGGAAGACCACTGCTTTAAGAGGAGTGGACTTCAACTCCCAGAATTCCCCAAGCTGGCTGCGGAATTCTGGGAGTTGGAGTCCACTCCTCTTAAAATGGCCAAGGTTGAAAAAAACTGCTTTCAATGGAGGCGTGGGCACTCTGGGAAGCTTTAATTAATTCCTTTCTTAGCCCCTCCTGTGTTTTTTTCTCTCTCAGGGCTTGCAGCTCGCTGTGTAAAAACTCTTCTTTTTTTTTATTTCCAGGCCAATGCAAGCGACTGTTATTTATTTGATGGGGAGTTGTTCTTGTGTTTACTGCACTTTATTGCAGTTAAAGAACATGTTGCAATGTTCTTATTTTTACTGCAATATTTCTACGGCAAGCAGGTTGGAGAAAAGCGAGTCCCCGTGTCAGTTTTCTGCCCTGAACAAGGAGAAATCTTACAGGTCTCTCCAATATCTTGATCCAAGCCAAAGAATTTATCTTCTCCTTTCATTTTTGTCCTCCTCATGGCTGCCATCGTGTAGAAAAATCCACTAAGCTGTGAATGGGTCTTGTCATCCTGACCCGGTGGTTTTATACCAGGGAGCTGTTTACAAAACTCTTTGTCAGCCTCGTACAGTTTTTCTAAGCTTGGCCCCTTTAAAAGGCGTGTGGACTTCAACTCCCAGAGTTCCCTAGCCAGCATGGAGAATTCTGGGAGTTGAAGTCCACACCTCTTAAAAAGCAACCAAGCTTGAGAAATACTGGAACAGAACTGTGTTTTCCCAAACGGGTTTTCCATGCGCGCAGGCATTGTAGCAAGGCAGCACAAATTGTCGCACTAACTGCTTTGACATAAACCAGGTTTCCATAGTTCCTAGCTTTTTTTTGTTTGTTTTGGATCAGAAACCGGTTTGAATATGCATTAGCAATCCTGGTTCTTCAATCTGAGGGTGAAGGGAAGTACCTTGACCCTGTTCCTTTGGTGGCCTCCAAAATCAGCATTTCTAGGCCTAAAGTAATTACAACTTTGTCCCAGTGAAGTTTCTGTTGGGTCAAACTGATGCATGAAATACAGAAATAGTATCTGGAGATAAAAGTTTGCAGTGTCCTTCTTTCTACCCAACTACTGTATCAGAGGACATTTTCCCAACCCCTTAAATCCTGGTAAAACCTTTGCACCCCAGTAAATCGTCTCTGTTTCACCTCACTACCAAAACACACACTTTATTTTTTTTTTCTCCTTTCCAAAGCGTCTGATTTTTGATCAAATATTAAAGTGGACCAACAACACCAGCTACTGAATTGTGCTTTGTGTAAATGTTACAGTTGGTCTCCTTCCCTGTAGTCTTCACAGTTTGTGGTGCACACGGACACGAACGCACACCCCCTTTCAAAATGAAATCGTCATTTGGGGGTGTGTGTTTTGGGCCCCGAGATAACTGTGTGCTAAATATACATTTCGTAGCATCATTTCATGGGTGGAAGATGAATCACTGTTTTTCTGCTTCCATCTGAGCTCATTTTTTGGCTAAAACTATCTCTTAACCCTGTGTAAAACATTCAGGAATTGTACTTTAAAATAATAAAAAAAATTTTTTTTAAAGAAATAGAGAGCCGGAAAGACATTAGGGGAGAATAAAGGAACAGTTTTAACTTAAAAATAAATAAACTCTGCATGGTGGTGCAGACAAATGATATTATTATTGCAAAGGTATAATGGATATCTTTATCCTTTTCCTAAATGAAGAGACTATATTTCTAATACCAGCCCATCATGTTGGACATCTTTTGTGTTTACAGAACTGTGTATACTTTATACTTTAATATTTAAAATTAAAAAAAATCTCGGTTTTATTTTATCGGTATTTTATTTGTTTGACAATTTCTTCAGGTTTCATTTTGCTTTAGTAATAAATGTTTACTTGTCTGTTTGTTTTTTTTAATGGCCTAATTTGTTTTAAACCGTGTCACACGTTGGCATATTGTACATACTACTTCAGTATTAGAAGGAAAGGAGCATTGTTTTGTCTGATTTACAACCTATGTTGGTGCTCATTTGAAAGAAAAATAAAAAGTTTTCAAATATTAAAAAAAAAAAAAAAAAACCCAGGCGTTTGTCATGATTTTCAGGCGGGAGGGAAGGAAGAACAATTTTGATGTTACCGTTCTGCAAATATGCAGCTAGTCCTCGTTTAGTGACTGTTTGAACTTGCAACAGCGCTGACAAAGTGGCCTGTGACCGTTTTTCACACTTACAACCGTTTGCAGCATTCCCGCGGTCACGTGATCAAAATTCAGAGGCACGGCAACTGACTCATATTTATGACGGTCACAGTGTCCTGGGGGGGTCACGTGATCCCCTTTTGCGACCTTCTGAACCAGCAAAGTCAGCGGGGAAGCCAGATTCACTTAACAACCAGGTTACTAACTGAACAAACTGCAGTGATTCACTTAGCAACTGTGGCAAGAAAGGTTGTAAAATGGGGCAAAACTCACTTAACCACTGTCTCAGCAACAGAAATTTTGGGTTCAATTGTGGTCGTAAGTTGAGGACTACCTGTAATTCATTTTTTTTTTAAACAAAATTACTCCCCAAAGAGTAGAGGGTCTACAAAGGGTCAAAAAAGGCAAGATGGAAGCCCAAATTATCCAGCTGAAGCCCCTTATTAATATTTAGAATAAAAAGGGGCAGGTGTTTGATTGCATGGCTGAGGCTGCCATATTGATTTTTTTGACCCTGTATGAGTATCCTTCCCCAAAGAGTACAGGTAGTCCTCAATTTACGACCGGTTGCTTAGCAGTCAAAGTTATGACAGACATCCCCAGAGGGACTTACGACCCAGTTTTGAACCTCTGATGTTAGACCCGCCCCCTGTGGTCATGTGACTGCATTTTGGGCACTTAACCAGCCTGCTTTGCTTTGCTGTGCCCTGTGGTCACATGACTGCCATTTACGACATTTTCCCTGGAAAGCGTCTAGTCTCTGACAAAAATCACCCCATAGCAAACAAGGGGTTCACTTAACAGCCACAGCATTCACTTTATGATCGCCGTAGTCACTTCACCACCACAGGGAAAAAACGGTCTTAGACTTATATTCATTTCAGTTCATTTCAGTATATTTCTGTTCCCCCTGAAAAGTTTAATTCGCCGCTTCCATCTGTAGAAGGGTGGGGCAAAGATCCCCCTCCTTCTCACTTTCGAAGGCTTTTTATTTCTTGGGGTTTTTCTTTTCCTTTTTTTCCAGATAATCAATTTTTCAAGTAGAAGAGAGAAAAATCACTGTTCTTATCCAATTTCAAACACGTTGTTTACAGTCAGCTTAAATTAGTGCCTTTGGGCTTCGACTGCTTGTAGCTTGGGCTAGACCAGGGGTCTTCAAACCTGGCCCTTTTATGACTTGTGGACTTCCACTCCCAGAATTCCTCAGCCAGCGTGCCTGGCTGAGGAATTCTGAGAGTTGAAGTCCACAAGTCATAAAAGGGCCAGGTTTGAAGACCCCTGGGCTAGAGTTTGAAGTTAAGCTAGCCTTTCGCCTGCTGGTTTCTGGAGGGCTTTTCCCAAACCAATCGGATCGACCACCATCTCTCCACAATCAACGGGATTTCCTTCCTTCTTTGTTGCCTCTACGGGGCAACCTCAGGCCCATTTAGGGTCCCCTAGCAGGCAGAAATCGGCTGTAGGGTGCGGAGCCCCGCAATCCCTCAACATCTGAGCTACTGCGCAAAACCGGAAGCCTTTTTTGCCAGTTGTTAAGCAAGTCACGGCAGTTGTTCAAGTCAATCCTGCGGTCGTTAAGCGACTCTGGCTTCCCCCATTGAATTTGCTTGTTGGAAGCCAGCTGGGTCACAAATGGTGATCACATGACACTGCAACCGTCATAAGTACATGCCAGTTGCCAAGCACCCCAATTTTGATCATGTGACCACGGAAAAGCTTCAATGGTCGTTAAGTGTGAAAAATGGTCATAATTCTTCTTTTTTTTCCAATGCCATTGTAACTTTGAACAGTCACTAAGTAAATGATTGTAAATTGAGGATACCTATATCTGCATATATTTCCTATCTACCGCACTACCACATAGCCCAGGGGTAGGCAACCTTGGCTCTTTTATGACTCGTGGACTTCAACTCCCAGAATTCCTGAGCCAGCATGGCAACCTCTCCATTTCTCCTCAGCATGGCTGGCTCAGGAATTCTGGGAGTTGAAGTCCCCGAGTCATAAAAGAGCCAAGGTTGCCTACCCCTGGCATAGCCAAAGGTAGCACCAGCTGGGGATGATGGGCAGAGTGATCCTGCAGTTACAGAAAATCCAGATGTTATTTCTGATATGACAGCATCTTCACCTCAGAAATCTTTGCAAATGATGGTTTTAATCAGTCCTGTCTCTTGTATGCTGAAAGGAATAAACCAAAAACTATATTCAGTAATTAGCTGACAACTGTAGGGTTGATATGAGCCAGGGTGGACCTCTTTCCACATTGGAAATAACTGTTTCCAAAACCATAGAACCTCACCTTCCTCGTCCCGAGGCTGAATTGTCTTTTTTCAGGCCATCAGTCTGTCTTTGTGCTTTCTCATCTTCTCAGTTGCTTCTTTGTTCCCATGGCAACGAGAAGAAGGACTCCCTCTTTGGGTACCACACTATTTCTATGGCGACGGAAGATACCTCTCCCGAATCCTGCATGGCTTTGTGCAACATTGCTAACAAAAAAAAAAGAAAGGGGGGGGGAGAGGAAAGAATAAGTTTTCCCAAATATTTTGGAGTTCTCCTTCCTTAGCAGGAACATGATGGACTTCAGAAGTCCCTCGTGATGGAAAAAGCAGAAGACGAGAGGACAACCTACAGCCAGGTGGAAGGACTCAGTTATAGCCGTGATGGGAGCACCATTAGACATTCTGAAGGACCAGGTTGGGAACAGATCCTTCTGGACAAAATGGATCTCGGTGTTCCCCAAGAGTTGACGCCAACTTGTTGATACCTAATCTATCAAGAAACCATAATTGTGGTGGCTCGTGGTTATAGGGAAGTTGGAAAATTGGGACACGAGTAGTAATTGAAACAGTTCCATGCTGGTGCCCGCAATCCACTAAGTTGCAAGGTGTCTTGTGTTTTGGCTGATGTGTGACTTTACAGCCAGTTGTGGCTTGTTCAACCAAGAGCAATGTGTAATCACAGAGAGCCAGTTGGGTCTAGTGGTCAAGGCACCAGGCCAGAAACCAGGAGATGGTGAGTTCTAGCCATGCTTTAGGCACCCAAACCAGCTGGGTGACTTTGGACCAAACGCCAGGAGACTCTGAGCGCTAGTCCTGCCTTAGCTATGAAAGCCAGCTGGCTGACTTTAGGCCAATTACTAGGAGACTGGGAGTTCTAGTGCCTCCTTAGCCATGAAAACCAGCTGGCTGACTTTAGGCCAATTACTAGGAGACTGGGAGTTCTAGTCCCGTCTTAGCTAGGAAAGCGAGTTGGCTGATTTTAGGCCAATTACTAGGAGACTGGGAGTTCTAGTGCCTCCTTAGCCATGAAAACCAGCTGGCTGACTTTAGGCCAATTACTAGGAGACTGGGATTTCTAGTCCTGTCTTAGCTATGAAAGCGAATTGGCTGACGTTAGGCCAATTTCTAGGAGACTGGGAGTTCTAGTCCCACCTTAGCTATGAAAGCCATCTGGCTGACTTTAGGCCAATTACTAGGAGACTGGGAGTTCTTGTGCCTCCTTAGCCATGAAAGCCAGCTGGGTGATTTTAGGCCAATCACCAGGAGATGGTGAGTTCTAGTCCCACCTTAGGCATGAAAGCCAGCTGGGCGACTTTGGGCCAGTTAGTGTATCTCAGCCCAGTCCACCTCACAGGTTTATTGTGCAGAAAATAGAAGGAGGAAGGAGTATTAGATATATTCGCTTCCTTGAGTTATTTGTAAAAACAAATAAAAGTGGGGTACAAATAATAAGTGGCACATAAACCGCAAGTCTTCAACCTCCTGAATAATTGGGGACATCAAACGAAGCAGGCAATTTGGACTTTTACTGAAATCCTACAACAACGGTCTTCAAACTTGGCAACTTTAAGACTTGTGGACTTCAACTCTCAAAATTCCTCAGCCAGCCCTGGCTGAGTTGAAGTCCACAAATCTTAAAGTTGCCAAATTTGAAGACCCCTGAACTATAAGCTTGATTTGATTTGATTTGATGGTATAGGTTGGATTAGAAGATCGCCAAGGTTCCTTCTAGTTCTATTCTATTCTGTTCTGTTCTGTTCTGTTCTGTTCTGTTCTGTTCTGTTCTGTTCTAGTCTAGTCTAGTCTAGTCTAGTCTAGTCTAGTCTAGTCTAGTCTACGCACACATTGTGCTGCACAGCTAGCACCTTCTTTAAGCTTCCTGAGTTTTAGGCTCTGTAACAAGATCTAAGTGCTTAATTCTTGGAAATGACAACCAAGCTGTGGAGAAGTTAAAAATGTGTCAACGACAGGTGCAAAGCCTGTTGGGAACCAGTGCAGGGTGAATGGGATGTAATCCTTCCTGGATCTGAAGTAGGGCAATGTGACCACAATAGGTGCAGGAAGTTTTTAAGAAGAGACTGGACAGCCATTTGTCTGAAATGGTATAGGGTTTCCTGCCTGAGCAGGGGGTTGGACTAGATGACCTCCAAGGTCCCTTCCAACTTTATTATTATTATTATTATTATTATTATTATTATTATTATTATTATTATTATTATTATTATTATTATTATTATTATTATTATTATCAGTATCATTATTAATTATTATAATTATAATTATTAATTATTATTATTATATTATTATTATTATTATTATTATTATTATTATTATTATTATTATTATTATTATTATTATTATTATTATTATTATTATTATTATCAGTATCATTATTAATTATTATAATTATAATTATTAATTATTATTATTATAATTATTATTATACGCAAAAAGACCAGGCAGCCCTTCAACTGCAACTGCCATCTTGACTTTTTTGACCTCACCCTACAGTCCCCCACCGTGCTTTCAATTTATTTGGAGATCTTTAGGCCACACTGGTTCTGTTTAGCGGCCGCACTCTCCTTTAACTGACCTTTTAGTTATTTCTGCTGGGCTTCTACTCCTAACATACACCTATCTTGGGGGGGGGAGAAATACTCCAGCCTGCTATTTATACTCAAAAGCCAAACATCTTGTCCAGAAATAGCCCCAGGAACATTAGCACAAGCTCTTGAGATCTTGGTCGTTGGTTATAAAATAGCCTATTATCAGCTGAAGGAAAAGTGCAAATCCAACCACAAAGATATTTAAATATAGCATTGCTGAGTGGAAACGAAACCAGACGGAGTAGAAAGCAGATATTGTATTGTAAACAGATGCTTTAGGTCCACTTAGAATGCGGTTACTGAGTAACCGGTCACATAATCAGATAAAAGAAGGGAGGGGGAATCAACGCCTTAGATGTGGGAAGGGCTGAAAAAGTCATTTTCGCCTCTTATCCCTTTCTCTCCAAACGCCACCAAACAAGAGTGATGTTTTTGTCCCCTGCTGGCTGATGGGCTGCACTTTTTCACAGCTCTGGCTTAAAGTTGCATTTACAAAGTAGATTTCAGTTCAATTAAAATGGAAGACGAAATTAAGTTGAGGTCCTTTGCGGGATTCAGGGATTACTTTATAGAGAGCTCTGTCTACCCCCTTGCCCTCTACAGGCAGTCCTTGACTTACAACAGTTCCTTTAGTGACCGTTCAAAGTTACGTCATTGAAAAAAGTGACTTAGGACCATTTCTCAAATTGACAACCATTGCAGTATTCCCAGTGTCATGGGATCAAAATTCATACTTATGACGGTTGCAGCGTCCCGGGGGTCACGTGATCACCTTTTGTGACCTCCTGACAAGCAAAGTCAATGGGGAAGCCGGATTCACTTAACAACTGGGTTACTAACTGACTTCACAACTGCAGGGATTTGCTTAACAACTTGCGGCAAGAAAGGATGTAAAATAGGGCAAAACTCATTTAACACCTGTCTCGCTTAGCAACAGAAATGTTGGGCTCAGTTGTGGTCGTAAGTAGAGAACTGCCTATGTTCGAAACTCAGAGGGGTTTTCAGCCCAAACTAAAATACTAAACTGAATGAAATAATGGAGAGAGAGAGAGAGAGAAAGAGAGAGGGAAGGGAGAAGGAGATGATCTGCCATCGTTAGGGTCCACATAGGTAGACTTTCTCTAAAGATGATCTGTCCCCAAGCTGGTCCTTCAGGTCTTCAAGTGCCCCCTTCATTGCTGTAACTGATTAATAATAATAATAATAATAATAATAATAATAATAATAATAATAATAATAATAATAATAATAATAATAATAATAATAATAATAATAATAATAATAATAATAATAATAATAATAATAATAATAATAATAATAATAATAATAATAAAAGGTTCATCCCCCATGCCATCCTTTTCTCTTTTCTTCCACTTTTCCCAGCCTTAGAACCTTCTTGAGGGAGTTATTGTAAGTCTTTGTGTAATTAAGTAGGATAATTTGAGGCTGGTGGTTTGGAATTTTGGGTTGTTTGATCATCTCTCCACCATCAATAATTTCTTTTCTTTCTTTCTTTCTTTCTTTCTTTCTTTCTTTCTTTCTTTCTTTCTTTCTTTCTTTCTTTCTTTCTTTCTTTCTTTCTTTCTTTCTTTCTTTCTTTCTTTCTTTTTTCTTCCTTCCTTCCTTCCTTGTTTTGAATTAGTGCCTTTTAAGAATGCCTTCCTTCCTTCGTTTCCTTTCTTCTTTTCCTTTCCTTCTTTCTTTCTTTTCTATCTCTCTCTCCTTTTCTTTCTTTTCCTCCCTCCCTCCCTCCCTCCTTCTTTCTTTCTTTCTTTTCCTTCCTCCATCCTTCCTTCCTCCCTCCCTTTCTCCACCCCTTCTTTCTTTCTTTCTTTCTTTCTTTCTTTTTTCTTCCTTCCTTCCTTCCTTGTTTTGAATTAGTGCCTTTTAAGAATGCCTTCCTTCCTTCGTTTCCTTTCTTCTTTTCCTTTCCTTCTTTCTTTCTTTTCTATCTCTCTCTCCTTTTCTTTCTTTTCCTCCCTCCCTCCCTCCCTCCTTCTTTCTTTCTTTCTTTTCCTTCCTCCATCCTTCCTTCCTCCCTCCCTTCCTCCACCCCCTTCCTTCTTTCTTTCTTTCTTTCTTTCTTTCTTCCTTTCTTTCTTTCTTTCTTTCGTTCTTTCGTTCTTTCTTCCCCTTTTCTTTCTCTTTCTTTCTTTCTTTCTTTCTTTCTTTCTTTCTTTCTTTCGTTCTTTCGTTCTTTCTTCCCCTTTTCTTTCTTTCTTTCTCTTTCTTTCTTTCTTTCTTTCTTTCTTTCTTTCTTTCTTTCTTTCTTTCTTTCTTTCTTTCCCTTTCCTTCCTTCCTTCCTTCCCCTCTTTCTTATTAAGTAAAGAAAGCATGTTTTAGACAAGTAAGTGTAAGAATTGCCTACTTAAATCACACTGGGAGAAAATGTTTCTGTTCCTTGAAGCTGCCAAGTCCTTTTCTCCCAACCCTCCTGTGCCATAAGACTTGATGAGCGACAAGATATATATATCTTTTTTGAAGGAAGGCTTAGGAAGGACGGTGGGGTTTACACGCTCGGGGATCGGGGCCTGAGTTTTACCGCTTAGCCTTCCCCTTCCGCAGCAGGCTGCTCTATCATTAGTCCCTGGGGTCATTTCCCAGCTCCTGATGATGTTTTCAGCAGCACGAGGCGGCTCTGTTTAGCCCACATTTCAAGTCTCCCACGATGCTGCCAGAGATTGCTGTGTTGGAGGCATTCCTGGCACCTAACCCGGTGGCACAGATTCAGAAATTAGATATTGCACGGACAAGGACAGCCAGCATCGCTTAAATGTAGAGCCAATCTTGCAAAGGAGAGGGTGGGAGAGCTTCTGCAACTTGGCGCCCTCCGCAGGTTCTGGAATTTCCAGGCATTCTGCCCTCTGCTAAAAGCGTAAGCCGTAGGACGTGAATGAAAACTCAAACTACAGTGCAGGAAAGGGGATTATTGGACTAACGATTTGGAAGAATTTCCTGTGGGTTTCAGCTGTTCCGTAGTGGAATGAGTGGTCCTGAATAGAAAGGAACTTTCCTTTATTAGAATAGTCACTGGATGCTCTGATCAGTTCTGCTAGGACACTGTAATGATGAGGGGTTGGGATAGGTTCATGGTTCTCAGACTTGGCAACCTTAAGATGGGTGGGCTTCAACTCCCAGAATCCCCCTGCCAGATTGTTTTAAGATGGGTGGACTTCAACTCCCAGAATTCCCCAGCCAGCATGTTTTAAGATGGGTGGGCTTCAACTCTCAGAATTCCCCAGCCAGCATGTTTTAAGATGGGTGAATTTCCATTCCCAGAATTCCCCAGCCAGCATGTTTTAAGATGGGTGGACTTCAACTCCCAGAATTCCCCAGCCAGAAGCTTTAAGATGGGCGGACTTCAACTCCCAGAATTCCCCAGCCAGCATGCTTTAAGATGGGCAGACTTCAACTCCCAGAATTCCCCAGCCAGCGTGTTTTAAGATGGGTGGACTTCAACTCCCAGAATTCCCCAGCCAGCATGTTTTAAGATGGGTGGACTTCAACTCCCAGAATTCCCTGCCAGCATGTTTTAAGATGGGCGGACTTCAACTCCCAGAATTCCCCAGCCAGCATGTTTTAAGATGGGCGGACTTCAACTCCCAGAATTCCCCAGCCAGCGTGTTTTAAGATGGGTGGACTTCAACTCCCAGAATTCCCTGCCAGCGTGTTTTAAGATGGGTGGACTTCAACTCCCAGAATTCCCTGCCAGCATGTTTTAAGATGGGCGGACTTCAACTCCCAGAATTCCCCAGCCAGCATGTTTTAAGATGGGCGGACTTCAACTCCCAGAATTCCCCAGCCAGCGTGTTTTAAGATGGGTGGACTTCAACTCCCAGAATTCCCCAGCCAGCGTGTTTTAAGATGGGTGGACTTCAACTCCCAGAATTCCCTGCCAGCATGTTTTAAGATGGATGGATTTCATACACTGCGATAACCTTTAAGGTCCTTGCCAACCTAGGGAAGAAAGATTGTGAGTTTTGTGTGTTGGGCAATTCATTCAGGATGTTATGGTCAAACCTGAAAGCAACCAACTCACTTTGAAGACAGCCCATAATTTTATTAACATGCATGTAATACATACTGTGGGCTCCCAGCAAACCACCTACCTTTAATTTTTTTTCCCCAGTGACGCAAACAAGGCACCAACTGGTTTTGTGGAAGAATAAAAGGATTTATGGTGCAGCATCAAATCTTGTTTTCACAACTGGAAAGTCAGTCAGTCAAATAAGCTCCATCTGTTGAATTCCTGTCTCTCCTCTCCCAAATCCTTCCAGCATCCTTCATCAAACGAGGGCAACTTCCCCTCTTTCTCTAGCACAGGGGTCTTCAAACTTGTCTCTTTTATGACTTGTGGACTTCAACTCCCAGAATTCCTCAGCCAGGCACGTGTGCCTGGCTGAGGAATTCTGGGAGTTGAAGTCCACAAGTCATAAAAGGGACAAGTTTGAAGACCCCGGCCTAGCATCCTGGTTTGATTTGACCAGATATTCTTCTGTTGAGAGGGAGTGTTGCTTGTGAAACTCTTAGAATCATTCGTTTAGTGGCCGTTCGAAGTTACCACAGCATTGAAAAAAGTGACATGGCTGTTTCTCACGCATCCCCCTGGTCACGTGATCTAAATTCAGAGGCTTGGCAACTGACTCCTATTTATGACGGTCGCAATGTCCTGAGGGGGTCACACACTCCCCTTTTGCGACCTTCTGACAAGCAAAAGTCAATGAGGGAAGCCGGATTCATTTAATGACCGCGTGACTAACTTAACAGCTGCAGCGATTCGCTT
Organism: Azemiops feae; assembly: GCA_023970755.1. NCBI lineage: Eukaryota > Metazoa > Chordata > Lepidosauria > Squamata > Viperidae > Azemiops > Azemiops feae. Next base: position 289,226 of record JALGBA010001165.1, read on the forward strand.
AACAACTGTGGCAAGGAAGGCCGTAACATGGGGCAAAGCTCCCTGTCTTGCTTAACTCCTCTTTTTTCTGTGTCCCACTTTAAACAGTCACGAAGCAAATGGCTGCAAATTGAAGACTCTGTATTCCCTTTTAGATTCCTCTCCCGGTAAAAATATTTAAAGTGTAGGTGGGAAATGCCAGCCTTCAATGTTAATTTAATTGCCAAGATGAAAACAAGGCTCCACCAACATTGATAGGACAAACTGCTAGTATATAAACAGAGAGACAACCCCACTCCCTTCGGGCACTGATGAAGTTCTCTAGTTGGGTCATAAAATGCCTGCAAGAAAACAACCAAGATCAGAGAGCACCAAGGACCCCACATCCATCCATCCATCCATCCATCCATCCATCCATCCATCCATCCATCCATCCATCCATCCATCCATCCATTATCTCTATCTATCTCTATCTCTATCTCTATCTCTATCTCTATCTCTATCTCTATCTCTATCTCTATCTCTATCTCTATCTCTATCTCTATCTCTATCTATCTATCTATCTATCTATCTATCTAATCTATCTATCTATCTATCTATCTATCTATCTATCTATCTATCTATCTATCTATCTATCTATCTCTTTGTCTCCCTCTCCCTCTATCTCTGCCTCTTTATCTCTGTCTGTCTGTCTCTTTCTCTCCCTCCCCCCTCTCTCTCTGTCTCTCTGTCTCTCTGTCTCTCTGTCTGTCTATCTATCTATCTATCTATCTATCTATCTATCTATCTATCTATCTATCTATCTATCTATCTATCTATCTATCTATCTATCTATCTATCTATCTATCTATCTATCTATCTATCTATCTATCTATCTATCTATCTATCTATCTATCTATCTATCTATCTATCACCAACAACAACCTAATCAAAGAACCACTAAGAGCTCTCCTCACCAACACTGACAGGGCAGCCCACCCATATATAAACAGAGAGCAAACCCCCCCTCCCTTCTGGCACTGATAGTGGAACCTAGTTGGGTCATGAAACGTCTGGAAGAAAACCACCCAGCTCAGGGAGCACCAAGGACCCCTCATTTCAACCCTGAGCTACAAACATTCGCTTCTGTTCCGCCGTGCTTAATAGCAGAGTTACGGTGGTCACTTTAAAAGTTGGCAACCACGAAATATCTTTATTTCTGATAATAGTACAATACCAATTGGGCAGATTTACCAACTCTTTTTTTTTTTTTTAATCTTTCTTTCCTTTTAATGTCGGGGCAGACTCCGACAGCTTTTCCTGAAGCACTGATGCACAGACTCCGGCCGTGCCTTATTGCGCAGCTGTTCAAAACTGTGTGTTCTCTTGATGCTCTTTTAAATGAGCAAGCATTATCCCTGATAGTGTCTCTTGGGGAAAAAACACACTCAAGTGTTATTGTAATTAAGCTGAGGTGCTGCTGTAAACGTTTGCTGAGGCCACAGGATACCCCAGAAGAGTGAACCTTGCTGAAATATCTCATTTTCCTTTGCAGAAACCGGGGTTTCTCCTTCCCACCAGGCTAAAGCAGAAGCTGACATACCCCCCCCCCAAAAAAACAAGAAAACCCAACTTATTGCAACGATTTAACCTTTCCAAACACAGAAAGCACAATCCCTCTTTCCATTCAACATCTTGAACCCTTTTCAAAAATAATATGGTTTCAGGAGGCCTTGGGAAAACTGGCGTGGAGAGAGGAAAAATCTCCCCATAACAGCTATTTTTGTTCAAGCTTTTCAAGGGAAAAAAAAAAGTTAAGTATTTATAGCCCAGGAACAGACTTTTTGAATGTCTGCAGTTTGGCTAAGAGACCGATTCGGTTTTCTTGGGGGGGATGTTTCATCTTTGGATCTTATCTGGTGCTGATCTTATCTGGTGCTCCAAGGACGGTGAGTTCTAATCCTGCCTTAGGCATAAAAGCTAGCTGGGTGATTTTGGCCTACTCCCCAGGTGACTTGTGAGTTCTAGTCCTGCCTTATTCATGAAAGCCAGCTGGGTGACTTTGGGCCAGTCATTCTCTCTCAGCCAATCCACCTCACAGGGTTATTGTGGGGGGAAATAGGAGGGGGAAGGGGTATTATGTTTACTGTCTTGAGTTGTTTGTAAAAATAATGACGACGGGGTGTAGAAATTAAAATAAAATAAATAATTAAAGTAAATAAAATAATAAAATAATAAAATTAAAATAAAATAAAATAAAATAAATTATAAGATAAAATAAAATAAAATATAAAATAATAAATAAAACAAAAGAAAACAATAATAAAATAATAAAATAATAAAAAATAAAATAAATAAAATAAAATAAAATAAAATAAAATAAAATAAAATAAAATAAAATAAAATAAAATAAAATAAAATAAAATAAATAAATAAATAAAATAAAATAAAATAAAATAAAATAAAATAAAATAAAATAAAATAAAATAAAATAAAATAAATAATAAAATAAATAAAATATAAAATAAATAAAAGAAAAGAAAACACATAAAATAAAATAAAATATAAAATAAATAAAAGAAAAGAAAAGAAAACACATAAAATAAAATAAAATAATAAAATAATAAATAAATAAATAAATAAAATAAATAAAATAAATAAAATAAAATAAAATAAAATAAAATAAAATAAAATAAAATAAAATAAAATAAAATAAAATAAAATAAAATAAAATAAAATAAATAAAATAAAATAAAATAAAATAAAATAAATAAAATAAAATAAAATAAAATAAAATAAAATAAAATAAAATAAAATAAAATAAGTAAATAAAATAATAAAATAAAATAAAATAAAATAAAATAAAATAAAATAAAATAAATAAAATAAAATAAAATAAAATAAAATAAAATAAAATAAAATAAAATAAAATAAAATAAAATAAAATAAAATAATAAAATAAAATAAAATAAATAAAATAATAAAATAATAAAATAAAATAATAAAATAAAATAATAAAATAAAATAATAAAATAAAATAATAAAATAAAATAAAATAAAATAATAATAATAATAAAATAAAAATAAACCTTTTCCAGACCTGGAACAAGGCCAGCGTCCAATGTTATTACAGCCAAACTCAATAAAAATAGTTTTAGCCTTGGGTGGAGTTGATTTCTCGATCCGGTCTGCCTCGCAGGGCTGATGTGCCACTTATAAGCCACCAGTAAAACATCTCTACTTCATCATCTTCTCGCACAAAGCAGTGCATTATTACAGTATTTTCCTTCGCGGGTGTCCAGAAGCAGTGCTCCCCAAGCACATAATTAAAATGAAACATTTCTTGCACGGAAATAAGTGTTTTGATGTCAGAGTCCTTTCTTGCAGCAATTATTTCATTAATTTGACAGCTTCCCCTGGACAAGCTTTCCTGTGATTTATTCATTCAATTTGGAAGGGAAAACTTAGGTGGGGGAGAGGAAAAGAAGAACAAGCTTTGGAAAAAGTGCAGAGAAGAGCAACTAAGATGATTAAAAGCCTGGAGACAAAAACATAGGAAGAACGGTTGCTGGAATTGGGATTGTCTAGTTTAATGAAGAGAAGGACGAGAGGGGACATGATAGCAGAGTTCCAGTATCTCAGGGGCTGCCCCAAAGAAGAGGGAGTCAAGCTATTCTCCAAAGCGCCTGAAGGCAGGACAAGAAGCAACGGATGGAAACTAACCAAAGAGAGAAGAAACCTAGAACTAAGGAGACATTTCCTGACAGTGAGAACAATTAACCAATGGAACAACCTGCCACCAGAAGTTGTAGGTGCTCCAACACTGGAAGTTTTTAAGAAGAGATTGGACAGACATTTGTCTGGAATGGTATAGAGTCTTCTGCTTGAGCAGGAGATTGGACTAGAAGACCTCCATATGGCAAGCAATAAATTCTGGTTTATGTCCCACAATGGTTGCCCCAAAGGTGCTATTTTCAAGAGGCAACTGGACTTTCTTGTTATTTTTCTTTGAAAATGTTTTGCTTCTCATCCCAGAAGCTTCTTCAACTCTGACCAGATGGTGGGGAATAGAAGGATTTATACTCCTTGCAGACAGCTGGTCCTTTGCCTTCTTTTAGAGAGTCATTGAGGTCACGTGTATATATCATCACGTTTGTCTGTGATATAGGAGAACAAACCCATCAGGACAAGATTCAGCCGTCCATCTGCATTTAAAAGACAAAGGCCACTCTTTCGAAGACAGCAAAGTCCACATTTTGGACAGGGAGGACCGCTGGTTTGAAAGAGGGCTCAAAGAGGCCATCTGTGTCAAAACTGAACAGCCCTCTCTCAACGGAGAGGGAGGGATATGACATCATCTATCTCCAGTCTACCACACGGTCCTTTCCGCAGTTCCAAGAAGGCTCCACACCCATTTGCACCACTCAGCTGACCCTGAGGACACAGGTAAACCTCCATGTGGCCTCAAAGACTCTCTAAAAGAAGGCAAATGACCAGCTGTCTGCAAAGAGTATAAATCCTTCCATTCCCCACCATCCAGTCAGAGCTGAAGAAGCTTCTTGAATGAGAAGCAAAACGTCTTCAAAGAAAAAACAAGGAAATCCAGTTGCCTCTTGAAAAAGCCACTTTGGGACAACCATGACCTGGATGACTGAGAATCTCCATAGACATTCTCACAATGGCTATGTTTGCAAAGCTGCCTTAATCTAGAGCAGGGATGTTCATCCTTGACAACTTCAAGACTTGTGGACTTCAACTCCCAGAATTCCCCAGCCACCAGAGAAAGAGAGAGAGAGAGAGAGAGAGAGAGAGAGAGAGAGAGAGAGAGAGAGAGAGAGAGAGAAACCTGATTTATATGCTCCTTAACCTCCCAGGCTTCTGTATTCTGGAAAATTGCCCTCTTTCAATCCCAATTTTGTCCACATCCTTCGAAACCCCTCACCCTTTTATTTTCTTTTAAAAAGTAGCTAAAATAATGCACTGGTAAAGCCATCTGGACGTTGCTCTCCAACTGAGTAAATATTACTTTAGGAAGAGGGAAATGTGGTCCGAGCTTCATTTCTTCACAAGCACCTAAGATGTAAATACAACATAAATTTCCTTACTGGAAACACAATGTTTAGTTTCTTCTGGATGCTGAAAGCAGCATATATATATTAACCTTCAAGAGGGCAGAATCCTATTTCAATTCAGCAACGTTCAGCCAACAGAGTCAGAAAAAGCCTCTGAAATGGGCTCTAGCCTTTTTAACGGCAGCCGAGCCCAAAATTTCTCTTGCTGATCAAGACAGTTGGGAAATGGGTTTTGCCCCATTTGACGACCTTTCTTGCCACCGTTGTTAAGCGAATCACTGCAGATGATACGTGAGTAACACGGTTGTTAAGAGAATCTGGCTCCCCCATTGACTTTGCTTGTCAGGAGGGTCCCAAAAGGGGATCACGTGACCCAGATTGGGGAGCCTTGGTTTATGGGGTCTCCTTGCTTTCTCATACAGGTAGCCCTTGACTTACAGCCATTCGTTTAGTGACTGTTCGAAGTCATAACAGCACTGAAAAAAGCGATTTATGAACATTTTTCACACGACAGTTCCAGCCTCCCCACGGTCACATGATCAAAATTCAGCTGCTTGGCAACTGACTCATATTAATAATAATAATAATAATAATAATAATAATAATAATAATAATAATAATAATAATAATAATAATAATAATAATAATAATAACAACAACAACAACAACAATAACAACAACAACAACAACAACAACAACAACAACAACAACAATAATAATAATAATAATAATAATAATAATAATAATAATAATAATAATAATAATATAATAATAATAATAATAATAATAATAATAATAATAATAATAAATAATAATAATTAAAGTTGGAAGTGACCTTGGAGGCCAATCTAGTCAACCCCCTGCTCGGCAGGAAACCCTATACATTTCAGACAAATGGCTGTCCATCTCTTCTAACAACTTTCAGTGTTTTTGGAGCATTCACCGCTTCTGGAGGCAGTGTTTCACTGGTTTAATTGTTCGTAACTTTCGGAAGTTTCTCCTTAGTTCTAGTTGCCTTCTCTCCTTGATTGTTTCCATCCGTTTGCTTCTTGTCCTGCCTTCAGGCGCTTTGGAGAATAGCTTGACTCCCTCTTCTTTGGGGCAGCCCCTGAGATATTGGAAGACTTGCTATCATGTCCCCCCTCGTCCTTCTCTTCATTAAACTAGACATACCCAATTCCAGCAACCGTTCTTTATATGCTTTAGCCTCCAGTCCCCTAATCATCTTTGTTGCTCTTCTCTGCACTCTTTCTAGAGTCTCAACGTCTGTTTTACATCGTGGTGACCAAAACTGGGTGCAGTATTCCAAGTGTGGCCTTACCAAGGCCTTGTAAAGTGGTATTAACACTTCTCGTGATCTTGATTCTATCCCTCTGTTAATGCAGCCTAGCACTGTGTTGGCCTTTTTGGCAGCTGCAGCACACGAATGGCTTATAACGGTTGCAGTGTCCTCCTGAGGTCATGTGATCCCTTTTTGCAACCTTCTGACAAGCCAAGTCAATGGGGGGGGAGCCAGATTCACTGAATAGCTGTGTGACTAAGTTAACAACTGCAGGGATTCACTTAACCGTGGCAAGAAAGATTGTAAAACGGGGCAAATAAGCGTCTTGCTTAGCATTGGAAATTTCGGGGTCAGCTGTGGTCATAAGTTAAGGTCTACCTGTAATGGCCTTTTTTTGCCCCATGCCAAAAAATAATTATGGTAAGAGAAAACACCAATGCTTTCAAATGCTTTTAACAGGACGCTTTTTTTCAAAAAAAAAAAAAAAAAGCAGGAACAAATAGCCAGGTTAATATTTCATTAGATGGATTGATTTTAAAAACCTTGCCAGGCTGTCTTATCCTTATTGGCACGCCAGGAAACAGAACTGGGCAACGTTAAGATGTGTGGACTTCAACTCCCAGCATTCCCCAGCCAGCGAGAGGAATTTACTGGGTGGGAAAATCCCGTTTGAGAAATACCGCTACAGTGGTCTTCAAACTTGGCAACTTTAAGACTTGTGGACTTAAACTCCCAGAATTCCTCAGCCAGCCCTGGCTGGCTGAGGAATTCTGGGAGTTGAAGTCCAGAAATCTTAAAGTTGCCAAGTTTGGAGACCCCTGTACTGCTAAATGCAGGCCAGACTTACTTGTCTGCATGTAGTCTTAGATGTCATGGTTTCGACAGATGAAACTTTTCAAAAGAACTTCGAGGCATTGTTCACCTTAAAGAATCTTTTATTCGAGAAACAAAGTATTGGCACTACATAGTTGCAACCAGAAACTAAATTCCCCTCCCCTGGATACAAAGTAACAAAATACAATTCCCTCCTCCAATTAACAGTCATAAATCACATTCCCCAATTAGCTTGAAGCACGGGCTTCCTCCCCAGCCCTCCAGCCCGCCAAAACACTATCAGCTCTGGGCCCAATGACCTTGGGTTCCCACAGCTGAGTTATTATTGTTATGGCTAGCTGGACTCTCATCCACATCCCCCCTCCCAGCAGCAACTAATTCTAAAAGCAATAGAGAAAATGGCTGCATTTCCATCTGTTGTCAAAGCAAGAACATCCGATGTTAGCAGCGTTGACACTAGAGACTTATGACCTCAATTCAGCCCAAAATAAACAGCTAAGTGAGCTTTGCCACATTTTCTGACCTTTCTTGCCACAGTTGTTAAGTGAATCTCTGCAGTTGTTAAGTTGGTTATACCTCTGCTTCACGAGATTGTCCTGTGCTCTGGAACAGAATTGGAACGGATCCGAATTGGCTTCTAATTTATTAATTTATTCATTTGTATTCTGCCTTTATTGATTTTACAAAGAACTCAAGGTGACAAAGATATCCAACACACTTTCCTCCTCCTATTTTTCCCACAACAACAACAACCCTGTGAGGTGGCTTGGGCTGAGAGAGAGAGCAAGTGGCCCAAAGTCACCCATCTGGCTTTCATGCCTAAGGCGGGACTAGAACTCTCTGTCTCCTAGTGATTGGCCCAGAGTCTCCCAGCCTTCTTTCGTGCCTAAGGTGGGACTAGAACTTACCGTCTCCTGATGATTGGCCAGAGTCTCCCAGCCTTCTTTCGTTTCTAAGGCTGGACTAGAACTCATGGTCTCCTAAAGACTGGCCCAGAGTCACCCATCTGGCTTTCATGCCAAAGGCAAGACTAGAACTCACCGTCTCCTGGAGATTGGCCCAGAGTCTCCCAGCCTTCTTTTGTGTCTTAGGCAGGACTAGAATTTATCGTCTCCCGGTGATTGGCCCAGAGACTCCCAGCCTTCTTTCTCTGCCTAAGGCAGGAATAAAACTCACCGTCTCCTGGAGATTTGGCCCAGAGTCTCCCAGCCATCTTTCGTGTCTAAGGCGGGACTAGAACTCACCATCTCCTGGAGAGTTACTGTAAGGACCTACCTCAGCTAAGCCACCCAAGAAAGCAGAAGTCTTGAAACAGGCATTGTCTCAAAAGGAACTTTTATTAGGGGCTAGTGACAGCAGGGAATCAAGGCGAGGTCTGGAGAAAATCCCACGCAAGCAGTATAATTAAAGCAATATCCAATACTCCTCCCCCCCAGGATCCGTTTGAATTCCAGCCAATCCACCGGTGGCATTGTGTTTTGGTTACTGGCTTCCTTCTGGCTCCAAGCGCAACTGTCTCTCAGATAAAGATGATACATTCCTTCTCCTGGGGGAAGGGTACAATAGCAAGACAGTGCAAAGCATCCCCAAAGCATCCCCCTGCCCAACAGAATGGCAGGCCCCAAAGAAGGTTTCCAGATTCAGGAAGAGGCATAGGGAAACAATGTATTTCTTTGGGGACCTGACAGTCACCTAGCCTTCTTTCATGCCTAAGGTGGGACTAGAACTCACCGTCTCCCGGTGATTGGCCCAGAGTCACCCAGCCTTCTTTCATGTCTAAGGCGGGACTAGAACTCACCGTCTCCTGGTGATTGGCCCAGAGTCACCTAGCCTTCTTTCATGCCTAAGGCGGGACTAGAACTCACCGTCTTCTGGTGATTGGCCCAGAGTCACCTAGCCTTCTTTCATGCCTAAGGCGGGACTAGAACTCACCGTCTCCTAGTGATTGGTCCAGAGTCACCTAGCCTTCTTTCCTGCCTAAGGCGGGACTAGAACTCACCGTCTCCTGGTGATTGGCCCAGAGTCACCTAGCCTTCTTTCATGCCCAAGGTGGGACTAGAACTCACCGTCTCCTAGTGATTGGCCCAGAGTCACCCAGTCTTCTTTCGTGTCTAAGGCGGGACTAGAACTCACCGTCTCCTGGAGATTGGTCCAGAGTAACCCAGACTTCTTTCGTGTCTAAAGCGGGACTAGAACTCACCGTCTCCTGGAGATTGGCCCAGAGTCACCCAGACTTCTTTCATGCCTAAAGTGGGACTAGAAATCATCCTCTCTGATCTCACAGTTTCTATCGGGTGCCTTAAACAAGTCTGGTTTTTAAAAAAAAACAAAAAAAACTTCAAATCAGTCAATAAAAATTTTGGCTGCGTGATGGAACTATTGCTTTGTTGTTCCCCACTACATTTTCAAATCTTTGCTCTACCCAGGCACGACGACTGATTCAGAAGACGGTGAAAAAGAAAGTTAAAAAACAGAGATTAAAAATAGCTGCCAACGAGAAATTGCCTTGGATCTCCTTGGCTGGATTTGCAGCCTTTTCCCAAGGCTCCTAGCTTGATGGCTTGATTAAACTCTAATCTATGTGATAATTAAGAAAAGCCTTTCCAGTGTTTTTGAAAAATAACTTGGAAACTTTAATGGAATTGCACACATAGCAGGAAAGGTTTGTAGCATCTGGCATGAAAGAAAAACAAAACAAAAACAATGTACTGGTAGTCCTCAATTTACGACCACAATTAGAAGTGGCACTTCTGTTGTTAAGTGAGACAGTCATTAAGTGAGTCTCACCCAATGTTATGACTTTTTTTGCCACAGTCATTAAATGAATCCGGCTTTCCCCATTGACTTCGGTTGTTGGAAGTTGGCCTGGAAAGTCACAAATGGAGATCATATGACCTCTGGACATTGCAACCGTCATAAATACGTGCCGGTTGTGAAGTGTCCAAATGTTGATCACATGACTTCAATCGTCGTTAAGTCTGAGGCCAGGTCCTAAGTCACTTTTTTCAGCGCTGTTGCAACTTTGAACAGTTGCTAAATGAATGGCCACATGTCAACGACTGCCTGTTTCAACCAGAGTAACAAAGGAGCTCTTGCTGGTATAAAAACCTAGACATATCCTAGAGGTCATCTAGCTGAACCCGCTACTTGAGAAGGACCGCCATCTTTTTAGGTCAGTGGCTTGAAAAATGCCTTATGTTTGGAGGGGGGGGCATTACATCATCGACACCCATCCTTTCAACTTCCAGAGGCTATGGGAAGCAAGTCATTTATGAAGGGTTTACTTTTGTTATGAACATTATTTTCATTTAGATCAAGGGTGTCCAACCTCGAGAATTTTAACACTTATGGACTTCAACTCCCAGAATTCCTCAGCCAGCACGCTTTGAGATATATGGACTTCAACTCCCAGAATTCCTCAGTCAGCACGCTTTGAGATATATGGACTTCAACTCCCAGAAGTCCTCAGCCAGCACGCTTTGAGATATATGGACTTCAACTCCCAGAAGTCCTCAGCCAGCACGCTTTGAGATATATGGACTTCAACTCCCAGAATTTCTCAGCCAGCACGCTTTGAGATATATGGACTTCAACTCCCAGAATTCCTCAGTCAGCACGCTTTGAGATATATGGACTTCAACTCCCAGAATCCTCAGCCAGCACGCTTTGAGATATATGGACTTCAACTCCCAGAATTCCTCAGTCAGCACGCTTTGAGATATATGGACTTCAACTCCCAGAATTCCTCAGTCCAGCAGATGCTTTGAAACATATGGACTTCAACTCCCAAAGCTGGCTGGGGAATTCTGGGAGATGAAGTCCACACGTGTAAAACTGGCTAAGTTTCAGAAAGACTATTTTCCCAGACACCCCTTCACGTCTTCTCCATTTTATCCAATGCCCCCAACTGTTCCTCACTGATTTTTCTTTCCAGGCCCCTTATGATTTTCCCTGCTGTTCCTGGACAGGCCCCAGTTTGCCAGCTTCCTCCCTAAAAGGTGATGCCAAGAAAAGGATGGAATATTTGGTGTGTCCTGAAGCCGATGGCAGGTAAGAGATTCTGCCTTTTCATTTTTGCAGAACGCTTTGAAGTTCTGCTGACCGTGGCAACTGCTTTGACTTAAATCTCCCCTCCCTACTCGGTTGCAAGGCCTCCTCTGCTAAAAAGCTTTTTGAAGGCTGTTTAATTATTGAATTAACCACTGGAGTGGAAAGCCGAGGTGCATTAATTCTACAGCTATAATTAGCTGCGCCTCGACAGGGGTGCAAGCCAGCGCACTCACCTCTGCCCCGTCTTCCCCCTTCAGGTGCAAAAGCTGATGTAAAAAAAAAATCTATTTAAAGGATGTTATTTCTCAACCTGCATCTCTCCATAAATTAGTTCATACAAAGAGAGGTTATGCCCGCCGGTGACTCATTTCCTAGCGGTCTGCAAAGGGCAAGAAAGCAAAATGTTTTATTCCGAGCTTGCTCAATCCTTCGAGGGCCACGTAAACGGGGGAGACCCAGATCAGAAACAACACGGATTTAAATTTAAATGACATTTCACAGCCGTTCACGACATGCGTTCAGACAACTGAGCCAAACAACACCTACTAGCCCCAGGGCTAATTTTAGTTACGTTGACGTTTGCTTTTGGGTGGGCTACTGTGGTCTGTGGGTTGCAGAGTTTATTTATGGTTTAATGTTGCACCTTTTTTTACCAATGCAAGAAAAGACCTAAATTCAGGGATAGCTTTCTCGGCTTTTTTCTTGGGGCAAAGTAATTCCAGTATTTTGAATTCTTAAAGAAAGATAATAGATAGATAGATTAGATAGATAGATAGATAGATAGATAGATAGATAGATAGATAGATAGATAGATAGATAGATAGATAGATAGATAGATAGATAGATAGATAGATAGATAGATAGATAGATAGATAGATAGATAGATAGATAGATAGATAGATAGATAGATAGATAGATAGATAGATAGATAATGGATGGATAGATAGATAGATAGATAGATAGATAGATAGATAGACAGACAGACAGACAGACAGACAGACAGACAGACAGACAGACAGACAGACAGACAGACAGACAGACAGACAGATGTAGCATTGTTCCAATATTTCAGGGGCTATCACAAAGAAGGGGGGGTCAACCTTTTCTCCAAAGCCCCTGAAGGCAGGACAAGAAGCAACGGATGGAAACTGATCAAGGAGAGAAGCAACCTAAAACTAAGGAGGAATTTCCTGACAGTGAGAACAATTAACCGGTGGAACGGCTTGCCACCAGAAGCTGTGAATGCTCCAACACTGGAAGTTTTTAAGAAGAGATTGGATAACCATTTGTCTGAAATGGTATAGGATTTCCTGCCTGAGCAGGGGGTTGGACTAGAAGACCTCCAAGGTCCCTTCCAACATCATCATCATCATCATCATCATCATTGATAAGCTAGTCAAGGTAATCAAATAAGAGATGATCAGTAGTTTATTTGATCGATCTCCCTCCTAATCTCCCAAACGTCCTCTAGATCCAGAACATGGATTCATTCAGTTGCTGATTCAGTCCCAATCAAGACAATACAAGTAGTAATGCTGTGAATATTTATTTGGGATATCGTTTCTCTTCAATTGCTAAAAATCCATTATGGATGGTTCCAGGTTTGATTCCAGGAAGCCTTTACCAGGAGTCCTCGACTTACAACCATTCCATTTAGTGACTGTTTGAAGTTACCACTGCACTGAAAACAAGGACCACTTTTCAAGACCGCTGCAGTCTCCCCATGGGGAATCAAGCAGCCGTTCAGTGAATCTGGCTTGCCCCATTGACTTTGCTTGTTGAAAGCTGGCTGGGAAAGTTGTAAAGGGTGATCACATGATCTTGGGATGCTACAACTGTCATAAGTACATGCCAGTTGCCAAGCACCTGAATTTTGATCACATGACTCTAGGGATGCTGCAGTGGTCATAGGTGTGAAAACCGGTTCTAAGACATTTTTTTTTCAATGCCGTTGTAACTTCAGACACTAAACCAGGGGTCTTCAAGCTTGGCCACTTTAAGACTTGTGGACTTCAACTCCCAGAATTCCTCAGCCAGCCTGACTGGCTGAGGAATTCTGGGAGTTGAAGTCCACAAGTCTTAAAGTGGCCAAGTTTGAAGACCCTTGCACTAAACCAGGGGTAGGCAACCTCGGCTCTTTTATGACTCATGGACTTCAACTCCCAGAATTCTGGGAGTTGAAGTCCATGAGTCATAAAAGAGCCGAGGATGCCTACCCCTGCACTAAAAGATTGGTTGTAAGTCAAGGACTACCTATAATATCAAATCCACCAATAGGGCAAACTTAAAATATCACCAAGTCTGTCCATGTTCCCAAACTCTCAAATCATAAATGTAGCCAGTCTGCCATCTACAGGTGTTTCTTGGAACTGTAACTTGGAAGTCAGAATAACAGGAGAGAGTTGGAAGGGACTTTGGAGGTCTTCTAGTCCAACCTCCTGATCAAGCAGGAGACCCTATACTATTTCAAACAAATGGTTGTCCAATCTCTTCTGAAAAACCTCCAGTGATGGAACACCTATGAAGAGAAGGACCAGGGGTGACAGGATAGCAGTCTTCCAGTATCTCAGGGGTTGCCACAAAGAAGACGGAGTCAAGCTACTCTCCAAAGCACCTGAAGGCAGGACAAGAAGCAATGGATGGAAACTAAGATTGGACAACCATTTGTCTGAAATGGTATAGGATTCCCTGCCTGAGCAGGGGGTTAGACTAAAAGACCTCCAAGGTCCCTTCCAACTCTGATTCTATTCTATTCTATTCTATTCTATTCTATTCTATTCTATTCTATTCTATTCTATTCTATTCTATTCTATTCTATTCTATTCTATTCTATTCTCTATTCTCTATTCTCTATTCCATTCCATTATTCTATTCTATTCTATTCTATTCTATTCTATTCTATTCTATTCTATTCTATTCTACTCTACTCTACTCTACTCTACTCTACTCTACTCTACTCTACTCTACTCTACTCTACTCTACTCTACTCTACTCTATTCCTATTCTATTCTATTCTATTCTATTCTATTCTATTCTATTCTATTCTATTCTATTCTATTCTATTCTATTCTATTCTATTCTATTCTATTCCATTTCATTTCATTTCATTCCATTCCATTTCATTTCATTCCATTCCATTCCATTCCATTCCATTCCATTCCATTCCATTCCATTCTATTCTATTCTATTCTATTCTATTCTATTCTATTCTATTCTATTCTATTCTATTCTATTCTATTCAACTTCTGAAGGCAGGTTGTTCCACCAATTAATTGTTCTCACTTCAGGAAATTTCTCCTTAGTTCTAGGTTGCTTCTCTCCTTCATTAGTTTCCATCTGGCTTGGAAGAAGATTCTTCTCTTTTTTGCATCCTGTTTTTGAATGACGGAGATGGAAGTGTCTCTTTAATAACACTAGCAATAGCACTTAGACTTATACACCGCTTCGCAGTGCTTTACAGCCCTCTCTAAGGGGTTTACAGAGTCAGTGTGTTTCCCCCCAAAATCTGGGTCCTTCTTCCTACCTGGATTACTTTTCTCCAACCCACCCAACTTTAGGGAGATGATGGAGTAAAGGACTTGCAGCTCCACTTAATTTTTCAACAAGAATTACAGTCATCAGCTTTTAAAAACCGGAGTAATACACTCTCCTATAGATTTTTCATAGTTGAAATATTATTTGATTGAATCAGCAGCAGGGATCTTGCAAGGCAATAAGGCATACTGTGGTTTGTTCACTTAACAACAACAACAACAACAATAATAATAATAAAGTTGGAAGGGACCTTGGAGGTCATCTAGTCCAACCCCCTGCTCAGGCAGGAAACCCTATACCATTTCAGACAAATGGCTGTCCAATCTCTTCTTAAAAACTTCCAGTGTTGGAGCATTCACTGCTTCTGGAGGCAGGTTGTTCCACTGATTAATTGTTCTAACTGTCAGGAAGTTTCACATTATAGTGTAACGTGAACTTAGTGGCTCAATTCACACAGATTTGAGAAGGTGGGCTTCAACTCCCAGAATTCCCTGGTCAGCATGATTTAAAATGGGTGGACCAACTCCCAGGATACTGGCTGGGGAAGTCCACACTCAAAGTTGCCAAAAGATTGAGAAATGATTGTGTGAATCGCTTAACAACGGCTGTGATTTGCTTAAACAGCCGTGGTACAAAGGTTGTAAAAGCATGCTGGCTGGGGAATTCTGGGAGTTGAAGTCCACACATCTTCAAATTACCAGCTTTAAGAAACATGGCCCTTGGGGTGATAGCAAAAAATATATCCTTTTGTGCCCTCTAGTGGTCAATCAATAATTTTGCAGCTCTTTTGTGGCTGTCTGTGGTGAGCATTAAAACCATATCGAGCAAAGCACTTTATGACTTAAGGTGGTGTGTGAATGCATTCTTTATGGCCTGGTCAACAAACCCTGGCTAAAATAAACCGTGATCTAGAATAAGGAATGAACCCAGAGCACCGTTTGCAATGCAGGAGGAAGGGGGAGCAGTGGAGGGGAAGCGGGAGGATGGCGATGGAGGAGGAGGAGGAGGAGGAGGAGGAGGAGGAGGAGGAGGAAGAAGAAGAGGAAGAGGAGGAGGAGGGGTTCTCGGAAAGTAAAGACAATCTGGAATATCTGTTTAACAGAAAATTAGCTGAGAAAATGCAAGGTTTGATCAGAACAAGTGTTTAATCCTGCCCCTCATTTTTAGCATCCTTAAATCCCTCAGGAGGACATGTGACAATCAGAGAAAATATAATAATAATAATAATAATAATAATAATAATAATAATAATAATAATAATAATAATAATAATAATAATAATAATAATAATAATAATAATAATAATAATAATAATAATAATAATAATAATAAAAGTTGGAAGGGACGTTGGAGGTCATCTAGTCCAACCCCCTGCTCAGACAGGAAACCCTATACCATTTCGGACAAATGGCTGTCCAGTCTCTTCTTAAAAACTTCCAGTGTTGGAGCATTCACCGCTTCTGGAGGCAGGTTGTTCCACTGGTTAATTGTTCTAACTGTCAGGAAGTTTCTCCTTAGTTCAAGGTTGCTTCTCTCCTTGATCAGTTTCCATCAGTTTCCAGCTTCTGAGGAGGCATAAAGTAGTTTCATTCAGAATAGCCAAGATCCAAATCTCATTTCCCCACAAAGATATTTGTTCACACATATCAGTACATCCCACAAAAGGAATTGATATTAGGGATCTGTCATGGTTCCGACAGATGAAACCCTTCAAAAGAACTTCGAGGCATTGTTTACCTTAAAGAATCTTTTATTCGAGAAACAAAGTATCAGCACTACATAGTTGAAACCAGAAACTAAATTCCCCTCCCCTGGATACAAAGTGCAATTCCCTCCTCCAATAAACCGTCATAAATCACATTCCCCAATTAGCTTGAAGCGCCGGCTTTCTCCCCAGCTCTACAGCCCGCCAAAACACTATCAGCTCTGGGCCCAATGACCTTGGGTTCCCACGGCTGAGTTATTATTGTTATGGCTAGCTGGATTCTCATCCCTATTCCCCCTCCCAGCAGCAACTAATTCTAAAAGCAATAGAGAAAATGGCTGCATTTCCATCTGTTGTCAAAGCAAGAACATCCGATGTTAGCAGCGTTGACAGGATCATGTCATAAGATAGCTCATATAGAATAGCAATTGCAATAGTACTTATATACCGCTTCCTAGTGCTTTAAAGCCCTCTCTAAGTGGTTTACAGAGTCAGCCTATGGCCCCCAACCATCTGGGTCCCCATTTTACCGATCTCGGAAGGATGGAAGGCTGAGTCAACCTGGAGCTGGTCAGGATCGAACTGCTGGCAGTTGGCAGAATTAGCCTGCAGTACCGCATTCTGACCACTGCACCACCATGAGAAGGAAGGAAGGAAGGAAGGAAGGAAGGAAGGAAGGAAGGAAGGAAGGAAGGAAGGAAGGAGAAAAGGGAGAGAAGGAAGGAGGAAGGGAAGGAGAAAACGGAGGAAGAGAAAGAAGGAAAGGAAGGAAGGAAGCAATAGCAATAGCACTTAGACTTATATACCGCTTCACGGTGCTTTACAGCTCTCTCTAAGCGGTTTACAGAGTCAGCCTATGGCCCCCAACAATCTGGGTCCTCATTTTACCGACCTCGGAAGGATGGAAGGCTGAGTCAACCTTGAGCCGGTGAGAATCGAACTGCCGAACTGCAGGCAGCCGGCAGTCAGCAGAAGTAGACTGCAGTACTGCATTCTAACCACTTCACCACCATAGCAGTAAAAACCTTGAAGGACATCCTAGCACAGTGATGGTGAACCTTTTAGAGACTGAGTGCCCAAACTGCAACCCAAAACCCACTTATGCATCGTCGGGTGCCGGGTGGGTGTGCCCATTGGCTGGGTGTGGCCCATTGGCTGGGTGTGGCTGCGGTGGTAACGGCAGACTGGGTGAGACTAAAAAGTTCAATCAATCAATTCCAACTTTTCAAGATCTTTTTTTTTCCCACAAGAAGTTGAAATTGACTGATTGATTGAACCTTTTTTTTTTTTGCACACGGCAGCGGAGGCCTAAAGCGAAAAGGTTTTATAAAACCCAGCTGAAGGCCTAGGACTGGGGTAATGGCGCGCGTGCCCACAGAGAGGGCTCCGAGTGCCGCCTCTGGCACCCGTGCCATAGGTTCGCCACCACTGTCCTAGCGGGAAGCTTAAGAATCAAAGCACTCCCAAAATTCAGGATTCTATCCCATCTTTAAATAAAAATATCAAGGCCTCTGTTCTCAGATCCTTCTCCCTTTTCCAGGCAACCTGATTATCCTGGGATTGTTATAGGAACTTGGAACCTTTCCCCTCAGGGTGAGGTCATAAAAGCATGTTTACACACCACACAGGCTAAGCAGTGATGTACAAACCCATTTCATATTGGGCCTCCTGAGCTACAACGGAGAGCCTGGGAAATAGGGAGGACATAAGTCAAATGTTCCCTACCAAGAGAATAGCCAGGAAAAAAGAAAGTGCAGAAAGAGAGGAGGAGAACAACGAGGCCTACCAGGTCCAGGTATTTTTTTTTTTTAAAAAAATGTATGTTTGGATGTGTTTGCACACACATACAGTCTTTCCTTCCCCCCCCCCTTGGAAAATAATCTCACAGAACTATCCCACATAAGATAAACAAAATCAAACTTTATTTTAAAAACAGATCAATGTGTAACTCTGCCTTTTTAACTGCAAGTATTAAAAAGTAGGTATTCAGTGTGGAAAAAGATCATTATCAAGCTGTCCATACCATACAATGGGTTGCAAATTAGTTAAGAAAAAGATTCAAGGGAAAATGTAACATTCCCAAAAGACCATAAAGTAGATGTGGTCTCCTGCAAAGGAAGAGAAAAAAAAAAGGCTGGTGCGGGTCCAAAATATTAAATGTCATAGGAAGGGTCCAATCATATGTGTATGTTTGTGTGCATTTGTGCACACATCATTTGAAATAACGTGGGAGCCTGAAATTAAACACCAGTCCATAACTTGTACAGAGATATAAAGAAAATGAAACTTAGCATAGTAAACAGAAATTAAGCAAATTAAGAAATTCCTTCCCTCCCTCCCTCCCTCCCTCCCTTCCTTCCTTCCTTCCTTCCTTCCTTCCTTCCTTCCTTCCTTCCTTCCTTCCTTCCTTCCTTCCTTCCTTCCTTCCTTCCTTCCTTCCTTCCTTCCTTCCTTCCTTCCTTTCCTTTCCTTTCCTTTCCTTCCTTCCTCCCTTGCCACGGTGGCACAGTGGTTAAAATGCGGTATTGCAGGCAGACTCTGCCCACTGCCAGCAGTTCGATCCTGACCTGCTCAAGGTCGACTCAGCCTTCCATCCTTCCGAGGTCGGTAAACGAGGACCCAGATTGTTGCGGGCGAGATGCTGGTTCTGTAAACCGCTTAGAGAGGGCTGTAAAGCACTGTGAAGCGGTCTATAAGTCTAAGTGCTATTGTTATTCTTCCTTCCCTCCTTTCTTCTTTCTCTCCCTCCCTTTTCTCCTTCCTTCCTTCCTTCCTTCTTTCCTTCCTTCCTCCCTCCTTCCCTCCCTCCCTCCCTCCCTTCCTTCTTTCCTCCCTTGCCATGGTGGCACAGTGGTTAAAATGCGGTATTGCAGGCAGACTCTGCCCACTGCCAGGAGTTCAATCTTGACCTGCTCAAGGTCGACTCAGCCTTCCATCCTTCCGAGGTCGGTAAAACGAGGACCCAGATTGTTGCAGGCAAGATGCTGGTTCTGTAAACCGCTTAGAGAGGGCTGTAAAGCACCGTGAAGTGGTCTATAAGGCTAAGTGCTATTGCTATTCTGATTTTGATTCTGGTTATGATTGAGTCGCCAGTATTTGCCAAGTTCCTAACAGGAGAAGCGCTTAATCCATTTCAGCCTTAGGTGTCTCTATGGGCCGAAAGGCTTAAGGGATCTTTTGTTTGATGGTTGGTGGGTTCACAACAGTTGTAGTCGGGGTTTGTGAGTGGAGTGGGTGACCAGGAGAGGAGGGGGTGGCAGGTGGGCCCTTTTGTCTCCCAGTTGCTAAGGAAGGAATGACAAGGAGGAGAGATTCAGTTCCCAAGACAGAAGGAAGATCGGGTTCCAGAGAGGCATCCGGACATCAGACTGAGGACCAACTGCTGCTGCTCGGACTTTATAGGGTTTGGTGGGCTCCCATTGGCTGCCCAAGTCAACTGACAGAACGTTCAGGTGGGCAGGCCACGCCCACAGTAAACTCCCACCTCCGCTTTCCTTCTGCCCAAGGAGGCAATCCAGATGCTCAGATCCGGATGTTAACCTCCATTGCAGGTGACCACGAAGCCGCTGATGCTCTGCCAGTTGAAAGAGGCCACCGCCCGAGGGACCCTCGCCAGGATGGTGCCTACCGAAGTGAAGCTCTTCCATTACGGGGATGGGCTTGGCGAGGACACCTTCAAAATTGCAAGTCTCAAAAATCCATGGTTACTAAGGCTTTCGCGTTCCGAAGTGACAGATAATCCTCGACTTACCATCGTTTGCTTAGTGACCGTTCAAAGTTACTGAACGGGGCTGAAAAGGGGGACTTGGGACCGTTTTTCTCACTTAGGGCCCGTTGCAGCATCCCCGTGATCACGGGATCAAAATTTGGACGTATGGCAAACTGGTTCATACTTGCGACGGTCGCAGTGTCCCCTGGGGGGGGTCACGTGATCCCCTTTTGTGACCATCTGACAAGCAAAGTCAATGGGGAAGCCGGATTCACTTAACAACCAACTTAACAACTGCCAGGATTCACGTAACGACTGTGACGAGAAAAGTCGTAAAATGGGGCAAAGCTCACTTAATGAAGGTCTCATTTAGCAACATAAATTTTGGGCTCGGTGGTCGTCGTAAGTCGAGGACTAGCTGTATTGACTCTAAAGTGCAAAATGTGACCACATATATTCAAACGGAAAGTGAACTAATTTCTATTTTTTCCCCAGTGGATTATGGATGGCTAGTAACAAGTTAGGAGGCTTAATGATATTCCTGTTTTTAAGTGGCCTCAGGTCCACCAAACCTTTAAATGGCCCCATCAGAATCCATTTAAAATAGTGTTTCTAAACATTAGCAACGTAAGATTGGGTGGACTTTAACTCCCAGAATTCCCCAGCCAGCATGCTTTAAGATGGGTGGACATCCACTCCCAGAATTCCCCAGCCAGCATGTTTTAAGATGGGTGGGCTTCCACTCCCAGAATCCCCAGCCAGCCTGCTTTAAGATGGGTGGACTTCCACTCCCAGAATTCCCCAGCCAGCATGCTTTAAAATGAGTGGACTTCCACTCCCAGAATCCCCAGCCAGCCTGCTTTAAGATGGGTGGACTTCCACTCCCAGAATCCCCAGCCAGCCTGCTTTAAGATGGGTGGACTTCCACTCCCAGAATTCCCCAGTCAGCATGCTTTAAGATGGGTGGACTTCCACTCCCAGAATTCCCCAGCCAGCATGCTTTAAGATGGGTGGACTTCCACTCCCAGAATTCCCCAGCCAGCATACTTTAAGATGGGTGGTCTCCAACTCCCAGAATTCCCTGGCCATCATATTTTAAGGTGTGGACTTCAGCTCCCAGAATTCCGCAGCCAGCATGCAGCATAATCATCCTGGCTGTGGAATTCTGGGAGTTGAAGTCCACACCTCTTAAAATTGCCCAGTGGTCTAAAAATAATAATCAAATCTCCCTCAAGTCAAGCATGATGACTCCAGGGAATCTATCCAGGCAGCAAACCACAGAAACTATTTTTCATTTCTTTTTTTTTTTGCAACTTCTCTGCATCTTCTCTTCCCAAGTGCAAGGAATATTTGAGACCTTTTAAAAAGTTCCTTCGGAGGCTGAACTTCCCGAAAGATTACCCGAAGGAAAGAAAGCTAATCTGCATCAGAAAAAATCTCACCATCCTTGGGGATCATATTAATATGTTTCTTCAGCATTACTGCAAAACCTGGGAACTGAAACACTGGAAAAAGTAAGGAAATAACTTTTCTTTTGTAGAAACTGTGAGCGGTAAATCAACAATAAGTTTTTTTAGTCCGGTGTGCCCTTTGCTAAAATAGGATCTGAGACGGAAAGGTAAATTAATATCCCTTTTTTTATGTATAAGTAAAGGATAGGTCTCCCACAGGTTCATGGTGAGAAGACCCTTAGAAAAGGGAGAAATCACTTTATATACCACAGTTTTTCAAGCTTGCTCACTTGAAGATGCCTGGACTTCAACTCCCAGAATTCCCCAGCCAGCCATACTGGCTGGGGAATTCTGGGAGTTGAAGTCCAGGCACCTTCAAGTGAGCAAGCTTGAAAAACACTGTTATATACGGTTCAAACATATTGGTTTTGGAGTTCTCTCACTGGCTAGCATCATTTGAGTCAACAAGTTTCTAGAGAGCGTGCTCAGTAACTCTGTGTTTCATGTAGCTGTTTAGAATAACACAACGAGTCGGAAGGGACCTTGGAGGTCATCTAGTCCAACCCCCTGCTCAGGCAGGAAACCCTTTAGTACCATTCTGGATAAAAGGCTGTCCAATCTCTTCTTGAAAACCTCCAGTGATGAAGCACCCACAACTTCTGGAGGCAGGTTGTTAATAATAATAATAAAGTCAGAAGGGACCTCGGAGGTCATCTAGTCCAACCCCCTGCTCAGGCAGGAAACCCTTTAGTACCATTCTGGATAAAAGGCTGTCCAATCTCTTCTTGAAAACCTCCAGTGATGAAGCACCCACAACTTCAGGAGGCAGGTTGTTAATAATAATAATAATAAAGTCGGAAGGGACCTTGGAGGTCATCTAGTCCAACCTCTTGCTCAGACAGGAAACCCTATAGTACCATTCTGGATAAAAGGCTGTCCAATCTCTTCTTGAAAACCTCCAGTGATGAAGCACCCACAACGTCTGGAGGCCGGTTGTTAATAATAATAATAATAATAAAGTCGGAAGGGACCTTGGAGGTCATCTAGTCCAACCCCCTGCTTAGGCAGGAAACCCTTTAGTACCATTCTGGATAAAAGGCTGTCCAATCTCTTCTTGAAAACCTCCAGTGATGAAGCACCCACAACTTCTGAAGGCAAGCCCTTCCATTGATTAATTGTTCTCACTGTCGGGAAATTTCTCCTTAGTTGTCAGTGTGGAAACCGGTAATTTCAACCCGTCACTAAATGAATGGTTGTAAGTCGAGGACCCGCTGTAAAATGCTATCCCTCTCCTTTTCAGAATGCTGTGGAGGTTTGTCTCCCTCTTCTCATCCTACGACGAGAAGCAGCTGTATAAACTGTACCGATACAGCAAGACAGACCAGTTCACCAAATTCCTGGTAAGGATTATATTTCCAGAGGTGTCTGCAGGGGGATTTCCCAAAAGTCAAATGGGAGGGGCCAAAGAGAATGCAATCGAAGCCACGCCCCTTCCGATGTGCATCACTCCTGGGAAAAACGGGGCAGGGTAGCAGTCAAGTGACTGTGGCCATTTTGACTTTTTTGACCCAGCTAGCATTCCTAGGGACACTCTTATCTTCTTCCCACCTCGCTCAGGAAGTTTGATTATGAACCATCCTTGATTCTGTTAAGAAGCACATTTAAGCTGACAAAGTTTTAGTAAAATGCTGCCTTAGTAAATTAATCTCGGGCTGAGTTGGTTATTTTTTTTTTTGTCGTATATCAAAGAGGGCTCTCCAAAACTGGGGATTCTTTATACAAACCCAGCCAGTTGTGGTTTATTTCGCAAAGTATGGCTTAGGGCAGGGGTAGGCAACCTTGGCTCTTTTATGACTCGTGGACTTCAACTCCCAGAATTCCTGAGCCAGCCATGCTGAGGAGAAATGGAGAGGTTTCCATGCTGAGCCATGCTGGCTCAGGAATTCTGGGAGTTGAAGTCCACAAGTCATAAACGGGCCATTGTTCCCCATACTGCTCAGGAATTCTGGGAGGTGAAGTCCACAAGTCATAAAAAGGCTCCTTGTTAGCTCAGGAATGCTGGGAGTTGAAGTCCACGAGTCATAAAAGAGCCAAGGTTGCCTACCTCTGGCTTAGGGTGAAGGTGGAACTCAGTGCAACGCTGAAATCTCCCTGAATCGCTTTTTTCAATGCTGTTGTTATCACTTCGAACCGTCACTAAATAAACTGTTGTAAGTCGAGGACTGCCTGCATGTAAACCAGCTGTAGAAACAGTTGAAATCTGCAATTTTGAGTGTTGCAATGTGGCTTTCCTTTAAAAAAAAAAAAAAAAAATTAAGCCCAGGAGCGTGTACGTTAAACAAAAAGTATTTTACATGAAAATACGTAAGATTTAGGCGAGAGAAAAAAATCATCAAAAAGAAATAGAAAGCACTCCCCAAGTTCCTTCAAAAGGGTTCCCTTAGCTATGTTTCGCTCAAAAACTGCTCCCCCATTGCCAGCCAGGGCCCTCTGCCTCTTTTTCCTGTGGTTGAATTGCAGAAAGCCTATTGCCGTTTGGAATACACCGACATGACCAGCCTTCCCAGTAACAAAAAATTGACAAAGCTGCGTGATCGGTGGAGGCTCGCCGGTTGCGGGATGAAGATGAAGGAATGGAAAGAATATTTGCACTCACTGCCAGAAAGCGGTGATTTCCCAGAAGGAAACGTGCCTAAAGAAAGGTAAAGAGTTTGTCCAGGCAGGTGTTAAGGCATCAGGCGCTAGAAAGTGGGAGATCGTGAGTTCAAATCCTGCCGTAAGCAGGAAAGCCGGCTGGATGACTTTGGGCTAATCACTGGGAGACGGTGAGTTCTAGTCACGCCTTAGGCAGGAAAGCCATCTCTAGGGGACTTTGGACTAATCATCAGGAAATGGTGAGTTCTAGTACACCTTGGGAATGAAAGCCATTTGGGTGACTTTGAGCCAATCACCAGGAGACGGTGACTTCTAGTCCCACCTTGGGCATGAAAGGCATTTGGGGGTCTTTGAGCCAATCACCAGGAGACAGTGAGTTCTAGTCCTGCCTTAGTGATGAAAACCAGCTATCAAGGTCACGTGAAGTGTTAATACCACTTTACAAGGCCTTGGTAAGGCCACACTTGGAATACTCCATCCAGCTTTGGTCACCACGATGTAAAAAAGATGTTGAGACTCTAGAAAAAGTGCAGAGAAGGGCAACAAAGATAATTAGGGGACTGGTAGCTACAACATATAAGGAATGGTTGCAGGAAGTGGGTGTCTAGTCTAGTGAAAAGAAGGACTTGGGGTGACATGATAGCAGTCCAATATCTCAGGGGCTGCCACAAAGAAAAGGGGGTCAAGGTAATTCTCCAAAGCACCTGAAGGGAGAACAAGAAGCAACGGATGGAAACTAATCAAGGAGAGAAGCAACCTAAGGAGAAATTTCCTACTAATTAGAACAATCAGTGGAATGGCTTGCTTCCAGAAGTTGTGAATGCTCCAATACTGGAGGTTTTTAAGACAACCATTTGTCTGGAATGGTGTAGGGTCTCCTGCTTGAGCAGGGGGTTGGACTAGAAGACCTCCAAGGTCCCTTCCAACTCTTGTTATTCTGTTATTTTGATTCATGGGGCTAGACAGATTTAGCTCCCTCAACCATTCATCATATGATTTAGCCTCCAGACCCTTCCTCATCTTTGTTGCTCTTCTCTGCACACTTTCTAGGGCAGATGTCCCCAATCTTTTGGGCACCAGGGATCGGTTCTGTGGAGAAAGGTTTTTCCGCGGACCGGAGGGTGCATGGTTTTGGGTTGCCTGCATCCCACGAATGGGACTTTGCTTGTTTGTGCGGACCGGTTGCTGGCATGCCGCGGCCCAGTACCGGTCCACGGACCGGGAGTTGGGGACCCCTGTTCTAGGGTCTCAGCATCTTTTCTGTACCACAGTGACCAGACCTGGATGCACTATTCCAGTATCCTAGTGAGGTATAAAGAGGTATCTCTTTCAAAATTCACAGACATTTTTGTGTCGTTCCATCAGGTGCTCAACGACTCAAGACAAAGAAGTTATGTCCCAACACTGTGCCACGTGCTATGTTTCTGCTCCTCTTTCTGTTACGACGAATGAAGAAACAGACAGTTCTTCATCATCAAATCCCTATTAAAGACAGACCGTGGAGAAGGGCAGCTTTTTTTTAAAAAAAAAAGTTCATTAAATAAGAATTCACACCGTTGGGACTACTGTACGTCAACTCTTTTGAATTTCTGAAAGCACTCAAAACTTAAGACTTTTGCAGACATTTAGCAAAATATCTAAGATCCACTTCCTATGTAGTGTTTATGGCAATTAGCATTAAATTTAGCGTCTGTATGGCAAAACCTGCTTTTTCCAATTATTATTTGGAAGAGGTTGCAAAACCCTGGGGTGGGAGGAGTCAAGTTTGGCCCATTCCACTTGCTCCAATGAGGGGGGACATGATAGCAGTCTTCCAATATCTCAGGGGCTGCCCCAAAGAAGAGGGAGTCAAGCTATTCTCCAAAGCGCCTGAAGGCAGGACAAGAAGCAACGGATGGAAACTAATCAAGGAGTGAAGCAACCTGGAACTAAGGAGGAATTTCCTGACAGTTAGAACAATTAACCAGAGGAACAACCTGCCTCCAGAAGCTGTGAATGCTCCAACACTGGAAGTTTTTAAGAAGAGACTGGACAGCCATTTGTCTGAAATGGTATAGGGTTTCCTGCCTGAGCAGGGGGTTGGACTAGATGACCTCCAAGGTCCCTTCCAACTTTATTATTATTATTATTATTATTATTATTATTATTATTATTGATCATCGCACAGTCAGCCAGATGTTCAGACTGGATTTGGCATTTTTGTGTACCTATCGAGTCCTTACCAAGGACCTGGGACAGGGAGATGTGGATGTTTGATGGTATTACAGATATCGTCGCAGGATGGAAGCAGTTCCTAGTAAGGCCGCCTTTTTCAATTGACTGATGGCGAATTTGTCAATGCCGATGATGGTGTTCAAGTGGTGTTCCAATTGTTTTGGGATTGCACCCAAGGCGCCTATTACTATTGGTCTTACCCTTGCTTGCCTTTGCCACAGTCTTTCTATTTCTATTTGTAGGTCTTTGTATTTTGTTATCTTCTCCAGTTCTTTCTCGTCTATTCTGCTGTCTCCAGGCACTGCCACGTCCACTATCCAGACTTTTTTGTCTTTCTTATCGACAATTGTTAAGTCCGGGGTGTTATGTTGCAGGTGCTTGTCTGTTTGAATTCTGAAGTCCCAGAGCAGTTTAACTTTATCATTTTCTATGACTTTCTCTATTTTATGATCCCACCAGTTCTTGCTTATTATTATTATTATTATTATTATTGTTGTTGTTGTTAAGAAGCCTTCTGAAACAGAGGCATTCAGGGAGATGTGCTTATCTATATAGGCAGTCCCCAACGTATGACCATAATTAAGCCCCAAATTTCTCTCCAGACGTTTTGCCCCGTTTTACGACCTTTCTTTTCCACAGTTATGAAGTGAATCACTCCAGTTTGATAAGTTAGTGGTTGTGAAGTGAATCTGGTTTCCGCATTCACTTTTCCTTGTCAGAAGGTCGCAAAAGGGGATCCGCATGACCTTGGGACACAGCAACGGTCAATAGTAGTAACTGTGAGAGGGATCTCGGTGTCCTAGTGGACAATCACTTAAATATGAGCCAGCAGTGTGCTGCAGCTGCCAAAAAAGCCAACACAGTGCTAGGCTGCATTAACAGAGGGATAGAATCAAGATCACGTGAAGTATCAATACCACTTTACAAAGCCTTGATAAGGCCACACTTGGAATACTGCATCCAGTTTTGGTCACCACGATGTAAAAAAGATGCTGAGACTCTAGAAAGAGTGCAGCGAAGAGCAACAAAGATGATCAGGGGACTGGAGGTTAAAACATATAAGGAACGGTTGCTGGAATTGGGAATGTCTAGTCTAATGAAGAGAAGGACGAGGGGTGACATGATAGCAGCATTCCAGTATCTCAGGGGCTGCCCCAAAGAAGAGGGAGTCAAGCTATTCTCCAAAGCGCCTGAAGGCAGGACAAGAAGCAACGGATGGAAACTAACCAAGGAGAGAAGCAACCTAGAACTAAGGAGAAACTTCCTAACAGAGAGGACGATTAAACCAGTGGAACAACCTGCCTCCAGAAGCTGTGAATGCTCCAACACTGGAAGTTTTTAAGAAGAGACTGGACAGCCATTTGTCTGAAACGGTATAGGGTTTCCTGCCTGAGCAGGGGGTTGGACTAGATGACCTCCAAGACCTTCCAACTTTATTACTATTATAAATACAAACCAGTTGCCAAGCATCTGAATTTTGATCACGTGATCATGGAGAATGCTGCCCAGGTCGTTAGCTGTGAAAAACGGTCGTAAGACGCATTTTTCAGCACCGTCGTAACTTTGAACGGTCACTAAACAAACTGCTGTAAGTCGGGGATTTCCTGTATGTGCCTATCAATTGGAGATGGATTGTCACAACCGAAAAGTCCATCCGTTCTGAGCACGCGTATGCAAAAGGGCTCGGCCTTCCGTTGTGAAGGCACACCATCTTGCAAATTTGGATACCCTGAAAAGAAGTTTTTTCTCCTTTTCTCTCCTGCCCCGCAAAGAAATAGTAAATCTTACGAAAGATCAGCAGCTTAGTTGAATAAAGTTTCAAGGTTGCAGCAGGTCACCTTCAGTGAATGAAGCCACATACTGGTATAAGCATTGGAGTAAGCAGGCTCAGCCAATCCATTCACTCGAAGTGAAAGAGAGATCTGGGACCTGTTAACGTTTTTTCTAGATCCCAAAATGCTCCATTAAGTCACGCAAGAATAGTTCAGAATTGATTACCACTAAAGCAGAAATGTTCCAAGCTCATTTAGTCTTTTCCCAGAGGGTCTTTCTACTGAGGGGGGTCCTTGGTGCTTCTCTGAGCTTGGTTGTTTTCTTGCAGACGTTTCATGACCCAACTAGGGAACATCATCAGTGCTATAACATAGTGAGAGCAAACCCCACTCCCTTTTATCACTGATGATGTTCCTTAGTTGGGTAACAAAACGCCTGCAAGAAAACCACCAAGTTTAGAGAGCACCAAGGACCCCACAATCCTCCTATTACTTCTCCTCTACTCTGCAATCCCCACTCCCTTCTAGCCCTGATGATGTTACCTAGCTGGGTCATGAAACGTCTGCAAGAAAACCACCCAGCTCAGAGCAGCAAGGATCCTACAGTCCTCCTCCTACTACTTCCCCTCCACTCTGCAATCCCCACTCTCTTCTAGCCCTGATGATGTTACCTAGCTGGGTCATGAAACGTCTGCAAGAAAACCACCCAGCTCAAGAGAGCAGCAAGGACACTTAAGTGCAACTATGAGCTATAAATATTATCTTCTATCTATTGGTGTCTTTCTGATCAGCCAAATATTACACCCACGCGCGTGCAGGAACACTATATTTATTAAGTCAATAGTTCATTTTTAGCAATACAATTACAGAATATCACAATGTTGGTTACAAACATACTCAGGATGGCTGGATGTGTACAAAGAATAAAATTCAAGCACGGCGGTCGGGCGTGGTATCGGATACAAAAAGAGGAATGGGATGGCCGAGGATGATCAAAACGTCTTCATATAAGTAACAGTGGCACAGAAAAGATGGAAGGGATTCAGAATTCAGAGACACTGGGTGGTGTGACTCAGCTTTCAGCTGGTTGGTTTCCAACAACATTGCTGATAAAGACAGTTTCTGCTTAATATATGTACATATTTTAATCCCCTATTAAGATCCATGGAGTATTAAAAAATAATAGTACTGAAACCGGTAATATTAAATAAAAATAAAAGCTCATTCAACACCCCAACCCCAAGAAATAATGCTAACGTTTTTCCCCTTGTTTGAAAGTCTTACTTTCATGGCAACATAGCTCATATCAAGGAATATGCATACAAAGGAAAGCTGGGGGGTGGGGTGCAGGATGGTTACACACACGGTACCTGTGAGGGTTAGTGATCCAACACTGAAAAAAAACCTGGATGTCAAAACACCAAGTTTCTAGATATCTCTATATATTTATATAGCATATATATTTTTTCCCCCATCTTATTTTTTTTCTCTCTTTAATGTCTTCAAACCAAAGAAATCTGCACTTAAAAACAACGCACTAAGGCCTCTTCATGCTATTAAGATACCTACAATTGCCGTCGTCGTAGTACTGGTATTTGCTAACGAGAATCCGCAAATCGGTTTCGCGGAAAAGGGAGGTGGGCTTCGCTGCCTTAAAAACATTCCTGAGTTTGGGGAGGGGGGACAAAAAGCACTGAACCCCTTCGCTGTCCACAAGGAACCCTACTGCAAGCACATTTTCGCCACCTGACAATCGCCTTCACCCTTTCTCTATAACGCAACAGGACACGCAAAGTAGCCAAGATTTATTCCTCCACAAGGCCCAGAGGCAAACCCTGCCACGGATCAAACTGGTGTCAAAACCCAAAACCAACAAAATAACAATAATAATAATAATAATAAAAAAGCCATTAACAAGCAAAACAGACATTTCCATTAGGCTTGAATGTGAAGCCGAGGAACACGACCCAAATCCAGCAATCTCGGTTCCTCTCCTCCGTGCCCAGTAACAGGGCAGCTTTGACTACAAGGGGGGAAAAAAATCCTTGAGCATCTTCCTAACTGGGTGTGCTGTTGTTGTTGTTTTGACTGGGAGTGATGGGAACGGTGGTCCAATCCACGCGGAAGGCACCAAGTTTGGAGTGGCTTCGGTGTCTGACAAGAAGGCACGAAGGCTGTGCACTTAAAAAAACAACAACAACAACAAAAAAACACAATTCGGAGGAATTGCTGCAGACGTGAGGCTAGTAGCATCTCTCTGTGGTTCATTCAAGCAGCTCTTCTATTATTATTATTATTATTTTTTTCAGGCTGGAAAAAAAGGTACCACTTTCTGAGTTTGGTAATCAGAAGGAATTGAAGAAGTCCTTAAAGTGGTTGGCTTCATTTTCAGGCATTATGTTAGCCGCCCGGATGAAACCCAGATTCTTTTTAACAGGGAAGCAAGAGGCCTTGGGGTTACTTGGGGTCTGCAGCTATTCTCCTGAAACCTCTCTGAAGTCTACCTCGCTCTAGGAGGCACGTTGAAAGAAACATCAACCGCCGAGTGCCGTCTTTCCCCATCCTGTGGGGCGAGATCGAATTCTGCCAGGCACGGAGAGCTAAACGTGGTCACCGGTGGGGGCGCTGAAAGGCACGGTCCTAAGGAGCTCGTTGCTCTCCCAACACCTGGTCATCCTCCTACAGCCAGTAATTTTTATCTGCCCTAAAAAAAAAACCAGTTGGGATGGGATAGGGGAGGAGGACAACAGGTGTGATGACACAGTCACAAAGACGTGAAACGTCCCACGGGGATAATAATGGCAAAGTCCCGCAATCACACGGTGGTGGTGAAACCTGCTGCGGAGAAAATAGCCACGGTGCTTCGGGATGCGTTTCAATTAAGTCTGGTCAATTCTAGAATGCGACCCTTGGACAATTTTATAAGCCCTCTCGGTTTGGGCGAGACTCCAAACCTTTGGCTAGGTCGTGCCCTTTGTGTACAGAAGTGGACGAGTTCAAATTGTGGTCCTAGATCAAGGTCCCTGCTGGTGTACAAGCCACGAAAGGATTTGCACCCTTTGGGAGCAAGGGAGGGGTTTTTAAAAGCAGCCACCTCAAACCGCAAGACATTCAGTTTCCAACTCCTTAAATGCACCTGGAAAAAGGGATCCTAAACCACCTGTTGTATGAACCGTCCTGTGTAGATAATTCCCCCCAAATTAAACACAACTTTCCAGGCTCACAAATCGGTTTCCAATCAACAGCTTAAATCCAGAAACAACTTCATCCGGGGGTTCCAACTTAAAATTATCATTCTTATTCTGGTTGCCTGGCTCAGGCATCTGCCCGCCAACATCTCTTTGGAACCAAGTCCTCAAAATTCACAAAGGGTTACCACCAAGTGTAGTTAGGGAAGCAGTCTTTGTTTAAATAAGACACAATGAAGAAAGTAGACTGGACGAACGGGATTATCCTATGCTCTTGCTTCATCACCTCCAGCCAGACTTCAAGTTAAGGCCAAAATGAAAGAGAAACTAAACAAATGCATTGCCTCCGAAGGAGCCCTAACACCTGAAATGTTCTTTCAAGAGCCATTCAATTCTTTAAAGCAGCTGCGAAAAGCTCTGTGGGAAAAATTCTGCAATAATTATAATTTTATGGAAGGGAAGGAAAAAGGATCTATCATAGCAGCATGTCAGATTTTTAGGCCTCTACTCCGCTGGTTCCCGTTTCCTTAATACACAGCCTCACTAATCACAATCCCGATCAAATGGGCGAAGAAATCTGAAGTCCAAAATGAGTTTTCAGAATGCCAAAATCCCAAGTGAAAGAAAGGAGCAACTATTTCCTATTTCGCTCCTGGAAAAGAACACTTTGCTTGCATAGGTGCATCTTCACATATATATTTATTACCATTTCGACTATCTCCTAATCAAAGCGCCTCACACGACTGTGCAAAATTATTTCACGACGCATGCTCTCAGTAGTAAGGAGAAGGGAAAAAAAGGAATGACCCCCGTCCTGGGATTTGCAAAAAAAAATAAAAATATCACAGATCACTTCCAAAGGGTGTAACAAGTGGAATTTCTCTGTATGCAACCTTTTAATTGGACTAGACTTGAATACCTAGACTTGAATTTCTCAGCCTTTAATTGACAGCACACATGTCTGAAGTTCGGTATTAGTTCAGCACAACCACACAGATTTTTGCTAGTTTTTGCCACTTCCTAGTTTTCAATGGGTACCATGGCACGCTGGCATGGTACCCATTGGTGAGTCACACTGGGGATTCTGAAATAAGACCTACACTCTTCACTTTTATACTTTACGAGAATTATCCTTCTTCTGCTCCCAGTTGTGCTCTAGATCAGGGGGATCTCCAAATTTGGCAACTTTAAGACTGGTGGACTTCAACTCCCAGAATTCCTCATGAAGTCCGCCAGTCTTAAAGTTGCTAAGTTTGGAGAGCCCTGCTCGAGATAAAAGCTTACTGGGATTTCTGAGTAGGTGAAGGCAAAGGGAAGGGGGGGGGAAAAATCCATTTTTGCTAAAGATACTTTAACTACCAGGATGTTGGGGGGGTGGGAGGAACAGTTTAGATGAATAATTCCTTGCAATTACTGTATCCCAAACTTCACAACTAGCTCCACGTGGTGCCATTGTGCGTGATCCACTGAGTAATGCAATTTGGATCTTCTACTTTAGTTATATCTACCCATGATGTAAAACGAGCGATCTGGACTAGAAAATAAATGTTG
Organism: Azemiops feae; assembly: GCA_023970755.1. NCBI lineage: Eukaryota > Metazoa > Chordata > Lepidosauria > Squamata > Viperidae > Azemiops > Azemiops feae. Next base: position 322,201 of record JALGBA010001165.1, read on the forward strand.
ATATCCTTGGCAACATCTGCACAGATGAACTGGCATTGAAAGGACAACCCACCTCAAAAACATTTCAACTCAGGAAATTACTCACCAATGTTCCCAGTCCCGTCTTTCTAGCAGCCAAAGATGTAAAAGGATTATCTTGTGAATTTTGCTGCTGCTTCTTCTGATATGGAGTTCGAGCTATCCATTGATCCACTCCCCCCCCCCCCAGTTTTATTTGCAATTTCAGGAAAAGAGAAAGCCACTGCAGCCAGTGTCCCAAGTGCATGACGCTAGCACATCACCTCCAGTCACCAGCAATAATGGGGCGGGGATGATGATGATGATGATGGGACGAAGATTCAGGGAGACACTTGGGAATTAACTTGCTTGACATTGCAAAATTCTTCCTGTAGCTGTAGCAAGGCTTTTACCAAAACAGCAGAGGAACTGGGAGCAGTCTACGTACCGAGGAATTCAGAAAGGATGGGAAAAATCGAGGATCTTTGCACAGTTCTATTCGGCTGTGAGAATTGAGCATGTCATGATTTTCAAAATAAAGGGACCTAAAAAGCCAGCATCTGGGAGCTCGCCAACACGGGTCTGTCTAATTCCGCAATGAAACGTTTGGGAGGAAGGAGCTACAATTGACAAACCAACTCTCGAAGAAAAAAGATCTTTCTCTAAATTTCAAGAATGTTTCCTGTGTTTTCACTGCAAATGGGGGGGAAAAAAAAATGTTCCGGGCATATTTCTTTTGGGTCCTGTCCTCCCTTTTTTCTTCCTACTGTTAACCGGAACGGCTAGGCCGATGCAACATGCCAGCACAAACACATAATAGATTTAATTTAATTTCCCCTTCTGGGATTATTTCGATCAACTAAATGCAACTGAGAATATAACCGACATGATTTAGGAAACAGGCAGCCTTTGCGTGAGAGGAGATGGGGAAGGAGAGAGAGAGAAACAACGGGTTTTAAAAGCTACGACGGGGAATAATAACGCAATGTGAAATGTTTACGCTGCCACTCTGACGGAGAATTCCACTTAAGGACAAAAGTGAACAATGGGAGTTGAAAGGGCCAGGGGAAGCCCAAAAGCAAAGAACTATCCAGACAAGCTAGCCAACTGCTTCGTTCCTAAAACAGTGAGCCACTCAGAAACATATCCAACTAGAAGACTGGGGAAAAAAACAGCCTTAAAATATTAAGCGCTCCCATACATCTGCCTGCAAACAGGACTGAAGATCTGCAACTTTTTACTAGAGACCCCAGCCCAGGTGGAGGTGTGGTTTGCACCTGTCCTTGCTGCTCCAAATCTTTTGGGCCCAGCCCCAAGGCAAGCAGAATTTTTCTGACTGCTGATGTTCCCCTCCCAAACCCCTTTTCAAGGGCCCGATCCCGATCTCAAGACGCCATGCCCCCAAACCAACGGTCAACTCTCTTTTCTAAGTAATGTTTTTGCTCCGGTCTGTCCCCACATACAAGCTTGCTTCCAAATTTTTCACCAAAGAATTACAAGATGCCCCCCGCCTCTGGGAAAGGAAGAAAGAAAGAAAGAAAGAAAGAAAGAAAGAAAGAAAGAAAGAAAGAAAGAAAGAAAGAAAGAAAGAAAGAAAGAAAGAAAGAAAGAAAGAAAGAAAGAAAGAAAGAAAGAAAGAAAAGAAAGAAAGAAAAGAAAGAAAGAAAAGAAAGAAATTCTTAAAAGGCACTAGTTCAAAAAAAAAAGGACTGTCCTGCAATGTTCTACTTTAAAAGCCAATGGTATTGCTATATTCAGGATAGAGAGGAATATATAAAGCCAGTCATTGCTATTCTTTGCAGAATCCATGACTTTAAGAACAGACATGCAGATTTTTCATTCCTCTCCCCCCCCCCCCAAAGTTAAAACAGTAAATAAAATTCACTCCAAATCCTAGAGGTGCTTTCTGCTGGCCAAAGCTCTTTCCCTGGCAGCTGATAAAACCCCTGAAAATAGGGGTGGCGACCCACCAATACTTTTAATATACAGAGACAATGTCAGCGTCTCCATATTAAAAACTGAGGTAAGAGCACATTTTTTGCTTCTCCTTTCCAAACTGGGCACAGACTCTCCCCAGGTCTTTCAAAAATTTCAATTATTACCCCCCCCAACGTTTAAAAGACAGTTCCTCTAAAAGAAAAAGGCAACCCCACCCTCAAATTAAGACAAGCTAGTGAGACAGGCATTAACGTTAAAAAGAAAGAAAGAAAGAAAGAAGTGACAAGCATTTAAAAACGAAGTTAAGGAAATCAGGTTGTGGTCGTTTGTTTAGTGTAAAAAAAAAATAACGAGGCTTCAAAACACAAAGGGAAGCAAAAGAGACGGCGACTGCCTTGCTGTGCTTTTTTTCTTCTTCTTCTTCGGATATTATTTCGGTGACCCCCTACAAAGCATAAAAAGAACGGTCATCTCCAAAATAAAATAAAATAAAATAAAGCCAGATGCTTTTTAGGAGAAGAAGAAAAAAAAAAACTCAGCACAAGCAAGTTACAGCCTTCAGAGACGGCCTATTTTGAAAAGGCAGAAGGATGGAGAAGTGTTTCTAAAAAGTTTTGTTTATGCAAAATAACATTTAGTGTGCATCCACAAGAGTTTAAAAGGCATTACATTACAACGGCTGAAAATGGTGGAAGCTGCTAATATATTTCTCTGCTCCGTCTGCCATGTTTGGGGTACGGTTGAAAAATGCATCCTTAATTAAATTAATCTACTGGGTTAAAGGAAACAAGAGGGGCATGAGAAACAGTACGTAAAACACTGTTCCGTGAATATATATATATATATATATATATATATATATATTTGTTTTTTGAAGGGCAGGCTGGTCCACTTTAAATTATCCTGGTCCTGTCGCAAAAAAGGAAAAACCAAATAAACCCCTTGCCTATTACGAGAAGAAATGGGAGGCAAAGGGGGTTATTTTGGAGACCCCTCACCACGATTGTGCGAACCCACTGGTCCAGTTCACACACTCTTCTCAAAGGAGCTGTTCACAGACAAGTATTCCTTCTTCAAAGAAATCTCTGTAGCTTTAAGGTAGTGCAAAGTGAGAAGGGGAAAGCCTTCCCAGCTTCCTTCTGTACACGTGCAGGTTTTTCCCGCTTTTCAATCATTTTTCAACGATCCCAACTGTGGAGAAATCTGGATGCAGAGGACAAGAAGGGTTGAGGAACAAGCTTGGTCAGGAAAGGACTTTCTTAAGCCATCTAGTTCCGACACTGTGGGTCAACAGCTGATCGCCGTTGCCGTGTGAGCCCAACAGAGCCCGACAGAGAATACACACAAGTCCTCATCCTATTTTTTTTTTCCTTCCCCTTTGCATCCAGATTCTGCAGGGCCCTAATACTGAATAAGATTCTCTCCGTTTATTGAAGGAAGGAAATAAATCCTCGTTTTACATGACTGGCCCCCTTTTTTTCTCAATTAAGAATGCAACTCTTTAAAAACTGTTAAATGGTTTTATTTCTCTCTAGTCTTTGCAGCAATTTCTTGTAAAGTGGCTTTTTAGAACAACACAAAAAAATATTAGAGAAGATTATTAGAGATCTGTTTTTTCTCCCCCCACGCGCACATGCTTGTGTGTACGTGTTTGTGAACCACACACACACACACGCGCGCACAGACACACACACCTTGAACCCGAACAAAATATGCTGTGCTTACGCTCGCGCATTTAGCACGTGTCCGGCTTACGGTCACTCCATCAAAAGTTGACGCCATCCCCAAAATGGGATTTTTTTATGGACTGGACCAGTGTTTCAATGCAAATTATTATTATTATTATTATATTTTTTTAAAACAGCTCCGGGAAAGGAGGGTTGGAAAAAAAGAAAAAAAATATATATATACGGTTTCAAATTTCACAGTATGACTTTTCCCGTGTGAATTTAGGGGAAAACCAGGAAGGAAACAAGAATTGGTAAAATTGACCAAGTTCCTTAGCAAACGGGTCCTTCGACGGTCTGAGACATGAGGAAAGTCTGGACGACTTGTTCAGTTGATTGAGGACTGGTGCTGACATCCTCCAGGGCATCTGTGACTGAAAACTGCCGGTCCCGCAATCTGTTCCAGTTGGCTAAGATATTGTGGTATTCAAATACTTTCTCGTAGTTGCCAATGGAGTTGTACAGTTTAATGAGGCCCCTGTAGTCATATTCTAGTCCACTGTAACCTTCCCCAAAAAGCTTTTTTCCTAAAACAACAAAATTGGGAAAACCAAGAACAATATTAAAGGCTGCCGTTTTAAAGTGTAATTCCTGCATTTTGAAATGATAGATATGGAAAGAACTTTTTTAAAAAAGAAAAACTAGAATATTTTTTGGGGGGGAGTATGAATAAATGGTTCTCGAAACGGACCTCTTCAGATTCTTCCAAGGAAGTTTGGACTTATAAACAGAATAATCCATTTGGGGGGGGGGGAGGGAATCCTGGAAGAACTCCAAAGTTTCTTTTTCTGGGAAGATGTCATCATCTCCAACAATTACAAAAAAGCTTAACTGTTTGCTCCAAACCCTCCATGATTCTTCCTGCTTTCTTTCTTCAAAGGGAATTTATATTAATTAATTACCTTAATTACATCCAATGATTAACCAGTTAATAATTTAGGTCTAAATTATAAATCAGGGATCCTACTTTAAATGCTTTAAAACACACTGACCAGGAGAATTTAAGTGGTCAGGAGATCTCCCTACAGGCTTGCTTGAACTGGCTATAAAAATCTGCCTATCTAGCCATCCATCCATTTACTATCTATCTATCCATCCATCCATCCATCCACCTACTTACTATCTATCTATCTATCTATCTATCTATCTATCTATCTATCTATCTATCTATCTATCTATCTATCTATCTATCTATCTATCTATCTATCTATCTATCTATCTATATATCTATATATCTATCTATCTATATCTATCTATCTCTATCCATCCATCCATCCACCCACCCATCCATCTCTATCTATCTATCTATCTATCTATCTATCTATCTATCTATCTATCTATCTATCTATCTATCTATCTATCTCTATCCATCCATCCATCTATCTATCTATCTATCTATCTATCTATCTATCTATCTATCTATCTATCTATCTATCTATCTATCTATCTATCTATCTATCTATCTATCTATCTATCTATCTCTATCCATCCATCCACCCTATCCAGCCTATCTATCTATCTATCTATCTATCTATCTATCTATCTATCTATCTATCTATCTATCTATCTATCTATCTATCTATCTATCTATCTATCCATTATCTATCTATCCATCTATCCATCCATCCATCTATCCACCATCCATCCAATCTATATCTGTCTGTCTATTATCCATCCATCCATCCATCTACCTATCTACCTAATCTATCCATCCACCTATCTATCTACCTATCTATCTACCTACCTATCTATCTATCTATCTACCTACCTACCTACCATCCATCCATCCATCCATCCATCCATCCATCCATCCATCCATCCATCCATCCATCCAATCTATATACAGTATCTATCTATCTGTCTGTCTGTCTATCAATTTTCTATAAATGAGGGTCAAGGAGCTCCCAGGGCCCCTGATCTCCACCCTTCCCCCGAACAGTTAAAGAAATGACCCACCAATTGCGATGGATCTCAAATAAAGCTTTTCAGCGTTTTCGTACTGATTCATGTCATAGTTGTAGAGCGAGGCGAGGTGTCCCACCGAAAGAGCGACTTCGTAATCTTCTTGACCAAGCAGCTGCTCCTTGATCTGAATTGCTTTGATGTGCATTTCTTCCGCTTCCTGCAATAGCCAAAATGGTGAGGTACTGACGCACGAGTTGTTAATGCCTATTTTTTTCATGTCTCTGCCTGCTTGAGAACACAAGCTAATGTTCTTAAAAATCTAAAACAGAAAGCCAAGCTTAAAACTTTTCAGACACAAGAGGGCACCTGAGAAATCGGCCGAACAAAGAATTTTGAGATGGAGTGGGATAATTTGGAAGCTGTGGTGGAGTGGCTGAATTTGAACCTGCTCCATTCTGGCTGTGAACGTCTGTGAAACACTGAGGTGGAGAGAAGGAAGTAGGAGTACTTAATTCCCACGACCACTACTATTTCTTCCAATCAACTTAAAATTTTAACAGCTGGGTCCATAATGCCGTTTCAATGATACACCTGTCTTCCTTCTACATAGAGGCAGTCCTCAAATTGCAACCATTCGTTTACTGACTGGTCGAAGTCACAACGGCACTGAAAAAAGTGACTTATGATAATTTTTCACACTTATGACCATAGCAGCACGTGATCAAAACTCAGATGCTTGGATTTATGACAGTTGCAAGTGTCCCGGGGTCATTTGATCCCCTTTTGCGACCTTCTGACAAGCAAAGTTAATGGGGAAGCCGGATCCACTTAACAACCGTGTGACTAATTTAACAACTGCAGGGATTCATTTAAGAACTGTGGCAAAAAGGTCGTAAAACGGGGCAAAACTCACTTAACAACTGTCTCACTGAGCAATAGAAATTTTGGGCTCAATTGCAGTGGTAAATCCAGGACTACCTGTAATTGAGCAGGCTGTTAGCTGACTTATCCTAGCATAATATTAACAGGTCTGTCTTATCTAGGAGCCATAAAAAAAACCGTATGCATTTTTTTAAAAAAAAATAAGAAAGAATAAAAATGAAGAAGTTATTTTCATGCTCCTTAATTTAAAAAAAAAAAAAACAGGCAAGGAATGCAGAAAACCTGAACATCAAACCAAGGATCTTATATATAACCTGTAGTTGTTGTGTGAACAATGAAGTTTAGTAGCTTTGGTGATACAAAAAAAACCACAAAATTAATTAGCAAATATTATTACAAAGTAATACATTACAAAGAAAATACAGGTGGTCCTTAACCTACGACCACTTAGCAACCACTGGAAGTTATGACGGACCCGCCAAAGCTTTCGAACCCAGTTTTGAAGTTACCACACTGCTTCCCCTGCAAACACATTACTGCATTGTGGGCACTTTAATAATAATAATAATAACAACAACAACAACAAAGTTGGAAGGGACCTTGGAGGCCATCTAGTCCAACCCCCTGCTCAGGCAGGAAACCCTATACCATTTCAGACAAATGGCTGTCCAGTCTCTTCTTAAAAACCTCCAGTGTTGGAGCATTCACAACTTCTGGAGGCAGGTTGTTCCACTGGTTAATTGTTCTAACTGTCAGGAAATTTCTCCGTAGTTTTAGAGTTGCTTCTCTCCTTGATTAGTTTCCATCCGTTGCTTCTTGTCCTGCCTTCAGGCGCTTTGGAGAATAGCTTGACTCCCTCTTCTTTGGGGCAGCCCCTGAGAGATTGGAAGGCTGCTATCATGTCCCCCCTCGTCCTTCTCTTCATTAAACTAGACATACCCAATTCCAGCAGCCGTTCCTTATATGTTTTACCCTCCAGTCTCCTGATCATCTTTGTTGCTCTTCTCTGCACTCTTTCTAGAGTCTCAACGTCTTTTTTACATCGTGGTGACCAAAACTGGATGCCGTATTCCAAGTGTGGCCTTACCAAGGCATTGTAAAGTGGTATTAATACTTCCCGTGATCTTGATTCTATCCCTCTGTTAATGCAGCCTAGCACTGTGTTGGCAACTGGCCTACACAATGATAGCTGTTCGCAGCATCCCAGATGACTGCAATTTGTGATGTTTTTGACTGAAGCCGGTCCGGACTACCTGTTTCTCATGGCAAAAGGCCCGTTAGCAAAATTCCTGCCCACCGCTGCGATAAGGCTGTATTTACCTTAAATTTCCTCATTGACTGATAAAGCCGGCCAAGGTTGCCGTAGTGTTTCGCTGTCTGAACGTTGAATTCCCCGAACGCTTTCTTGGCCAGCTGGAGAGAGGAGAGGTGCAGGTCGTGAGCTTCCTGGAGTAGCCTTTGCTCGGTTTCCTTATTGTGGCAGTCGATTGCGATCTCCTCCAAGATAAGCGCTTTAAAGGGGGGGAAACAAAAGGGGCACAAATCTTAAAACGTATCACTACCCCTCAGCTATGTTAACAGGCCTTCAAACAATCAACCCTTTTAGCAGGCACTCCTTGGGTCCAGTTCTGGTCTTCCCAAGACACATTTATTTATTTGTATCCCACCTTTGTTACTTTATAAGTAACGCAAGGTAGCAAACATACACACTCCTTCATCCTTCTATTTCCCCACAACAAGCCTGTGAGGTGGGTTGGGCTGAAAGTGAGTGGCCCAAAGTTACCCAGTCAGCTCTCATGCCTAAGGCGGGGTTAGAACTCACTGTCTCTTGGTGATTGGCCCAAAGTCACCCAGTTGGCTTTCATGTCTTAAGGCGGGACTAGAACTCACTGTCTCCTGGTGATTGGCCCATGGTCACCCAGCTGACTTTCATGTCTAAGGCGGGGCTAGAACTCACCATCTCCCAGTGATCGTTTTAGTTTTCGTGTCTAAGGTGAGATTAGAATTCACGGTCTCTCGGTTTCAAGCCTACTGCCTTAACCACTAGACCAGGGCTCTTCAAACGTGGCCCTTTTATGACTTGTGGACTTCAACTCCCAGAATTCCTCAGCCAGGCACGCGTGCCTGGCTGAGGAATTCTGGGAGTTGAAGTCCACAAGTCATAAAAGGGCCACGTTTGAAGACCCGTGCACTAGATCAAACTACCTCTCATTGTCAAGGAACTCACAAAGGCGTCTTTCTTATCTCAATTATCACGGTTTCCTCAGAGCGCTGAATTCTCTCTAAAGCCATCAGTAGCCATTTCTGTTTCCTTCCCATGGCAGCTAAACCCAGCTGGCAGGTAATACCTTTAACTCTTTTGGAGGAGGCGAGGAGCAGATGATCTTCTGGGAGAATGTGGGTGATGATGCCAATCGCACGTTCCGCATGGAATCTAAAGATCAAAGATAAGCAAGAGGAACACTTGAGCTCCTGATCCTGGAACTTTGCCCGCCCCATCGGTGTGACTTGGTGAAAAGCCACAATTTCCCCACTTGAAACAAGGAATAGGTCTTGATGGTGGAAAATACAGTGTTTCCTCTCCTGTTCTTTCACTCACTAGGCCAGTGTTTCTCAACCTCAGCTGCTTTAAGATGGGTGGGCTTCAGTTCCCAGAATTCTGGGAGTTGAAGTCCTCCCATCTTAAAGCAGTCAGGGTTGAGAAACGCTGCACCGTGCCGTTTATGGAATCCTCTGGAATGGCGCCCGGAAGCAAATTAGCAACCAATTCAGCTCAGGAAGCAGAAGTCTTATGTGCACATACTGAGGCATGCCCATCATTTGCTTGCACAGCTGCATTCCGAACCAGTTGAAGCTTCCAGGTGGTATTCAAGGGCAGCCCCGCGTAGAGACATTGCAGTAGTCAAGCTGTGATGTGACTAGGGCGTAAGTAACTATCTGAAGGACTTCCTGATGTAAGAACGGGCGCAACGGGTGAACCAGCCATAGCTGTGTAAATGCCTCCCTCACTACTGCTGACATTTATTTATTAAATTTCTAGGCCGCCCGTCTCACTGATAAAGCGACTCTGAGCGATAAAAAAAAAATACTACAAAACAATTAAAATTAAATAGAATTAAATAGAAAAGCCAAGAACCAAGATGAAGGGCAGCCTGTGAGTGAGAGGGGTCCAAATTTTCAGGCTCTTCCAGAAGGCCAGGCATGTGGAGGTGGACCTCACCTCCAGTGGGAGAATATTCCAGAGGACGGGGGCCACAGCAGAAAAGGCTCTTGTCTTGGACCCTTCCAGCTGAAATTCTTCAGCTGATGGGACCTGGAGTAGGCCCTTTCTGCTGGAATGAGTGGGGCAGGCTAATCCCATCGAGGTGAGATGGTTCTCAGATACTCTGGGCCCATGCCATAAAGGATTCTTCAAGCAGGAGCTGTGAATCCAGGAAGACCTCCAATTCTGTACAGGTAGTCCTCGGCTTACGGCTACAATGGACCCCCAACATTTTTGTTGCTAAGTGAGGCATATCATTTTATGTCTTTTCTTGTCACAGTCATTCAAGTTAATCACCGCAGCGACAGTTAAGGGACTCTGGATTCCCCGCTGACTTTGCTTGTCAGGAAGTCGCAAAAGGTGATCACTTGACCCCGGGACACTGCAACTGTCGTAAGTATGAGACCGTTGCCAAGAGTCTGAATTTTGATCACATGAACCAGGGCGACACTGCAATGGTTGTAAGTATGAAAAATGGTCATAGCTCGCTTTCTCAGCGCTGTTGTGATTTGAACGGTCACTAAATGAACTGTTGTAAGTCGAGGACTACCTGGACCCACCTTGAAGGGGAAGTGCAATCCTATCCAAGGCAAAAGATGAAATGTCTCCAGGTCTGGGTGGCTCAAACCCCCTGGAGACAGTTCCTGCCCATCCAATGGGAACGGCCTCTCCAGCCACTGGGCTGGACTGAGCCTTGACAGACTCACTTAGAATAGAATAGAATAACAGAGTTGGAAGGGACCTTGGAGGTCATCTAGTCCAACACCCCCTCCCCCGGGCAGGAGACCCTACACCATTTCTGACAGATAGGAGTCCAGTCTCTTCTTAAAAACTTCCAGTGTTGGAGCAACCACTGTTCCACTGGTTAATTGTTCTAACTGTCAGGAAGTTTCTCCTTAATTCCAGGTTGCTTCTCTCCTTGATTAGTTTCCATCCGTTGCTTCTTGTCCTGCCTTCAGGCGCTTTGGAGAATAGCTTGACTCCCTCTTCTTTGGGGCAGCCCCTGAGATATTGGAAGGCTGCCATCATGTCACCCCTCGTCCTTCTCTTCATTAAACTAGACATACCCAATTCCAGCAACCGTTCCTTATATGTTTTAGCCTCCTGTCCCCTGATCATCTTTGTTGGTCTTCTCTGCACTCTTTCTAGAGTCTCAACATCTTTCTTATTACTAATGACATTGGGAGAATGAGTAGAACAATCTGTTCCATTGGTTGATTGTTCTCACTGTCAGAAAGTTTCTCCTTATTTCTAGGTTGAATCTCTCCTTGGTCAGTTTCCATCTGTTATTCCTTGTCTGGCCTTCAGGTGCTTTGGAGAATAGGTTGACCCCCTCCTCTCTGGGGCAGCCCCTCAAATACTGGAACACTGCTAGTATCACGTGGAACACTTGGTAGACGTAATTGGCAATCTTCAGCACAATCTTCAGCAAACCCCAAAATGGAAACTTGGTGTAGATGTTGAAAAAGGAGGGGAAAGAGAGCAGAGCCCTGCACCCCCCCCCCACAGGAGGTGCCTAATCTTGTTATTTGAAGTGTGGCGTACACAAAAAAAAAATTAGATATTTATTTTAAAATGTGGACAGCTTGATTCTGTTTTGCAGGTAGTCCTCAATTTAGGACCACAATTGGGATAAGAATTTCCACTGCTCAACAAGGCAACTGTTAAGTGAGTCAGGCCTGATTTTACGACCTTTCTGCCATGGTTGTTAAGCAAATCAGTGCAGTCATTAAGTGAATCCGGCTTCTCCCTTTGGCTTCGTTTGCTGGAAGCTGGCTGGGATGGTCACAAATGGCAATGACATGGCACAGGAATGCTGCAGCTGTCGTAAGTACATGCCAGTTGCCAAGTGCCCATATTTTGATCATGTGACTGTGGGGATACTTGTAAGTGTGAGTGCCAGCTGTAAGTCCCTTTTTTCTATGCCGTTGTAACTTTGAATGGTTGCTAAAAGACTAGTTGTAAGTTGAGGACTACCTGTACAGCACAGTGTCTCAAAAATCTAAAAAAAAACAAATGGCTGCCGAGTATTTTTATAACTCCTTATTTAGAAAGTAAAACAGGGAAAAGATGTAGGACAAAGAGAAATTATCTTTCGTGGTGGCAAAAGGGCGAAATGAATCCTGAAATTTACTATCTCAGCAAAACATACTTTTCTAACATCGAAATAAGACTTTGAAATAAAGAAACAAAATCATTTGGGCCCTAAACGAATACAGTACTCACAGTGCATTATCAAATTTTCCCGAACTGTACTGGTGAACGTAAGAAGAGTATGCCAGATCTTCATGGGCTGTAGCTACATGGATGTTTTTGCCGCCAAACACCGACTGTCTGATGTCCAAGGCTGTCTGAAATGATTTGTGCAAAACATCGAAGCCAGTAACGCAATTTGCAGTCAAAACTATTTTTTTTTAACATATCTAACATATCAGATTAGCTGCAAACAGAATCTTCCTGCCCATTACCCTGGGATTGGCTACCTTCTTGTACAAAATGTTTTAACATAGTAGTGACTTCCTAAATGCCATGCCTTATTTAAGAATATAAGACTGAAAAAAGGAAACTTGTTTCAAGTTTGGGATAAGACAGCCTTACTTGGAACATTCCAATGGAATTGGCTAGGTCAGGAGTAGGCAACCTTGGCTCTTTTATGACTCGTGGACTTCAACTCCCAGAATTCCTGAGCCAGCATGGCTCAGCATGGAAACCTCTCCCTTTCTCCTCAGCATGGCTGGCTCAGGAATTCTGGGAGTTGAAGTCCACCAGTCATAAAAGACCCAAGGTTGCCTACCCCTGGGCTAGGTTAAAGTATTCCATCAGAAGTAACAGTGGAAAGGTGAAGCTATAATCCCCTTACTCTTTTCTTTTCCATCCTATGGTCAGAAAGGTTAGGTAGACTAATATTACCTACTATGTGATTTATTTTAAAATGTGAGATCCTTGGTGCTCTCTGAGTTTGGTGATTTTTCTTGCAGACCCAATTAGGTAACATCATCAGTGCTACTGTGTTTCCCCAAAAATAATACCGGGTCTTTTTTTTTTTTTGCCTCCAAAAGAAGCACCAGGTCTTATTTTCAGGGGGTGTCTTTTTTACTCACCTCCTGCAGCGACAACACTGCCCAGCTGGTCCACTTCTTCTGCAGCCGAAGGAGCAGCTTCATTCTGCAGCTGCATTCGGGCCTGCATTTCACAGTCACGCCTTTCCGGAAGGCCTCTGCAGCCAAGTACTGAGCTATGGATTCAATCTGTAGCTCAGTTCTCGGCTGCAGTGGTCTTTCCAGAAATGCAGGCCTGGCTGCAGAAGACGCCTCAGAAGAAGTAAGTGGGCTGGTGAGGAGAGGCCTGGCTGCAAGGTAAGTGGGTGTGGGACGCATGGGGCAGATCCACTCCCCCACCCCAGCTTGATTTTTAGGTATGTGCCTCACCCCAAAACTAGGGCTTATTTTTGGGGTAGGGCTTATATTAGGCCCACCCCCCAAAAAAAATCAAGCTAGGGCTTATTTTCGGGATAGGCTTTACTTTCAGGGAAACAGGGGTAGTAGGGATTGCACTCGTTTTATATACACTGCTTGCCCTGTCAATGTTGGTGGGACTGTTTTTAGTGGCTCTGGCCTGGGCTTGTTTACCGCTGCTTGTTTGCCTGCACTAGTAGTTCCTTGATTGGTCTATTGTTTACTTCTTGATTGCTGGTCTAGTGTTAACCTTGGTGTTAACAGTAATCTCTAGTCTATCTGGGTGTTGCTTGCTGGCAAGGAGGTGCTTTGGTCTTTGTTTCCTTTTTTCACTGTCTCTTTTGAAGAGTATGTGGATGTTGTCTGTCTGCGATTTGTCTTGAGTGGCCATCAACAGGCACACAGAGATAAACAGTATCTACGTAACACTCAAAAGAGACAAAAAGGAAACAAAAAACCCAAACCACCTCCTTTATGTAAAGGGCAGGTATATAAAAATCATAGCAAAGGCCATGCTCTTCTAAGGCTAAGATGAACAAGCTGTGTCTAATGGCAAATTGATTGAAGGCTGATCTTTTGGCTACACTGCAAAGAGTAGAGGACTGCATAAGGCACATGTAGTCCTCGACTTACAACCATTTGTTTAGTGACCGTTCAAAATTACAACAGCACTGGAAAAAGTAGTCTATGATTGCTTTTTGCACTTATGACCATTGTAGCATCCCCATGGCCAGGTGATCAAAATTCGAAGACTTAGCAACTGGCATGTATTTATGACAGTTGCACGGTCCTAGGGTCATGTGATCACCATTTGCAACCATCCCAGCTGGCTTCCAGCAAGCAAAGTAATGGTGGAAACCAGATTTGCTTAATGACTGCATGATTCACTTAACAACTGCACTGATTCGTTTACCTGTCCCCCCAAAAAACCATAACATGGGACAAAACTCACTTAACAATTGCCTTGCTTAGCAACATAAATTTTGGGTTCTACTGTGGTTGTAAGTCAAGGACTACCTGTATATTGTTTTTATCCTATTTTATATATTTTTTTTCTTTATTCGTTTCTGTCTCGCCTCAGATGGCCAGCTTCTGTTCTACTTGAGATTACGTTCAAAATTAGACATGAAGAGAAGGAATGGTTTTCTGATTTGACTTACTCTGACTTTACCGAGAAGAAAGCATTGCAATACAACAATAGTAACATATGCTACTGGCTTGCAATAAATTACAAAACCAAAGCCATACCTGATAAATTGCAACTGACTGGCATATGTTATCTACGTTGAGTAAATAAAATCCATAGTCAAGGAGAGTGTCCGAATATTTAGGATGTTTGGCTCCAAAATGCTCCCTGAAAGATTAAAAACAAAAACACCCCAGGTTAAGAACATCACAAAATGTTCCCAAAGGATTTTGGCATGTTAGAGCATGCCAAGAGTACTTTTACATACCGTGCTAGGTACACTGCGTGTTTTATCAACTGCTCGGCTTTCTTAAATTCACGTTTCACAACGCAAGCCTAAAACAGACGGAAGAAATTAAAACTCCACAGATATTCAAAGGCCCATCCCGTCTTCTTGTTGCCGTCCCCCTTACCAAGAATGAGCTCCTAAAACTCAACCTGCGATCTCAACTACAGTGTGTGTAAGATGTCAACGCTGCTAACATCGGATGTTTTTGCATTGACAACAGATAGAATTGTAGCCATCTTTTTACCTTTTGCTTTTAAGAGTTAAATGATGCTGGGAGGGGGGGAAGTGAACAGAATCCAGCTAGGCATAACAACACTAAACTTAGCGTGAGAATCAAGGTTATTGTAACCTTAGCTGATAAGGAATTGGCGGGCTGGAGAAATGGAGAGGAAGCCTGTGCTTCAAGCTAATTGGGGAATGTGATTTATGACGGTTAATTAGAGGAAGGAATTGTGCTTTGATACTATGTGCTCAGAGGAGGGGAATCCAGTTTTTGGCTTCCATTATGCACTGCCGATATTATGCTACTCAAAATAAAGATTCTTTAAGGAAAACAATGCCTCGAAGTTATTTTGAAGAGTTTCATCTGTCGGAACCACGACATAGGCTGAGGGCCAATGTTTAGGTACAGGTAGTCCTCGACTTACAACAGTTCGTTTAGTGACCGTTCAAAGTTACAGCGGCACTGAAAAAAGTGACTTAGGACTGTTTTTCACACTTAGGAGCATCCCCATGGTCTCGTGATCAAAATTCAGAGGCGTGGCCAGACTCGTATTTATGAAAGTCGCAGTGTCCCAGGGTCATGTGATCCCCTTTTGTGACCAAAGTCAATGGGAAAACCAGATTCACCTAACAACTGTGTTACTAACTTAACAACTGCAGTGATTCGCTTAACATCTGTGGCAAGAAAGGTCGTAAAACAGGGCAAAACTCACTTAACAAATGTCTCCCTTAGCAACATAAATTTGGGGCTCCATTGTGGTCGTAAGTCAAGGACTACCTGTATTCTTCCCTCTGCCTCTGGGAAGAGTTTTACGAATTTTGCAAATACTTATTTTTCTCTCGAGAAACCTGTGTCTCGTAGGCTGTATCCTCAAGGGAAAATGGTCCTGTTTCCTGTCCTCTTCAGCAACATATAAGTCAGGGGCCCTCAACCTTGGCAACTTTAAGACTTGTGGACTTCAACTCCCAGGTAATTGTTCAACTTACCTTTGAGGCTTGTCGTAAAACATCCACTACTACTTTTACAGGCAAGCCAATCGAGATCTCCTTCATTGCTTCTATACACCATTTGTAAGCCTATGGGGCACACAACAAAAGTTTGGAAAAGCATTTGTTACTAAGGCTACAGAGATTTAAAAGAAACACACGCCGGTCACATCCCACAATTTTACAACTGTCTTCCACTAACTGGCACCTCTGGAGAAGCTGAATTTCAATCCCCACAATCTCCCAAATCAGCACAACCCAGGCTGCCTTATTATCAAACACAAAACCAAGAGAATCGTTCTGAATGCAGAAGCTGTTTTCAGGACTGCACTAATTTTATTTACCGATCTGTTTTCAAGGTGACCCTTGTTGATGATTTGTGATGGGAGTCGTGCTCCTCCAGACAGCACAGAATCGTTTGTGGGGGGGGGGGGGGGAGGAAGGACAACTTAAACTTGGGGGTGTTATTGGAAAGAAGTGGAAGCTGCAGCCAATTGTGAATTCTACTCCCACCTTAGGCATGAAAGCTGATGGCTTTGGGCCAATCACCAGGTGATGGTGAGTTCTAGTCCTGCCTTAGGCATGAAAGCTGACGACTTTGGGCCAATCACCAGGTGATTGTGAGTTCTAGTCCTGCCTTAGGCATGAAAGCTAGCTGACTGACTTTGGGCCGATTACCAGGATACTGTGAGTTCTACTCCCACCTTAGGCATAAAAGCTGATAACTTTGGGCCAATCATGAGGTGATTGTGAGTTCTAGTCCTGCCTTAGGCATCAAAGTTGGCTGGTGATTTTGGGCCAATCACCAGGTGACTGTGAATTCTAATCCCACCTTAGGCATGAAAGCTAGCTGACCGACTTTGGGCCAATCACCAGGATAGTGAGTTCTAGTCCCACCTTAGGCATGAAAGCTGATGACTTTGCGCCAATCACCAGGTGATTGTGAGTTCTAGTCCTGCCTTAGGCATGAAAGTTGGCTGGTGACTTTGGGCCAATCACCAGGATACTGTGAATTCTAGTCCTACCTTACGTACGATAGCTGGCTGGGTGAGCTTGGGCCAATCACCAGGAGACGACAAGCTCTACTCTCATATTAGGCAGGAAAGCCAGCTGGGTAACTTTGGGCCGGTCACTCTCTCTCCGCCCAACCCACCTCACAGGGTTGTTTTGTGGGGAAATAGAAGGAGGATACATATTGAGCGACTTGTAAAATAATAAAGTTGGGATAGAAATCTAATAAACAAACCAATACTAATAAAGGAGAATATTTGTAGCTCAGGGTTGACATGAGGGGTCCTTGCTGATCTCTTGAGCTTGGTGGTTTTCCTTGCAGACGTTTCATTACCCAAACTAGGTAACCTCATCAGTGCTAGTGATATTACCTAGACTCACCTCATCGTAATGACTCTTTGCAAAAAGCAGGGCACACAGCTCCCCGTAGAGTGCGGCTTTGTTGGCTTGCTGGCCGTGCTCTGCCAGTTTTTCCATATAAGACTGTGCTAATTTGAAGGTTTCTTCTCCCAAGTGGTATTTACAGTTGCCGTTCCGGACGTGCAGTAACCTAGGAAAGAGATCCAGGCACCTGTGTGATGACCCTCAACTTGCTGAATGCTTCTCTTACAAGACTACGGGGGAGTCCTCGATTTACAACAATCGAGCCCAGCATTTCTATTGCTAAGCGGGACAGTTGAGTTTCGCCCCATTTTACGACCGTTCTTGCCACAGTTAAGCAAATGACTGTAGCTGTTAAGTTACTAACAGTTATTAAGTGAATCTGGTGCGCCCCCCCCCCCGGTAAACTTTTCTTGTCAGGAGGCTGCAAAAGGTGATCACGTGACCCCAGGACATTGCAACCATCGTAAATATAAACCAATTGCCAAATATCTGAACTTAGATCATGTGACTGTGGGGATGCTGCAACGGTCGTTAAGTGTGAAAAACAGCCATTAAATCACTCTTTTCAGTGCTGTTGTTAACTTCAAACGGCCACTGAGCAAATGGTTGTAAGCTGAGGAATACCTGTACTGAAATTGCACAATTATTAAGGAATCAGGAAGATTTCTCACCCTTGCCTTAATAGAATAGAATAGAATAGAATAGAATAGAATAGAAATCACCACCTCCAATATACACTACAATAGTAAGCAATTAAAAAAATGTCAACCAATCCGCAAGTATGCAAGACACGGAAAACTTCATCACCAATAGCTATAGCTCAGTTCTAGTAAACCAACACTCAACCACGGCTTACCAGACTGAGGACATTTATTGCCTCTCCACATTTTTGTATGCAGCAATGCAAAACATACAGAATGGGGCAAACTAGAGCAGTTCATTCCATCTGAAGGGGAAAGCCTATGGTTTAATGGTTAACTAGGAATCAAGACCCTGTATTAATTCTCGTTTGTCATCAGAAATTCTATTACAGTTTCTGGGTTCCGATGAAATGACAACACCACTAAAGAAGGTAAGATATTATGACCAGAGATTATGAAAAGAATTTTCAGTCTCCACCTAACAATTGACTTTCCTGCTTTTTATATTTTTTTATTCTCCAGATATGAGAGTTCCCATGATCTTGTAACTAGGAGGTTTTATTGTACTGAGTATTTATTTATGTCCAAACCAGGCCAACATACCTCTAAATAAGAACTGGTATTTTAATATGATAAAGACAAGCACATACGCTTCAGCAGAAACCTTTTGAAGGAGTATGGCTGGTTTATTTCATTGTTCCGCTCTAAGCCCCTCAAGAATTGTTTGAAGTTGGGTGGCCTCTGAATTGTATTCAACAAAACCCGTAAAGCTTAAAACTCCCAAATCCTTTTTTTCACAAAGGGAAAATAATGTGCTTTAGACAAACCAACCTAATACAGAGAGCACTTAATAATCACTGGTTTCTTAAGCAACTTGATAGAAAGAGTGACTGTACAAAGCACTCTATGGCCGTATTTCCACGTCTTTTGTGAATCTATACAGTGAGTCCTCGACTTATGTCTGGTCACTTAGCAACCATTCAAAGTTTTGATGGACACCCCCCCCCCAAAAAAACCTCCTTATGACCCAGTAACAAATGCCTTTCCCCATGGTCACGTGATCTCATTTTGGGTACTCAGCAATGAGCCTATATTTATGGCTGTTTGTAGTGCCCCGGTCACATGACCCGCAATTTATGACGTTTTTGTTGGAAACCAGCCTTTACTTCTGGTTCCTGGGAAAAACTGCCCCATAGCAACTAATGGGTTCATTTAACGACGGTTGCCTCTGCTTAATGATCACTGTGAAAAAGGTTCTAAAATTGAATCCAGTCACACGGGGGTGACCTGTTTTACAACCATCCCAATTTACAACCGTAATCGCTAGCTTCAATTCCGGTGCTAAGTCAAAAACTTTCTGTACAGATAGTCCTCAACCTACGACTACAATTGAGCCCAAAATTTATGCTGCCAAGTGAGAAATTTGTTAAGTGAGTTTTGCCCCATTTTACAACTTTTCTTACCATATTTAAGTGAATCGCTGTAGTTGTTAAGTTAGTCACACGGTTGTTAAGTGAATCTGGTTTCCCCATTGATTTTGCTTGTCAGACGGTCGCAAAAGGAGATCGCGTGATCCCCGGGATACTTGCAACCGTCATAAATATGAATCAGTTGCCAAGCATCCAAGTGTACCATGGGGATGCTGCAACGGTCGTTAAGTGTGAAAAACAGTCGTAAGTCACTTTTTTTCAGTGCCGTTGTAACTTCAAACTGTCATTAAATGAACTGTTGTAAGTCGAGGACTACCACTAATGTCTTTCCCTCCAGGCTTCTCTGAGCATTCTTCAGGTTAAAATAACCCTTCTTCACAGAGAGGAAGTATTAAATGTTGAAATAAGAGAAATTTTGGTTACTAAATTTAAGATATTTGGAAATTACCAGAAAATAAGAATGTTATATCGTATTATTGATTGGTTGATGTAAGACGGTGAGAATTCAAATAGATAAGACGTGTATCCTGAACATTAGATCTTGTGATGAATTGTGATAAAGGGAATTGGGGTTATTTAAAACTTGGAAATTATAAATATTAAACGTTAAATTTAAACATTAATGGGAAGCTAAAAATTGGGAAAAACCAACCAGGACACTGATTGTCTAAAAGGATTGAATGTTAAAACAACTAGGATATGTATAAACGAAAAATTATGGATAAATGTAAGAAAGTTATTTTTATTTAATCGATATAAGAAGAATTGTATTAATTTAAATATGAGACAGTAAACACCAAGGGGAAAAGAGAGGAAATATTTAATGTAATCGTTTGAGATCTGTACTAAAGATATTTGTATGTTATTGAATTATTGACCAACTCAGCCGCCACGTTGCTTTTCAAATATTTAAATGTAAAACTAGAAAATCAATAAAATTTTCTTAAAATAAAATAAAACAAAATAACCCTTCTTCACAGGGACAAAATCACAGAGGCAGATAATTCTGTACGTTTTCTGTATTTTGCTTTTCCCCCCATTTGTGTATTTAATAGATTTGAAAAGCGCCCCCACTCTACTGCATTTTCAAAGGGTCCCAAAGATGCGGTTCTTCAACAAGGCTGTTGGCAAAGATGACTGACTCCCCTTTTTTTCTCCCTTTTTCTTGTTTCCATCCAGGTTTGTATTCCTTGCTGGTTTCTGTTCTTTGGTTTTGTGTTTGTGTGTGTGTGTTTATATTGTTCCTTGTGTTTAAATGTGTTTTTTTTTAACAATTTGCAAACTGCCCAGAGTAACTGGGAGTAGGGTGGCATATAAATGGCATACACATTTAAATCATCATCATCATCATCATAATCATAATCATCATCATCATCAAGAAAGCAACGGAAGGCTTAATACTGGCTGCTCAAGAACAAGCATTACAAACTAATGCCATGAAAGCGAAGATACAAAAATCCACTGACAATCCAAATTGCCGACTTTGCAATGACAAAGTTGAAACTGTTTCACATCTAATCTGTGAGTGCAGCAAAATCGCACAAACTGATTACAAATCTAGACATGATCGAGTTGCTAAATTAACCCACTGGGCATTGTGTAAAAAATACGACTTGCCTGTGTCCGAAAAGCCGTGGGAACACAGGGTGGAAAAAGTTGTTGAGAATGAGAGGGTGAAGATCTTGTGGGACTTTCGAATACAGACAGATCGCCATTTGGAACACAACACGCCGGATATCGCAGTTGTAGAGAACCGAAGCGTACAGCTGATTGATATCGCTGTACCAGGAGATGCCAGAGTCGAAGAAAAAGAACTGGAAAAAATGACGAAATATCGCGACCTGGCCATCGAAACTGCGCGATTATGGATGAAACGCGTAACGGTGCTACCCATTGTCATCGGGGCACTGGGAACTATGTCCCAAAACTTCGCAAAACACATCCAAGAAACTGCAGCTTCCTGCAATAACTCCAGCAATGTTACAAAAAACTGCGCTACTCGGAACATCTTATATTTTAAGGAGGTACCTGGTTGACACCTAGGATGCTGGTAGCAACCCGTGTCAACCATCAGCGCCAGCCAACTTGAATGTTCAGTTGACTGAGGTTTAATGAATAAAAGGTATAATAATAAAAATAATAAATAAATAAATAAATAAATAATGTGCAAGCTTTTCCTGTCATTAAACTTCCCCACCCACAATTTTTTTGCCAAGACAAACTTTTCCATGATAAAAAACAACTGAGGGGAAATAGATACTGGCTCTAGAGAGTTAAATGAAGACCCAAAGGCAGGTGAGCCAGTTTGTCAATTCAGCCTTAATAAGTAATTGGTATTAACACACTAAATGTTACTGATTAATGAAGGAAGAACAGTGTTGGTTCCCTCCTCTCAAGTTACTCATAAAAATAAATAAATAAATAAAGAACAGGATCTTCCTCCTTTGATCTGTCTCTTGTGCAAACAGTGAAACATAAAAGTAGCATGGACTAAAATACAAGTAGTCCTCGGCTTATGACCACAATTGAGCCCAAAATTTATGTGGCTAAGCAAGACATTGGTTAAGTGAGTTTTGCCCCATTTTACCGCTTCTCTTGCCACAGTAGTTAAGTGAATCACTGCAGTTGTTAAGTTAGGCTCACAGTTGTTAAGTGAGTATGGCTTCCCCATTCTCTTTGCTTGTCAGAAGGTCACAAAACACGATACCAAGACCTTAGGACACTGATGCAACTGTCAGAAATGAGTCGGTTGGAAGCATCTGAATTTTGATCATGGGACAATGGGGATGCTGCAACGGTTGTAAGTGTGATAAATGGTCATAAGTCACTTTTTTTCAGTGCTGTTGTAACTTTGAATGGTCAATGTAAGAACTGTTTTGAGTTGAGGTCAGCAACCAGAACAGAATAACAGAGTTGGAAGGGACCTTGGAGATCTTCTAGTCTAACCCCGTTCAAGCAAGAAACCCTATGCCATTTCAGACAAGTGGCTGTCCAGTTTCTTCTTAAAAACCTCCAGTGTTGGGAGCATTCACAGCTTCTGGAGGCAGGTTGTTCCACTGATTAATTGTCCTCACTGTCAGGAAATTTCTCCTTAATTCCGGGTTGCTTCTCTCCTTGGTTAGTTTCCATCTGTTGCTTCTTGTCCTGCCTTCAGGTGCTTTGGAGAACAGTTTCACTCCCTCTTCTTTGTGGCAGACCCTCAAATATTGGAAGACTGCTATCATGTCACCCCTAGTTTTTATTAAATTAGACATACCCAATTCCATCAACCATTCTTCATATGTTTTGGTCTCCAGTCCCCTAATCACCTTTGTAGCTCTTCTCTGCACCCTTTCTAGAGTCTCGACATCTTTTTAAATTGTGGCGACCAAAACTGGATGCAGTATTTCAAGTCTGGTCTTACCAAGGCATTATAAAGTGGTACTGTGTACAACCAATTTGTAAAGGAAAAAGTTAGGAGCGCTTAAGTCAGCCCAGCAGGCTTTCTCTACATCAGGGGTCTTCAAACCTGGCCCTTTTATGACTTGTGGACTTCAACTCCCAGAATTCCTCAAGTCATAAAAGGGCCAAGTTTGAAGACCCTTGCTCTACATGGAGGTGTGTCTACAGGGCAAGATAAAAAAATAATCAAAGTGACAGCAATGACCTTTGTCATTAGCATAGTGCATATTACTAATATTTCCTCCTCCTATTTTGAAATCATGCTTGTTGCCTTACAAACCAGCTCCACTTAATGTATAATCAGCCTGTAGGCTGAATAAATGAAGACAGAATATTCAGCCTTGTCCATACTGCAGCTTCCTGATCTGTATGTAGGCTTCTCATGAGGAGATGTTCTGTGATTGCCATTTTTATAACCACACACCACAGCTTGACACACAATCCACAATCCATGTCTCTTGTTTTTTGAAGCACGTACTTCCTTCTTTTGCTATTTTTCAACTTTCCCAAGTATCCAGCATGCATCAGCAGAACGGGCTCATGTTCCTTGAATTTTTCTAAAACCAGCTTGAATACCTGGCATCTCCTTGTCCAGGTAGGGCCCTGACCTGCATTGGCTGATCCTGCACATTTTTTTGCTAGCATGTGAAATGAAGGGCATTGTATAATAATATGCACATTGTGTTAAATCTCTTTTGGGGGGATATATTAGAATGTACATTGGCCTCCTCCAATATGTTGGCCAATGCTGTTCTCCATATTTGCTGATATAGCTTGGTTAACATCAGGCTGGAAAGACCAGGTCCACACATGAAGGTTCAATTAAACTTAGTTGAGAAGGTTTTTGTGCATAGGCTTTTAACAGTAAATAACAGTCAGCACTTGGTTAAAGTTAGATAAGGGTTAATGGCACTCAAGGAGGGCTGGACTTAGCTGGTGGCTACAAAGAGATTCTAGGCTGACTTCTCTTTTAACTCCGACCCCTGATTCTGCCAGTCCTCCTACAATTAGAACTTGTACTGATCCTTCTGTTGCTTGCCATATTTCTATGGATTCAGTATTCCATTGGTTCCTGTAATCTTCCAACTTGGGAATGAGCAGAGCACTGTTCTAATTTTTATCCTCTAGCTGTAGAGGGTTTTGTAAATAGGGAATATCTTCTAAGGTATCTTGGATATTGATAGCTCTACTGAACTTCAGTATATAGGTAGTCTTATTTAATGACCTCAGTTGGGATTAGCAATTCTGTTGCTAAGCAAAGTGGTCACTAAGTGGAAAATCATATGACCACAACTGTACTGCATGACTAATCAGGTTCATACCTTCCACTTTTGCTTGCCTGCTAATCACTCCACTGCCCCTTAGAATTAACAAGAAGTGAATTAATGTTTGCATTTACATTCATTGTAGAGGAAGGGATTACAAGAGAGTAAGTAGACACACAATGGGGAATATACATAGAAAGTAATGTGCTGGCACCAGCAGCTGCAAGTGCACTACAGAAACATTCTGATGTATTCCCCAACTGCTTACTCTCTTGTAATCCCTTTTTCTCCAATCTCCTTGGTCTGCAAGTGTGGAGAATGGGTCAGTTGCAAGAGAGACTGTTTACAGAAATCATTTTCTTTTCTTCCTCCATCTGTGTTTGGGGAGGAGAGAAAAAACAATCATACATTGTAACATCTGGATAATTACTTCATAGAAGTGAATTAATGTTTGCATTTACGTTCATTGTAGAGGAAGAGACTATGAGAGAGTAAGTAGGCACACAATGTGGAATAGACAGAAAGAAATGTGCTGATACCAGCAGCTGCAAGTGCACTACACAAGCTGCTTGGTGTATTCCCCAACTGCTTACTCTCTTGTAACCCCTTCTTCTCCAATCTCTCTGCTCTGCAAGTATGAGGAACGGGTCAGACAAAGGAGAGACTGTTTACAGAAATCATTTTTTTTCCTTCATCCTGTTCCTCCTGTTTGGGGAGGAGAAAGAAAACAATCATGTGTTGTAACATCTGGATAATCCCTTCGTACAAGCAGAGGTGCATTTTGCTGCTTGAATATTTTTCAGCCTTCAAAACAGAGCAATGCTTACCTGACGCAACATTCGACGGCACGAAACCAGTGGAGCATCTCATCATGAAGGGTACATAACTGAAGGCAGGAAAGGAACACCTTCTCGGCATCACTATACCAGCCAGCATCAGACAGGAACCCCCCTAGAAAGATCAAAATATCACTGCCTATTTTCAAAACACAACTGATCTTATTTTAAAAGACACTTGACGTGCGATCTTGACTCTAATGCTAACAACGTAAGTGTTGGGTCACATTTATCCTGTTTGAAACTACAGGAGGTCTCAATAAGAAATTCAAGCTGTCTGCTAATATTTAAGCATACTGATTAAGAAAAGGAATCAATTACTGGGTGATTTTTCAACAGTCAATTTTTATAGACATATAAAATACAATTCAACTGATATGTAAACAATGATGGTAGGTTTTGCTTTAACGAAAAATGGTGGGGCAGCCAAAACTGCACATGCTGCTGCATTGTGGACCATTTGCAACTTCCAGATGGTCTTCAAGGACGGCCCCATGTAGAGTACATTTCAGTAATCCAAAAAGGGGGGTTACTAAGGCATGGGTGACTGTGAGCAAGGCCTAAAGTGGTAATGAATGTAATGGCATTTAATGTTTTAAGACGAAATGAGCTATAAATTAGGGAGTGTCTTATTACATTTTAAACATTATCTTTCCTTCCAATTTTTTTTTCAAAATGAAGATTGTAATTCTCCTTCTTTTAACAACTCAGTAGGGCAAACTGATCTGAGAAATGTATGTACTCTCCCAGAAATTGTTGATTTTAGTCCTAAAGAGCCCT
This sequence comes from Azemiops feae, assembly GCA_023970755.1. Taxonomy (NCBI): domain Eukaryota; kingdom Metazoa; phylum Chordata; class Lepidosauria; order Squamata; family Viperidae; genus Azemiops; species Azemiops feae. The sequence continues at coordinate 347,839 of JALGBA010001165.1, forward strand.
GGCCTGTTTGGAATTTAGCAACAGCTTCGAGTCGGTCTCCCGGGCAAACTATTCATGCTTCTAGAGGCTAAACTGCCCATTCCTGTTTTTTGAAGCAGAGACAAATACACAAAGAGGTTTCAGGAAAAGAGAACTTCCTTCCATCTTCTATCTACTTCCCCACCACTGAAGCCACAGAAGGGGTTAAAAAGGGATGGAAACATTGGATAAATGACTGCAACCATGATTTTGAACACAGGTAGTCCTTGACTTACAACCATTTCTTTAGTAACCATTTGAAGTTATAATGGCACTGTCGTCTGACCGTTTTTTCCACACGTACAGCTGTTGCATGTGATCAAAATTCAGACACCTGGCAACTGGTTTATACCTATGACAGTTGCAGGGGCCTGGGGCCACGTGATCCACCTTTTGTGACCTTCTGGCAAGCAAAGTCAATGGGGAAACCAGATTCATTTAACAACTTGTGTTACTAACTTTGAACAATTGCTGCGATTCGCATAACAGCTGTGGCAAGAAAGATTGTAAAATGGGGGCAAGCTCACTTAACAACGGTCTTGCTTAGCAATAGAAATTTGGGGCTCAATTGTAGTCGTAAGTCAAGGGTTTCCTATATACTACGTTGGATGTTTGTTTCAAAAGGGGAAAGCGAAGGCCTTGCAACCTTGCTTCTATAGAAAATAGTTGCTCCGAATAATCACCATACTGATTAAGCCTGATTACATAGTGCAGACAATTCTGGGAAAAAGAGAAGACGACTACGATCGGACGCAATTGTGGGAAAATGTGTATAGCTAAATACTAAGATGGGAGGAGCTAGAGGCCCTATTGTGGAAACCTGCTTGGCATAAAAAGAAAGCTAGAATTAGGTTTAAAAATGAGTGTTAAAACTTTATCTGACGGGTAAAATGGCTTTTAGAGACTTCGATTGAGCTAATATTTTTGAGATTTCTAAGGTCTAAGATTTTAGTCTGAGTTAATATTGATGTAAATTATGGACTTGATTATGGTCTGGAATGGCAATCACCGAAAATCGGAAAAATTAAAATTAAAGGAGTTGGATTGAGATTGATGAAATATTACTGATATTTTTACTTATAGTTGAGAAATATTAATATATATATATATATATATATATATATATATATATATAATAGTTATATTATATGTCTATTTTAGAAATAATTAGAAATAATTTAGGCTAAAATGTAAAATGGTTTTAAAATACTTAAAGTCATGTTCATTTATAAAATATGTATGTGAAATAGAATAGAAGAGATAGAATTTAATTGAGAAGTATAAAGTGAATAATTGGAGTAATATGTATATGTTAGAAACAATCTATATTATATGGATACCCGAATTGTATACTATATGTTTATGTAAGGCCAAATTGGAATATGTTAATTGAAGTTAGTTAAGCCTGAAAACGGGTGGAAATATTATTGATAGTTTTTTTTTTCCCCCCTCTTGATTGATAAAATAGAGAGGGAAACTTTAAAGAAGTAATTTAAATTGTTCATGTATGATTATATTTTTTACTTTGTTCTATGGAGTGCCCTATCTCCACGATGAGTCCTAAGCACTTGGTTATAAAACAAAAAAATTCAATAAAACTATATATATATATATATGTGTGTGTGTGTGTGTGTGTGTGTGTGTAGGTCTTTGGTAATTCGGGTTCTCTCCCGTGTAAAATTGAAAGTGTCTTGGCGACGTTTCGACGAAGTCTCATTCGTCATCTTCGACTTTGTCGAAACGTCGCCAAGACACTTTCAATTTTACACGGGAGAAAACCCGAATTACCAAAGACCTACATACAAACACCCGTGAAAACCTCAGAAAACACACACACACACACACACATATATATATATATAAAATAGTTGCTCCTTGAATGATATATGTTTAGTGGTACAGTTGAACCAGGTATGACTTGAGTAGGAATTCCTACTTGAGTAGGAATTTGAACCAGAATCTGTCTGACCTTTGACTAACTGTCTTCTACCCACAACGTCTCCAATGATTCATCTACTTAATGAGACAAACTAAACTCTCCATGTCCAGTTTGCTAGGGATGGTTTGTTTTTGAAAAGACAAAGGGCTACATTTTCACATAACCCTTGAAGGTACCTGTAAAGAAGTGAAGCGGCTAATATTTTATATCTGCAGAGAGTTACCTAAGACAAACCCAATCTGGATCGCTTTTTCTTTTACGGCAGCATCTGATTCTGCGATGTAGGAACACCTCCTGCTGAATGAGTAGGCCAAGACAGAAGCGACTTTTACTCCGTGATCCATCAACGCCTGAAAGCAGTGATGAAGGAGATGCCTAGAAGACAAAAGAAGCACCAGTGGAGATAAGAACATTTTCCTGCCTTCTAGCAATGCTGGCAGATTGCAGTCTTTATTATGTCTCTTAAAAATGCAGGTAGTCCTTGACTTGCGACTGGGTGTTTAGCCACCTTTCAAAGTTAGGATGGATCCCCACAAAGGTACTTACGACTCGGCTCCCTCATAAAAAGTCACATGACCAAATTTCAGGTGCCCAACAAGCAGCCTGCATTTATGGCTGTCTGCAGCATCCTACAGCCACATGACCACAATTTACATTTTTGCTGAAAACTGGCATTTGCTTTTTTGGCCAAAGTGCACCATAGCCAGCAATGGATTTAATACAGGTAGCCCTTGACGTACGGCCACAATTGAGCCCAAAATTTCTGTTGTTAAGTGAGACATTTGTTAGGTAAGATTTGCCCCATTTTACGACCTTTCTTGCCACAGTTGTTAAGTGAATCACTGCCGTTGTTAGTAACACGGTTGTTAAGTGAATCTGGCTCCCCCACTGATTTTGCTTGTCAGAAGGGTGCAAAAGTTGATCACATGATCCTGGGGGACACAGCAACGGTCATAAATATGAACCAGTTGCCAAGCATCTGAATTCTGATTACATTATCATGGGGATGCTGCAAAGGTCGTAATTGTGAACAATGGACGTAAGTCACATTTTTCAGTGCCGTTGTAACTTTGAAGGTCACTAAACAAACTGTTGCAGGTCGAGGACTACCTGTAATTGTTGCAAAAAAGGTCAGAAAATTGGATCTGGTCATGTGGTGACCTGCTGCTGTTCAACCATCACCATATATGACCCTAATGGGCAGGCTCCATTATGGTCATAAGTCAAGGACTACCTGTACTCTGCTTGCCATATGAAATTTCAAGCCAGCTACAAGTCACTGGCAAATTTTGGGAGGTCAAATGGAACTTTTAAAAAATAGCAGATTCGGGAAGGCGATTATCAAGAGGGAATGTATTCTTGAAAAACATGCTTAGGATGACGCTGCATCTTCGTATTTAGTCAACAGATACTAAGATCAGCAGTAGGGCCTCATGGAAGTCTCTGCGTTGAACAGTCCAACTATTGGTTTAATTCCTTTAAATAGATTCCCGCCCATTCCTCACACTGGTATTAGTTTTTCCTCTCTGCAGCTGCAGAGGAAGTCAGAACAGCAGGTGAAAATTTAATACATCCACCCAACTCATTCCAACAGCTCCCCGCATTTTATACTGCAGAAGAAATTTGTGCCACGTCCTCAGCAAAGGGGGGGGAACACAAATACAAAATGAAAAACTGGAACTCCGATCCAAATCCGCTAAACAGGAAGGGCTCTTATCACTTATCATTCCACACCCAGTGGAAAATGTTAACCCAAGAAGCTTAATTGAATTTTAAGAGAATTTTAAATGTACGGTCTCTAGTTATCGTTTTAGATGTTTATATGGTACTTTTGCTGAAGCCCAGTCTAGAGTAGCCTCGGAGAGATGGGAGGCATAGAAATCAAACAAAGCAAGCAAACAAATGCATGCAGCTTCCCCAGCATGAGTAGTCCCTATGATTGCATTCTGGAATTTTGAGGAGGAAAAACTAAGTGTCAGGCGCAAAAAACAAGGAGTCGGGATAGAGTTCAAAAGCACGGCCCGTTTATTCCATGCAATCTATACGGAAGAATCTGATCTATTATGGTCGACGCAAATTGGCGCCAAGGGGAGCTGGAGTTAGATCTCTTTTGAAGGTGTAGAACAGGGGTGCCAGTTGCTGTCCCCTTCTCTCTCTCAGGCTTGCCCCACAGAGGCCTCTCCTATCCTATCCTATCCCCTTCTCTCCTTCAGGCTTGCCCCATCGACATCTCTCCTCTCCTTCTTATCGCCTTGTCTCTCCCCTCACGCCTCCTTTTATATCCTCTCCTTTCCTCCCTCGTGCGTTCGCTCACTGCCTAGCTGGCCTTTTCACGCAGCGCTCATCAGCTGGAGCTGCGTCCGCTGATTCTGGGGTTCCTGCCAAGCCCCGCAGCTCCGGCTGCCATGATCAGCTGAAGCCACGCGCACCAATCCTGGAGACTCAGCAGAGCCCCAGCAACACTGCAGCTCCAGCAACACTCTCCCCCAGGCCTCTCTGGCGCTGCCAATTCAGCTCACACACACATATCACTACATACTCCATCACCTCCTCCTCCGAGTCTGCTTGCAGGCCAGATCTAAACACGTCACGGGCCGGATCTGGCCGGCGGGCCTTGAGTTGGACATGTCTGGTGTAGGGACTCCAGACTCATGATGCATTTGACCCAGTTCTTGGTTTGTTCAGGCTGTTCCTCTCCTACTCTAAGGGAACACACCCAGGAAGAGTTCGCTAGTGGGTTTCCAGTAACACAGGTAGCCCTTGACTTGTGATCACAATTGGGACTGGAATTTCTACTGCTAAAGGAGGCGGTTGTGAAGTGAGCTGTGCCCTATTGGCTGCCACGGTTGTTAAGTGAAGCGCTGTAGTTGCTAAGTGAATCGTGCAGTTATTAAGTGAATCTGGCTTCTCCCCTTTGCTTTGCTGGTCAGAAGCTGGCTGGGAAGGTCGCAAATGGGAGCAGGTGACCCCGGGAGGCTGCAACCACTGTAAACGCATCTCGGTTGCCAAGCACCCAAATTCTGATCGTCCGTCTGGGGTTGCTGCAATGGTTGTGCCTTATGGGGACCGGTCATAAGTCACTTTTGTTGTAACTTCAAAGGGTTGCTAAATGAATGGTTGTAAGTCAAGGACTACCTGTAAAAGCCCTATTTTAAATTAAGAGGAAACTACTGTGTAACTGCAATGGACAAGCTAGCCTGCATAAAGGTTTGACAGCCCCCTCATACTGCCCCGATCAAGGACAATCTTAGTTTATTCGCACTTAAATTAGCAGGACTTTTAAAAATGCTTATCGGCATTTGAACTGGGCTGAGGAAGTTTTTACTGGCAAAACCTGTTTGACACATGATACAAGGGGAGGGGGAGCAATATTGGAAAAATGTACCTTTTATCTAAAGCTCGAAGCACCTTTGCAAAAACTTCTAGTTCGCAGAATTCGCTACCCAGCTGGCATAGTCGGCCTTGTTGGTAAAGCTGCATAAAAGAAAAAAGAAAAGAAAAGAAATGATTTTTATTAATATAACAACAGGTGCTAATTTCATACACAGGTTTGGTACAGTGAGTGCTCAGTTTCAAGACTCCTCTGAAGAGCTGGATCCCGAGCGGCTTTTCAAGGCAAAGACATCTCAAGACTTCCTGTATTTAGCAAATATGAATTGGGCTGTGCCACCCATTCCTTCCAATATGATGGTATCTTGCAACTTAAAGATATATTGCTATTTGCTGGACAGTAGGCAATGTGTTCTGGATGCGGCATTTCAAACTAAACACACAATTTCACTTCTACAATGTATTAAACCACTTTTTTTTTTTTTAAAGAAACCAAAATGACTGGTTTCATCCCAAATTTTAAATCAATGTAGCAAGAAGAAATAAATTTATGGAAAACAGTTATGTACATGGCCATTACTTCTGAAAAATAGAATTTGCATATACAAGAAACTTCCTGACAGTTAGAACAATTAACCAGTGGAACAACCTGCCTCCAGAAGCGGTGAATGCTCCAACACTGGAAGTTTTTAAGAAGAGACTGGACAGCCATTATTCAGACAGGAAGGCAGTGCAGAGAGTGGTGAGGATGGCCGAAAAGATCATTGGCAGTTCCCTCCCTACCATCCAGGACATAGCACAGAAGCGTTGCTTGAGCAGGGCCCGCAAGATTTTCTGGGACACTACACATCCTCTCCACAACCTGTTTTCCCTGTTACCTTCTGGGAGGAGGCTTCGTGGTATCCGTAGCAGAACATCCAGATTCAGCCATTCATTCCATACAGCATTAACCTTGCGAACTCTCAAACTTATTATATATTCAAGATGGACAGTATTTAATATTTATTTGCTATGTATTATTATTGATCATCGCACAGTCAGCCAGATGTTCAGACTGGATTTGGCATTTTTGTCTACCTATCGAGTCCTTACCAAGGACCTGGGATAGGCAGATGTGAATGTTTGATGGTATTACAGATATCGTCGCAGGATGGAAGCAGTTCCTAGTAAGGCCGCCTTTTGCAATTGACTAATGGCGAATTATTATTATTATTATTATTATTATTATTATTATTATTATCATTATGTAGTCTCAACTTACGACAATTTGTTTAGTGACTGATTGAAGTTACAAGGGCATTGAAAAATGTGATTTGCGACCTTTTTTCAAACGGTCCCTGGGGTCATGTGACCAAAAACCGGATTCTTGGCAAATGGCATGTGTGTATGATGTATGCAGTGTCCAGGGTCATGAGATCACCTTTTCCAACCTTCTGACAAGCAAAGCAATGGGGAAGCCAGATTCACTTAACAGCTGTGTTACTAACTTAACAACTGCAGTGATTCATTTAACAACTGTGGCAAGAAAGATTGTACAAGTTGTAAAATGGGAACAAAACTCACTTTTAACACCCTGTCTTGCTTAGCAATGGAAATTTTGGGCTCAGTTGTGGTCATAAGTCAAGAACTGGACAGCCATTTGTCTGAAATGGTATAGGGTTTCCTGGCTGAGCAGGGGGTTGGACCAGATGACCTCCAAGGTCCCTTTCAACTTTATTATTATTATAACTACCTGTATATACGGGCAGTTTATTTCAGAATACCTGATGCTACAAGCAAACAAAATGATGTTATTTTATTTATTTATTATATCTTAGTCTACTTTATTTTCCATGAATTTCCCCTCCCCCCTTTTGAAATCTTCTAAGTGTCATCTTCTCCAATCTAGATATCCTCCAGATATAGAGTTTTCATTTCACATGATCTTTCAGCCAGTGTGAAAATTCTGAGACTTGAAGACCATAAATCTGGGGGATAGTAAATTTAAGAAAGGCAGTCCAAAAGAGATAGCTGATGGGACCCTGAAGAAAGAGGAGACAGGAAGACAATTCTTAAAAAATAGCTGGTTAAGGCTAATACTTTCATCCCAGGATGTGTTTTTCTCATCAGGAAAGGAGAGACCTTTTTTTCTTTTCATTAAAAAAATATCTTTTGGACTGTGCTTGAATTTCTTTTTTGAAACACTCAAAGGATTTAGCAGCTTTGTTTCCCCTGCTGTAGCAAATAATATATTGCTCACCTAGCAATCTGCACAACTGTATAATCCAGGGAAAAATATGTTTACAGTGCTGCATGCTTTCCCTAAGACAAAGTGTTCTAGTTTGAGGGAACTAGATCTAATGTTTTATTAAAAAGAACATTTCCTTGTTGTTGTTGTTTTTAAAAGAATGACTTTTATACTGAGAAAAAAATAGCAAATAAATTCAGTAGCATTGAAAGGCTGCCACAAAGAAAGGGGGGGGGGTGCCTATTCCCCAAGGCACCTGAAGGCAGGACAAGAAGCAATGGATGGAAACTAATCAAGGAGAGAACCAACCTAGAACTAAGGAGGAATTTCCTGACAAGTGAGAACAATTAACCAGTGGAAACGCTTGCTTTCAGAAGTTGTGGGTGCTCCAACACTGGAGGCTTTTAAGAAGAGATTGGACAACCATTTGTCTGGAATGGTATACGATCTTCTGCTTGAGCAGGGGTTTGGACTAGAAGACCTCCAAGATCCCTTCCAATTTTGTTATTCTGTTAGTAAACTGTCCTCTGTAGCTGAGTTAGCATACTGAACTAAATGAAAATACGGCTATTTCACTTACAGCCAAAATAGGTACATTTTCAGCTTTAAACTTTTAATCCACCTTTTTGCCCTCAGATTGCAAAATATCCTAAAAAAATGGCACTGGAGGTTAGGGAGAGTGAACTGCTGCCTACAAATATGAAATACAGTACATGAAAAAAGGTTGTCTGCCCAATTCATAGCTCAGTGTCCTACGTTAACCATGTTATGCTAACTTGTTCAACAAACCGCAGATTAATGTAGGCACTAACCAGGTCAATAAATATGCCATTGTTATTAATCATTTGAATACCATTTGAATATGTATAATGTACATTACAAATATTACGCACCTCTGGCAATTTGATGATTTTTCCATGTATCTTAATTGCTTTTTAAAATAGCCGGAAAAATAATTATTTCGCAATTATATAACGGAAGTATTTATCAAGTAACCTCATTTGTTATTAAAATCCTTCCAGAACAGGCCACTTTTGTTTTAGATGGCACACTTAACTGGCCAGGTACTAAATTTTATATGTAGGGCAATTCCCACCAAGACTGTTGAACTCAAAAAAAGATTATGAACTTGATTACGCTTGAAATAAATCGTAAGGTCATGAATTAGGCAAAACATAAAGAACTATTTATAGCTGCAATTTTTATATCAAATCCCACTGAACCAACGCAGCCTTCACATTCTGAATCTCTTCAAAAGAGACCTATGGTGTAAACTCATCCTATGACATATTGGCAATAATCATAGAATCATAGGTTTGAAAGGGACTTTGGAGATCTTCTAGTTCAGTGATGGCGAACCTTTTAGAGACCGAGTGCCCAAACTGCAACCCAAAACCCACTTATGTATCCTCGGGTGCTGGGTGGGTGTGGCCAATTGGGTGGGTGTGGACCATTGGGTGGGCATGGCTGCGGTGGTAACGGCAGACTGGGTGGGACTAAAAAGTTCAATCAATCAATTCCAACTTTGCAAGATCTTTTTTTTTTCCCACGGAGAAATTGAAATTGATTGATTGAACCTTTTTTTTTTGCACACGGCGGCGGAGGCCTAAAGCGAAAAGATTTTATAAAACCCAGCTGAAGGCCTAGGACTGGGGCGACGGCGCGCGTGCCCACAGAGAGGGCTCTGCATGCCACCTGTGGCATGCGTGCCATAGGTTTGTCACCACGGTTCTAGTTCAACCCCCTGCTCAAAGCAGGAGTCCTCATACCATCTTGGACAAATGTTCTGGGTTTTTTTCTTGAAAAGCTCCAGCGACAGAGCACACCACTGGGAGGCAAGCTGTTCCACTGCTTAATAGTTCTCACTGTCAGGAAATTCCTCCTTATTTCCATGATCCATGCTATCAAAGATTATTATCCCTGAGCCACAAAACCACCTCAAAACATGGTATTTTACAGGGAGTGTCTTTCTCAATATGATATTTGAGAGGCCCATTCTTGAGTTGCCCCAAACATGCTTTTTCTTATGGATTTAATGAGCTATTGGGATTATGCAAAGAAAAATAGCAATAGCACTTAGACTTATACAGGTAATCCTTGACTTACAACAGTTGATTTAATGACTGTCCAAAGTTAGGCATTGAAAAAAAATGACTTACGATCGTTTTTCACACTTACAACCGTTGCAACATCCCCATAGTCACGTGATCAAAATTCAGACATGTGGCAAATGACTCATTCTTATAATAATAATAATAATAATAATAAAGTTGGAAGGGACCTTGGAGGTCATCTAGTCCAACCCCCTGCTCAGGCAGGAAACCCTATACCATTTCAGACAAATGGCTGTCCAATCTCTTCTTAAAAGTGTTGGAGCATTCACCGCTTCTGGAGGCAGGTTGTTCCACTGGTTAATTGTTCTAACTGTCAGGAAATTTCTCCTTAGTTCTAATCTAGGTTGCTTCTCTCTTTGGTTAGTTTCCATCCGTTGCTTCTTGTCCTGCCTTCAGGTGCTTTGGAGAATAGCTTGACTCCCTCTTCTTTGGGGCAGCCCCTGAGATACTGGAATACTGCTATCATGTCCCCCCTCGTCCTTCTCTTCATTAGACTAGACATACCCAATTCCAGCAACTGTTCCTTATATGTTTTAGCCTCCAGTCCCCTAATCATCTTTGTTGCTCTTCTCTGTACTCTTTCTAGAGTCTCAAAGTCTTTTTTACATCGTGGTGACCAAAACTGAATGCCGTATTCCAAGTGTGGCCTTACCAAGGTGTTGTAAAGTGGTATTAACACTTCACCTGATCTTGATTTTATCCCTGTTAATGCAACCTAACACTGTGTTGGCTTTTTTGGCAGCTGCAGCACACTGCTGGCTCATATCTAAGTGATTGTCCACTAGGACACCGAGATCCCTCTCGCAGTTGCTACTATTGAGCAAGGTACCACCTATACTATACCTATACATTTGGTTTTTCTTGTCTAAATGTAGAACTTTACTTTTTCCACAGTTGAATTTCATTTTGTTAGATAGCGCCCAGTGTTCAAGTCTGTCCAGATCCTCTTGTATCTTAAGCCTGTCTTCTGGAGTGTTGGCTATTCCTGCCAGCTTGGTGTCGTCTGCAAATTTGATGAGTTCCCCGTCTATCCCCTAGTCCAAATCGATGATGAAGATGTTGAAGACCACTGGGCCTAGAACAGATTCCTGGGGCACCCCACTACACACTTCCCTCCATGTAGATGCAGTTCCATTGAGGACCACATGACGGTTGCAGTGTTCCCAGGGTCACATGATCACCTTTTATGACCTTCTGACAAGCAACGTCAATGGGGAAGCCATATTCACTTGGCAACCAGGTTACTAACGTAAGAACTGCAGTGATTCACTTAACAACTGTGGCAAGAAAAGTGGTAAAATGGGGCAAAGCTCACTTAACAAAATGTTTCGCTTAGCAAGAGAAATTCTGGGCTCAACGTTTAGGTCACAGACTACCTATATACCACCCCTTAATGCTTTAGTTTACAGCACTCTCTGGGCAGTTTAGAATGTCAGCATCTTGCCCCCAACAATCCGAGTCCTCATTTTACCGACCTCAGAATGATGGAAGGCTGAGTCCACCTTGAATGTTCTTTCTCTCCAGTCATTTCTGCCCATCCTATCAGATCTGGCAGGATAGGCATGCTTTAGGTCCTTTCCATAGGTGTCATCTTATGGAATCTGGGAGGGATACTTTCTCTGTCACAGTGCCTGCTTTGTGGAAGAGCTTTGCCACTAAAGTTTGGATAGGCCCAACTCTTGTTGGCCTTTCAGAAGGCCTTAAAAACCGGGTGCTTCTCTCAGGGTTTAGGGCAGGGGTAGGCAACCTTGGCTCTTTTATGACTCGTGGACTTCAACTCCCAGAATTCCTGAGCCAGCCATGGCTGGCTCAGGAATTCTGGGAGTTGAAGTCCATAAGTCATAAAAGAGCCAAGGTTGTCTACCCCTGGTTTAGGGCCAAGATGTAAATGGAGCCTGGTTTGTTGTTTGCTCTGTAGTACTAACAGAACTGATTTATCTGATGTCTTTTATTATTCGTTCTACTGTTTTCACTGATGTTTCTGCTTTTATGCTTTGTTAGCTGTCCAGAGTTCTGACTAAGATGGGCAACCTCATGAGTCCACATAATAAATCCATACCTAAGCTATTTATTTCTTTAAAAATGATAGCCAACATTTCATAATTTATCCAAGAAATCTATTGAGGGGTCACGGCAAATGTTTAAATTTGACAAGATTTTTTTTTGGGGGGGGCAAGGTTTTTTGTTTTAAAAAAACCCACAACCCAACAATCTGATTGCTATATTTTCTATTGACCAAACTTTTCAAATTATATAGAAGTCCAGTTTGATGACTACCAATTAATGCACTACTTCTTGGAAATCAGGCTACAAGGAATGGGTGGAACTGTCTATTACTTACAGTAAGTACCTCTGGTGAGGGTTTCAACCTGAAACACCAGGATTCAGGAGCACTCATGGACAATACACCTACTACCTTGCTTAAATTCCATTTCAATGTATCGTCACTCCTGCAGTTAGTAAGTGCCTGCTGGCAGGCATCTAGGGAGGTTAATGACACGACTTGAGAACGATGACACAAATTGTTTTGAGTGACACCAACATCTTAATAATACACAGCACCAAACCTTCTGGTGACCTCACTCAGTAATTTCATATAGTCATTGCAAAGCACTGGTGACAGGAGAGAGTCCGGAGGTATTTCTGTTGAAGATAATGCACTGACCCACTTCTAAATCTCTCACACAGTTCAGAGTATCATCACCAGTCCAAAGAGATCAAAAAGGGAAAAAACTAAACAACAAAACAAACCCAGAAGACTGTCATTGTGTCTGTTATCTGCCAGTATGTTAGTGAAAGTCACTTAGGCTAATCCAGGGGTCTTCAAACTTGACCCTTTTATGACTTGTGGACTTCAACTCCCAGAATTCCTCAGCCAGGCACGCGTGCCTGGCTGAGGAATTCTGGGAGTTGAAGTCCACAAGTCATAAAAGGGCCAAGTTTGAAGACTCCTGGGCTAATCAAAGTTACCTTAACACTAGAGTTTACTTTAAAGCTATTTTGAAATGAAATGTGTCTATTTGCTTCAAGAATAGTTGAAGCTAATTAGCCACCACCCTCCCCGTAACAGTTCCTTTTACAATTGACTCAAAGGCCCATCACATGAGACTTATTTGAGATAGGTTTGGTTGGTAAACCTACCCTGGCATTACTTTGAAAGGCTGGAAAAATTGAACTTTCCTGCAAGGACATTGAGAGTTGTTGCTGCTATTGAAATGGTGGTGGGTACATATGTTTGTTAATTTCATTGTGTTTCCTGTAATTTGTTTTTTTCCTCCCCGCCATACATTCTGAAAATGGAATAACCCATACATGCCTCTAAATCTACATAAAGCAAATCCTCCAGGTAGTATGTTTTTATTTATTTGTATTTATTAATTAAATTTATGTGCCTCCTACCTCATCAGAGACAACTTCGTGCGGCTTACAAACATTAAAACTAATATATTAAAATAATAAACACTAAATAAAAACAATTGATTTTCACTTTTCACTTCATAAAGACCAAAATGTTCCTGACTTAACTATCACTTTTTAACTACCCCACTGAAGTCCCTTTGAAGAATGAAAAAAGCATAATTTGGAGAAAAAAAACTAAACATGCAGTAAAAGATGCAAACTACCTGTGGCTGCATTCAGACATCAAAATATGGCTTGGTTTTGAATTGGTGTCATACCTTCATCAACCCAAAGTAATTTGCCAATAATGGCTTATGATGAGTGCAGTATCTGAAATTACTTAACTTGTGCTCAATAATTAAAGATACCGGCCTCTGTTCTAATGACAGATCAGTCCTCCAGCATGGTGGTTAAGGGGAGCAGTTTTTCTGTGATGGTTCCTAAATAATGGAATTCCTTCACAGGGGAAATATGATGGGCTCCCATGCTATCATATCTCTGCACTATGAGTCACAACCCATAGATTCTATCACAGTAGTTAGATTAACTGCAGTAACACCAATTTTCCAAACCAAAACTAAACAAGGCTTAGCATGGAACCCAATCTTAGAGAACCACAGTATTTCAAGGATGAAAAGTATCGAAGTTGGCTAAATCAAAGTTCTAAGTCTGAAAAGATAATCAGCTAGTCAATAGTGATTTATAAAAGTTAAGAACCAGCTGACTGCACTTCTTCCAATGAGCCTGGCTTAAGTAATTACTGTAATTCTTCTTCCCAAATGCCGGTCATATTTTAGCGAGGCCTTACTTCCAAAAGTGTGTGTCTCTTGAGTTCTCCAAGCAAAGGTCAGGAATAATTGATAAAACAGGTGTACAGATCAACACTTGGAATTTTACCAGAAACAGAAGCAGGTCAGGCGATGCTTTGGGCCAAACCTAGCTAGAGCCATCTTATCACCAGATAACTGGATGGGGGATCTGGATGGGGGTTTCAGGGTCTAATAGAGAGCTCCCACAACACACTAGAAAGCCGTGCATTGTCCTAGTGGACAATCACTTAAATATGAGCCAGCCGTGTGCTGCAGCTGCCAAAAAAAGCCAACGCACTGCTAGGCTGCATTAACAGAGGGATAGAATCAAGATCAGGTGAAGTGTTAATACCACTTTACAACGCCTTGGTAAGACCACACTTGGAATACGGCATCGACTTTTGGTCACCACGATGTGAAAAAGATGTTGAGACTCTAGAAAGAGTGCAGAGAAGAACAACAAAGATGATTAGGAGACTGGAGGCTAAAACACATAAGGAACGGTTGCTGGAATTGGGTATGTCTAGCTTAATGAAGAGAAGGACCAGGGGTGACACGATAGCAGTCTTCCAATATCTCAGGGGCTGCCCCAAAGAAGAGGGAGTCAAGCTATTCTTCAAAGCACCTGAAGGCAGGACAAGAAGCAAGGGATGGAAACTAACCAAAGAGAGAAGCAACCTAGATTAGAACTAAGGAGAAATTTCCTGACAGTTAGAACAATTAACCAGTGGAACAACCTGCCTCCAGAAGCTGTGAATGCTCCAACACTTTTAAGAAGAGATTGGACAGCCATTTGTCTGAAATGGTATAGGGTTTCCTGCCTGAGCAGGGGGTTGGACTAGATGACCTCCAAGGTCCCTTCCAACTTCCTGTGGATGGGGCTTTCCTTGTTTGTGCAGCCCGGTTGCTGGCATGTCGCGGCCCGGTACTGGTCCACGGACTGGGGGTTGGGGACCCCTGGTATAGGGTTTCCTGCCTGAGCAGGGGGTTGGACTAGAAGACTCCCAAGGTCCCTTCCAACTCTATTATTATTATTATTGTTGTTGTTGTTGTTATATCTTTTGAACTCTCTTATATGTATTCCATCTCTTCCTTTCTGAAAATAATTATTTGTACACAGCATGTCATTTCTTTCTAGGTTAAAATCCAAGTTGTCACTTTAAGGCTTCTGCCTCTTAGATCTTGCCCTTCAAAACATCAGCCTATGCGTAACCTCTCTCTGAATGGTGTTGGATTAGTGCTGTGATTTAACAGATGTGCTTTAGGAATATTATTGGATGTAGAACTCTGCATGCCAGGATCCAAACTGCCACAGGAAAGCAGGAACTGGAGGCCAAAGATGAAAGGAAGCAAAGTTATGAAGAAGCTACTTGGATAAGCAGGCAAAATGTTTCAAAGCAAAAAGGAAAAGAAATCCCAATTGCCATGACTCAACTTCCAGACATTGCAAAAACAATCATGTTTTGAAGCCGGGGCCTAGGCCAGATTCAAACATTGTACTAAACCAGGGGTCTTCAAACTTGGCCCTTTTGTGATTTGTGGACTTTCAACTCTGTGCCTGGCTGAGGAATTCTGGGAGTTGAAATCCACAAGTCATAAAAGGGCCAAGTTGGAAGACCCCTGTACTAAACCATATTGCTGGTTGCTTCCTGGCTTAGCATGTTGTATGAACCAAGCCATTACTTTGATAACCAATGATTAAAAAATACTGGCTTAATTATGCTTAGTTGTAGTTCAAGTCAGAAAAGAGGAATTCGTTCTGGAGATTAAAGGGAAGCAAATGATGTTAGTGGGATTAACTCAGAGAGAAAATATCAATCAAACTGGGTTGCAGTTAAAAAGGACCTACTGTTCTGGAAACTGAATGCGAATTTAATTTTTATGTATGCAAACTTTGGGCCAGTAGCTCTCTCCCTCAGCCTAACTCACCTCACAAGGTTATTGTGGTGAAAAAAAGAGCAGGAAGGGTATTAGGTATGTTTGCTGCCTTGAGTTATTTATAAAAAAAGATCTTAAAATAATTAAATACACATCTTATTCACATGCAACTTCCAGATATCGTAGAATTTTATTTTTAATTCTTCAAATTAAAAAAAAAAAATACTAAAAGGCAGACATTAGTCCTTCCATATAAGCAACAGACCCCTTTTACATTGCATTTTACCTATGCTATGCTATTTTACCACCATAGTTGATAAGGTAGGATAATCACATTGGGGTTGTGACAGAATTGGATGAGAGCAACATGTTGATGAAAGACAACTTTGCTCAAAAACTGGATGATGTGCTCTGTTCCGTTTGAGAGAAAAAGCATAAAGTAAATAAATATTCCAAATTTAAAAAAACAAACACCAAGCTGCTGCTTAAAACACACCATGTTTATTTTACACAGCGTAGCAACTCCGTGATGCTCTTTCATGCTCTGTCCCAGGAAAGGAACCTACTGGTTCCACCGCAGGATTAAACATTTTAATCACAGTTCCATGTTGTTATTTTGAGAAGAAGACAAAGTCTCAGAGGTTATTTGGTCTTTTTCTTATTTTTCCTAATATAGCCTTTTTGCAAATAATGCCTCTGCAGCGCTATCATCCTGCCAAATTTTCCAATTATTATTTCACAACTTCCTCGTCACATTTTGCAAATTATTTTTTTCCTCCTGCTTCTTGGAAAAACAAAGATAACACAATGCCACTTAGTTGGCTCTAGAATAAGTTCAATGAATCTAAATGCTGGGTCAGACAAAGGCTTCATTCACATAGCGCGTTAGTCGTTTATATGGGGTTGTTTGGTTGTGGCCTTGCATATCGCACCACAATTTGTTTTGTAAACTATGGTTTATATCTTATTGCAGAAGCAGAAGTAGCAGCATCCATGGCATCTGTGTGTGCCACCTCTTTCCACCATACTGAAATTTAATTTTGAAATCAAACAAATAAAATGTAAAGGGACCAGCAAGTGAGCT